>CM067378.1:123351686-123509186 GCA_034510155.1 Eucriotettix oculatus
GGAAGAGACGTAGGAAATCCCTGGATCAGGGAAACGCCAAGGTGTCGCCAACTCTCATTTTCAGAATAGAATAGCCCTGATCTTGAAGCCTCACACCGGGACCATTTAAATTGACCTACGTTATTGTGAAAATTTTTAAATTTTTTCGCAGAATAAAATTTTAATTTTAATGATATGTAAGTAATAATTTTTTAAAAAAAAGCAATTTATATTTTGGCGAAAAAAAATACTGAAAATTAAAAAGTCGGGCGAACTATACCGTTAATGTTTAAAAATGATTGAAAATACTGTAATATATATATATTGTAGCGCGTATAGAAACTCCTCCCCCCCGAAATTTTAATTCAAAATTTTCTCTTTTTTCATCGATAATACATTCAGGCAGGCAAGAGACGGAGGAAATCCCTGGATCAGGGACACGCCAAGATGTCGCCAACTGTCCCTTTCAGAATAGAATAGCCCTGAGGTTGAAGCCTCACACCGTGACCATTTAAACTGACATACGTTATTGTAAAAATTTTTTAAATTTTTTCGCAGAATAAAATATTAATTTTTTGATATGTGAATAATTTTTTTAAAAAAGAATTTTAGATTTTAGATATTTGGCGAAAAAAATACTGTAAATTAAAATCTCGGGTGAACTATACCGTGAATGTTTAAAAATGATTGAAAATACTGTAAAATATATATATATTGTAGAGCGTATAGAAACTCCTCCCGCCCTAATTTTAATTCAAAATTTTCTGTTTTTGTTCATCGATAATACATTCAGGCAGGCAAGAGACGGAGGAAATCCCTGGATCAGGGACACGCCAAGATGTCGCCAACTGTCCCTTTCAGAATAGAATAGCCCTGAGGTTGAAGCCTCACACCGTGACCATTTAAACTGACATACGTTATTGTGAAAATTTTTTAAATTTTTTCGCAGAATAAAATATTAATTTTTTGATATTTGAATAAATTTTTTTAAAAAGAATTTTAGATTTTAGATATTTGGTGAAAAAAATACTGTAAATTAAAATCTCGGGTGAACTATACCGTGAATGTTTAAAAATAATGAAAATACTGTAAAAGTATATATATTGTAGCGCGTATAGAAACTCCTCCCGCCCTAATTTCAATTCAAAATTTTCTAATTTTTCATCGATAATACATTCAGATAGGGGAAAGAGACGGAGGAAATCCCTGGATCATGGAAAGGCCAAGGCGTCGCCAACTGTCCCTTTCAGAATAGAATAGCCCTGAGGTTGAAGCCTCACACCGTGGCCATTTGAACTGACCTACGTTATTCTGAAAAATTTAAACTTTTTCGCAGAATAAAATTTTAATTTAATGATATGTAAATAATAATTTTTTTAAAAAAGCATTTTATATTTTTGCTTTCTGGCGAAAAAAAATGGAAAAAAAGTCGGGTGAACTATACCGTGAATGTTTAAAAATATTGAAAATGCTGTATATATATTTATTGTAGCGCGTATAGAAACTCCTCCCGCCCTAATTTCAATTCAAAATTTTCTGTTTTTTATCATTGAAAAAACATTCAGATAGGGGGAAGAGACGGAGGAAATCCCTGGATCAGGGAAACGCCAAGATGTCGCCAAGGTGTCGTCACCGTCAGAGTAGAATAGAATAGCCCTGAGGTTGAAGCCTCACACCGTGACCATTTGAACTGACCTACGTTATTGTGATTTTTTTTCATTTTTTCGCAGAATAAAATTTTAATTTTATGATATGTAAATAATAATTTTTTTAAAAAAACATTTTATATTTTGGCTTTTTGGCGAAAAAAAATACTGAAAATTAAAAAGTCGGGCGAACTATACCGTGAATGTTTAATAATATTTAAAATACTGTAAATATATATATTGTAGAGCGTATAGAAACTCCTCCCGCCCTAATTTTAATTCAAAATTTTCTATTTGTTCATCGATTATACATTTAGATAGGGGGAAGAGACGGAGGAAATCCTTGGATCAGGGAGTCGCCAAGATGTCGCCAACTGACGTCACTCTCAGAGTAGAATACAATAGCCCTGAGTTTGAAGCCTCACACCGTGACCATTTAAATTGACTGACGTTATTCTGAAAAAATTTTTCATCTTTTCGGAGAATAAAATTTTAATATTATGATATGTAAATAATTTTTTTTAAAAAAAGCATTTTATATTTTGGCTTTTTGGCGAAAAAAAACTGGAAAAAAAGTCGGACGAACTATACCGTGAATGATTAAAAATATTGAAAAACTGTATATGTATTTATTGTAGCGCGTATAGAAACTCCTCCCGCCCCCCAATTCAATTTTTTTTTATCATTGAAAAAACATTCAGATAGGCGGAAGAGACGTAGGAAATCCCTGGATCAGGGAGACGCCAAAATGTCGCCAACTGTCATTTTCAGAATAGAATAGCCCTGAGGTTGAAGCCTCACACCGTGGCCATTTGAACTGACCTACGTTATTCTGAAAATTAAAACTTTTTCGCAGAATAAAAATTTTAATTTTATGATATGTAAATAATAATTTTTTAAAAAACTCATTTTATATTTTGGCATTTTGGCGAAAAAAATACTGGAAAAAAAGTCGGGCGAACTATACCGTGAATGTTTAATAATATTTAAAATACTATAAATATATATATTGTAGAGCGTATAGAAACTCCTCCCGCCCTAATTTTAATTCAAAATTTTCTTTTTTTATCATCGAAAGAACATTCAGATAGGGGGAAGAGACGGAGGAATTCCCAGGATCAGGGAGACGCGAAGATGTCGCCAACTGTCGTCACCGTCAGAATAGAATAGAATAGAATAGAATAGAATAGAATAGAATAGAATAGAATAGAATAGAATAGCCCTCACCGTGACTATTTGAATTGACCTACGTTATTGTGAAATTTTTTAAATTTTTCCGCAGAATAAAATTTTAATCTTATGATATGTAAATAATAAAAAAAAATTAAAAGCATTTTATATATTGCCTTTTTGGCGAAAAAAACCTGGGATAAAACTTAGGCAGGTGAAGAATAGTCGGGGCCAGGGTCAGCGGGCAGGGGCTGTTACCCTACTTTAGCCTCCTGCTTCAATAAACCTTTCCTTTCTGCGAGTACTTTTATATTTGCACAGTGAGGGTTCAAACACATGGCCCTACTATTTTGACAGTGACGACAGTAATAATTGTGCCTGTCTGCAGATGAGAGAGATTAAATTCTTTTGTGGACAGCCAGGGCACCCTAACCCTGAAAAAAACACCCCATTCCCCTTCCTCAGACCAGAATCCCAAGTTGGCAAAAGATGGGAAAATAATATTGGTTGAAACCCGTCACCATGTGGAGATTGGCGTTTTCCCTTAGAGGTGAGAAGGTTAAAAATTTTGGTAGTCCTAGTCGGAAGTTGAAAGGAACACGAATCTTAGGGAGTAGTAGAGAAGAAGTTGATTTTAAAGTTAGTCTGGCTTGGAAGTAGAATCAGGAGAGGCAAAGAAGGGGGTTGGAGGGAGTCCATAGTGAAACGTTGAAGCGAGGCGATCAGTTCGGTCTTGCTTCAAGGTTGAAGAAAGGAGGAAGAGAAGATGTTGGGGTCTCGTAAATGTGTTTGGGGTAATAACAGAAGATGGAGACCAAGGATGGAAAACGCTAAGTAGATTATGGGATGTGGTAATTGAGCGGAAGATTGATTATCATGGAACGGACCAGCGTTAGGACTTAATACCACAACAACAACATTAAAAACACTATATATCAATTTTCTGACATTAGGACAATAAATTAATTAATTAATTAATCGGACCTCAAAAAGGAGTTATTTTTTTAACTTAAATTCGTAAAAAACGTTTCAGGAAATAAATTATAAATTAAGGAGTTTTTGTATTCCCTTCCTGTGCTATTAAAGAGGGGAGTTGTCTGTTTCAGGATCAGCCTCATGTAACCCGTTAACCACCCCTCCAAATAAAATTCAGAAAAAATAAATGAACCACCGTCAATTTTTTAATCTAAAAATATATATCCAACAATGTTATTTACGAGGAATTTGGCAAAATTAATTATTTCCAGTCAAAAAATGTTCTTAAAATCGTTACAAATTAACCTTTAGGAATGGAATTGCTGGAAGGAATGTTATGAGAAATACAACATAGGATTTTTTCGGTGAACGTTTTATTACTAAATATTGAGGGTTTTATTCTATAAAAGTTGGGGGCAAAAAAATGGCGGCGGTTTTGATCCGCTTTTAGTGATGAGACACGTTTGGCCTTTATATACAGTCACCTTATATTTTATCAATATGTTTGGATAGATTTTCTGCTGCTGGTGGATTCTCCACTTATTTAGAGCCACGTGACCGCGAGGGGTGAATGAAATATAACCTACCACAGGGCTGCAGTTGAAAAAAACCCTTGTGAAATTTTTACAGAGCTTGCGTAAATATGTTTGGAAATTTTTAGAGCCAGGTCAAAAAGGCGACCTCTAAATTCTGCAAAGCACAGGACACAGGACGGTTTAAAACATATCAGGAAGGGAAACTGTAGAGTGTCAAATTCCTCAACCCCTTTGTCTGGTAATCAGCATCATGTTGGTAAACTACTCAAGTATTAGTTTAATCTGCCGCTGTTGTGAGAGGGGGAAGAAGGGGGGCAAAGTAACCAATTATCGGGATTACTGCCCCCCTAGGAGTTAATCTCTGGAACAACTTGTCTGGAATCACTCAAAGCACTCTGCGGATTAATATTATTATGATGATGATGCAGCAGCTGGAGAATCTCAACTCAAATCTGCTTCCTAACTTGTCCTCGAGTCTGGGAATCCTCGCTAACCTATTTTTTTTTTGGCTCAATTTTAATCCGTATGACCCTCTATGTGCTAAAATATAGTTTACCAGGGGGAGGGAAGGGGATTTCTCTGAAGGGAGGGAAAAAAAACCCAACCCCTTTACTGCTGGTTACCCAGAGGGTTGCCACTCCTCTTCCTCCTCCACCTCCTCGTCCTCCACACCCTTTTCTTTACAAATTCTAAATATAACAAAAAATTCAGCCTTCGAAGTTTTGCTTTTGGGTGAACGAATTCTATTTTTCGAAAATAATCGATAAACTCGGGAAAAATATTTCACAAAATTGTAAATATAAAAAATATAATTTTTCCCTAGTGCAATTGCTTTTGGGCGCAGGAATTCTATTTTTTTGAAAAAAATAATCGAAAAACTCGGGAAAAATACTTTACGAAACGTAAATATAAAGAAAAAAAATTTCTTCCTAGTGGTTTTGCTTTTCGGTCCACGAATATTATATTTTTGAAAATAATCGATAAACTCGAGAAAAATACTTTACGAAATGTAAATATGAAAAATAAAAATTTTTCCCCAGTGGTTTTGATTTTGGGTGCACGAATTCTATTTTTTTGAAAATAATGGATAAACTCGGGAGAAATACTTAACGAAATTATAAATATATAAAAAAAATTCGTCCTAGTGGTTTTGATTTTGGAGGAACGAATTCCATTTTTTGAAAATAATCGATAAACTCGGGAAAAATATTTCACAAAATTGTAAATATAAAAAATAAAATTTTTCCCTAGTGCAATTGCTTTTGGGCGCAGGAATTCTATTTTTTGAAAAAAATAATCGAAAAACTCGAGAAAAATACTTTACGAAATGTAAATATGAAAAATAAAAATTTTTCTCTAGTTGTTTTGATTTTGGGAGCACAAATTCTATTTTTTCAAAATAAACGATATACTCGGGAAAAATCCTTTACAAAATGTAAATATAAAAAAAATTTCGTCCTAGTGGTTTTGATTTTGGGTGAACGAATTCTATTTTATTGAAAATAATCGATAAACCCTGGAAAAATACTTTAGGAAATATCAATATAAAAAATAAAAAATTTTCCCTATGGAATAGCTTTTGGGTGCATGGATTCCATTTTTTTGAAAATAATCGATAAACTCGGGAAAAATACTTTACGAATGTAAATATAAAAAATAAAAATTTTTCCCTAGTGGTCTCGATTTTGGGCGCACGAATTCTATTTTTCGAAAATAATCGATAAACTCGGGAAAAATACTTTACGAAATGTAAATATGAAAAATAAAAAATTTTCCCTAGTGGTTTTTATTTTGGTTTGCCAAATTCTATTTTTAGAAAATAATCGATAAACTCGGGAAAAATACTTTACAAAATGTAAATATAAAAGAAATTTCGTCCTAGTGGTTTTGATTTTGGTTTGCCGAATTCTATTTTTTTGAAAATAATCGATAAACTCGGGAAAATACTTTACGAAACTATAAATATATAAAAAAATCAAATTTTTCCCTCTTGGTTTTGATTTTGGGTTCACGAATTCCATTTTTTTGAAAATAATCGATAAACTCGGGAAAAATACTTTACGAAATGTAAATATAAAAAAATAAAAATTTTTCCCTAGTGGTTTTGATTTTGGGTGCACGAATTCCATTTTTTTGAAAATAATCGATAAACTCGGGAAAAATACTTTACGAAATGTAAATATAAAAAAATAAATTTTTTTCCCTAGTGGTTTTGATTTTGGGTGCACGAATTCTATTTTTGGAAAATAATCGATAAACTCGGGAAATATACTTTATATAAAAAATAAAAACTTTTCCCTAGTGGTTTTGATTTTGGTTTGCCGAATTCTATTTTTTGAAAATAATCGATAAACTCGGGAAAAATACTTTACGAAATATAAATATAAAAAAATAAAAATTTTTCCCTAGTGGTTTTGCTTTTGGGCGCACGAATTCCATTTTTTTGAAAATAATCGATAAACTCGGGAAAGATACTTTACGAAATGTAAATATAAAAACTAAAAAATTTTCCCTAGTGGTTTTGGTTTTGGGTGCATGAATTCTAATTTTTGAAAAAAATCGATAAACTCGGGATAAATATTTCACGAAATGTAAATATAAAAAATAAAATTTTTCTCCAGTGGTTTTGATTTTGGGTGCACGAATTCTATTTTTTTGAAAATAATCGATAAACTCGGGAAAAATACTTTACGAAATGTAAATATAAAAAAATATAATTTTTCCCTAGTGCAATTGCTTTTGGTCGCAGGAATTCTATTTTTTGAAAAAAATAATCGAAAACCTCGGGAAAAATACTTTACGTAATGTAAATATAAAGAAAAAAAATTTCTTCCTAGTGGTTTTGCTTTTCGGTCCACGAATTCTATTTTTTTGAAAATAATCGATAAACTCGGGAAAAATACTTTACGAAATGTAAATATATAAAAATAAAATTTTGTCCTAGTGGTTTTGATTTTGGGTGCATGAATTCTATTTTTTTTTAAATTAATCGATAAACTTATCGACGACGTGATAAAGCATTGTGTGAGTTTGTTTAAAGTGATGAAGGTGAGGACTGATGTAGAGGCCTGTAATGTCTGGTTTATTATGAGGACGTCTTCATCAGGCGCGTTATGAGGCTAATAAAGTAGGCTGTTGCTGTTCCTCCATCAATCATAACGTCAATTTGGGGCTGATGACCAACCTCCCCCCTCTCCCCCCTCCCCACAGAGCGAATCCAATCGGAAACGAGTGAGACAGAGAGAGGGAGGGGGAGGAGGGAGGGGGGGAAGGAACCGTACCGTACCTGCTCGCGACAGGTCGATGGACACGAAAACTCCATTAGCAGCAGCAGCCAGATAGACGCGCCTCTGTCCTGTTTACCATATCTTCCCCATACACGCCATGATGGACGCTCCTAGTCTCTTCTTACCATTACATCTAACAGAAGAAATGGCTGCGCATCTTAATTAATAATTAACTATTAGCTTTGCCCTCCACATTGCCATGAATAAACCCTAAAAAGTTTCCCGTTTCCCCATCTTTGACCCATTAGCGATGATAATATCAGTCATAAAAAGAAAACCGATTCACTATATCCTCCATTAACTGTTTTTTGGGGGGGGGGGTAAAGTGGGGGTTAACAGGTTACATGAGTGAGGGTGAGAGATCCTGAAACAGGCAACTCCCCTTTAATAGCATAGGAAAGGAATTTAAAACTGGGGGAAGGTATGCGGAAGGTAGAGCAAGGTAGCCTAGCAAGGGTTCCCCCCGGGTTATGGTTTATGAGAGAGAAAGAGAGAGAAAGAAAGAAAGAGAGAAAGAGAGAAAGAGAAATAGAGAAAAAGAGAGAAATAGAGAAAAAGAGAGAAATAGAGAAAAAGAGAGAAATAGAGAAATAGAGAAAAAGAGAAATAGAGAAAAAGAGAGAAATAGAGAAAAAGAGAGAAATAGAGAAAAAGAGAGAAATAGAGAAAAAGAGAGAATTAGAGAAAAAGAGAGAATTAGAGAAACAGAGAGAATTAGAGAAACAGAGAGAGAGAGAAAAAGAGAGAATTAGAGAAAAAGAGAGAATTAGAGAAACAGAGAGAATTAGAGAAACAGAGAGAATTAGAGAAACAGAGAGAATTAGAGAAACAGAGAGAATTAGAGAAACAGAGAGAATTAGAGAAACAGAGAGAATTAGAGAAACAGAGAGAATTAGAGAAACAGAGAGAATTAGAGAAACAGAGAGAATTAGAGAAACAGAGAGAGAAATAGAGAATTAGAGAAACAGAGAGAAGAATTAGAGAAACAGAGAGAATTAGAGAAACAGAGAGAATTAGAGAAACAGAGAGAATTAGAGAAACAGAGAGAATTAGAGGAAAAGGGAGAATTAGAGGAAAAGGGAGAGAGAAATGGAGGAAAAGAAAGAGAGAGAAATAGAGGAAAAAAAGAGAGAAATATAGAAAAAGAGAGAAAGGGAGAGAAAAAGGGAAAGGCACAAAGAGAGAGAGAGAGAGAGAGAGAGAGAGTCGCAACAGCGTCGATGGAAGCTAGTTATTTACGTCACACGCGTTGTTCTACTTTATTTTTATTTTTTGTGTGTAGTTTTTGTGTTCTCTACAGCGGAGCATCCATTGTGATGTTAAAAAAAACGCTTTATAAAAGGCTGCGTTGAAATTACAGGGGCCAAGGATAAAGGACGCTTTAACGAAAAATCAAAATCCTAAACCCAGGGCTCTATGAAAAACGCTTTTTTAAAAGTTCATGTAAAACTATGTCATAACTCCGTTACTTACTATTTTTTAACTCACACACACACACACAAAGGGATACTACGTTTCGTCTCTCATTTGAGACTTATTCAGGTATACAAATTTAGCTGTTGATTGATTGAACCTCACTCTGCGCATCCTTAGGTACAAGTGTCAAATGACACATGAAACGTAGTACCATTTAATATTAAAATAAACCGACGTTTTCTCAGTAAAGATAAGTTTCTTATCCACACTGGTACGAGACTGTTCAAGTAAAATATAACATCACTATAATCATAATAATCAAAATAATAATAACCATAAGCAAAATAATAATAACCATAATCAAAATAATAATAACCATAATCAAAATAATAATAACCATAATCAAAATAATAATAACCATAATCAAAATAATAATAACCATAATCAAAATAATAATAACCATAATCAAAATAATAATAACCATAATCAAAATAATAATAACCATAATCAAAAAAATAATAATAAAACAATAATCAAAAAAATAATCATAAAACAATAATCAAAAAAATAATCATAAAACAATAATCAAAAAAATAATCATAAAACAATAATCAAAAAAATAATCATAAAACAATAATCATAAAATAATAATCATAAAACAATAATCATAATAATAATCATAAAACAATAATCATAATAATAATCATAAAATAATAATCATAATAATCATAAAATAATAATCATAATAATCATAAAATAATAATCATAATAATCATAAAATAATAATCATAATAATAATAATACAATAATCATAATAATCACAAAATAATAATCATAATAATCACAAAATAATAATCATAAAATAATAATCATAATAATCAAAAAATATTCCCAATAATATCATAATCATAATAATAATAATATCATAATCATAATAATAATAATATCATAATAATAATATTATCATAATCATAATAATGTCATAATCATAAAATAATAATCATATTAATATCATAATAATCATAATAACAATCATAAAATAATAATCATAATAATCATAAAATAATAATCATAATAATCACAAAATAATAATCATAATAATGTCATAATCATAAAATAATATTAATCATAAAATAATATTAATCATAAAATAATAATAATCATTAAATAATCATAATAATGTCATAATCATAAAATAATAATAATCATCATCATCATAATCATCATTGGAAAGTTAATCAACTTTTTACAAATCTACGTCTCATGGCCATTACGTAATGAGTGTCCTGGAGTTAGTGATTGTCCTCCGCCTCCGTCATGTGTCTGTTATGATGGATGTCCTTAGTGTTTATTATTCCTGCAGCAGCAGCAGCACTCGACGAATCCCGCGTGTAATTGCTAGGGAAAACAAACACAGGCTGAAATTCTGTAGGAGGAACTGAAAAGGATGCGTCGAGCCTCACGTAAGCAGCGCGAGGAGGGAAAATAAATAAATAGGGGAATGAATGGAAGGAAGGCATTGCTGAAGGAGTTTGTTCGTTTGGCATTTAGCTTATTAATACTCCACTAGAGAGGTTTGGGAGCTTCTAAAGGTCAACCCAGAGTCAGAGATGAGGTGAAACTCCTTGCAGAAGCTCACACGGAAATTCACTTAAATTAGCAAAGTACCTAATCACGTTACCTTCAAGGACATTCAATAACAGTTCAGCAAGAATTACATTCAGTTGTTAGAAAATTATCATCTTGAGAATTTAATAAAACGTATAACTTGTTGTTGTCGTATTCAGTCCTGATGCAACCTCGCCAAGATATTCTACCTTGCGCAAGCCTTTTCATGTCATTACAACTAGCGCAACCCACATCCTCCCTAATCTCTTGGACTCCTTTTTCTGTTCTTACCTCACACACACACACTTCCCTCTAATCTTAATTTTACGAGACCCTTATGTCTTAAATTTATCCCTTCAAAGTCCTCCATATTGTTCCCTCTCTTCTCCTATCCCTCCCTCCACTCACTATTCCGCATACTAAATTTCATCATTTTGGTATTCCCTGAATCAATCCTCATATTTCACTATTTCTCAAGGACCACGATTCTGTCATTTATTATTGTTTTTATGTCTCCTTCTTACTCTTCTAATACTACAATGTCATCAGGTAAATCTCAGGGTTTTATTTCTTCTCCTTGCAGTATGATTCCTTTTTCATATTCAAAACTACATGCTTCATTGCCTGTTCTCTCTCTCTTTTCTCTCTCTCTCTATTTTTTCTCTCTCTCTCTTTATCTCTTTCTCTCTCTCTTCTCTTTCTCTCTCTCTATTTCTCTCCTTTCCTCTCTTTTTCTTTCTCTTTTTCTCCCTGTCTCTTTTTCTCTCTTTTTCTCCCTGTCTCTTTTTCTCTCTTTTTCTCTCTCTCTCTTTCTCTCTTTTCTCTCTCTCTTTCTTTCTCTTTTCTCTCTCTCTCTTTTTTCTCTTTTTCTCTCTCTTTCTTTCTCTTTTCTCTCTCTCTTTCTTTCTCTTTTCTCTCTCTCTCTTTCTCTTTCTCTCTCTTTTTCTCTCTCTTTTTCTCTCTTTCTCTCTCTTTTTTCTCTCTCTCTTTCTCTTTTTTCTCTCTCTTTTTCTCTCTTTCTTTCTCTCTTTTTCTCTCTTTTTTTCCTCTCTCTCTTTTTATCTCTCTTTTTCTCTTTTTTTCTCTCTGTAGTACGCTTGGAAAATAAATTTTTTCGATGTTACTCTCCTAGACTACTTTTCGACATGATAATGCATGTAAACTTTGTAAAAAAAATTACAAGTAATTTATGTAAATAATATATAGAACAGTAGTTAAGACAAAGAAAAGGATGACATTTTTAGGTTAATTGTTTTAAATTAAAATATTTAAATTGCGAAATCCTTCAGGAAAATTAATTAGAAGTTGTGAAACTTGGAGAACGCAATTTAGACGCGAGTTTTGTGTTTATGGTCCCCTTAAAATTTCTTCCCCCGTCGAGTGTTTCTGCAGAATGGAGCTTTACTCATTTTATGACGAATGAATATTTCCGCGAGTTTTATCTCTCGCCTTCCCACCCCATCCTTCCTCCGCCATTGCCGTAAAGTTCCCTTGACGGTTAAGGTCTCTCCCTCTCCCTTTACGACTTATTCTCCTCGAAATTGAAGGAAGTCGGACATCAGTCCATAAAACAAAAAAAAATAGGGTTGGAGTATCGTTAACGCCACGATTAAATAATTATTCGTCGAGGTCTAATGTCCCGCTTTATGCTCAAATTTCTTCGTTTGATGTCCTTTTCACACACACACATTGTCTCTACACTGTAACGATTCCTTAAACCTTCCTTCTTCCTCATAAAAAAATAATTGTATTATTCTTGTCATAAAACATCAGGAAACATTCAGCTCAGGTTAGAAAATAGAATATCTCGATTCGATACAAATACTACATTTTTTTTAAACCTAAAAAACATGTGGGTTTTCGTTAAATGAATCTTAAATGTCTATCAAAATACTGTCTCCCAATTAATATATATAAATTTATATATATTTTTTCATTTTTATTTAGTATAATGGCAGCGAGAGCAGCAAATTCAATAACCTTTGACTTGAATGTCTCTATGGTGCCAAAGGTTCCGGTCAGGTTCACCTACGTCGTTGGTCAACAACAAAAGCCGAGGTTTTTCGTTAAATAAATCTTTAATATCTATCAAAAATGTGTCTCTCAATTATTATATATATGCACATATGACAATATTTTTGCATTTAAGCCTGTCACAACTGTATCAGACAAAGATAGAAGGAAAGAGAGATATAAAGAGAAATATATATATAAAGAGAGAGAGAGAGAATGGAAATAGCTAAATATATATATATATATAGAGAGAAACGGAAATAGCTAAATATATATATATAGAGAGAGAAATGGAAATAGCTAAATATATATATAGAGAGAGAGAAATGGAAATTATTTTTTTTTATTTTTTATATATTTTACATTTTTTTACTTTTTTTTTTTTATACATTTATTTTTTTTATCTTTTTTCTTTTTTATTATTTTTTTATCTTTATTTTTCTTTTTTTTTTTTCTTTTTTTTTTTACCTTTTTTTCATTTTTTTTTTTTTTATTTCTTTTTATTATTTTTTGTTATTATTTTTTTTTTATTGTTTTTTTTATATTTTTATGTATTTTTTTTTTTTTTTCTTTTTTCTTTTACTTCTTCGTTTTTAGTATTTTTTCTTTATTATTTTTTTTTTTTTTCCTTTATTTTTTGTTATATTTTTTTTTTCCTTTTTATTATTTTTTTTTGAAGAGAGAAAATTGGTAAAATATATATACACTATATAGAGAGAGAGTGAAAATGGCAAATTATATACATATAGAGAGAGAGAGAAATGGAAATTTATATACATATAGAGAGGAGAGAATCGGAAAATTTATAACATATAGGAGAGTGAGAGAAATGGAAATATATATACATATAGAGAGAGAGAAATGGAAATATATATACATATAGAGAGAGAGAAATGGAAATATATATACATATAGAGAGAGAGAGATATGGAAATTTATTATACATATAGAGAGAGAGAGAAATGGAAATTTATATACTTATAGAGAGAGAGAGAAATGGAAATATATATATATATAGAGAGAGAGAGAGAAATGGAAATATATATATATAGAGAGAGAGAGAGAAATGGAAATTTATATACATATAGAGAGAGAGAGAAATGGAAATTTATATACATATAGAGAGAGAGAGAAATGGAAATTTATATACATATAGAGAGAGAGAGAAATGGAAATTTATATACATATAGAGAGAGAGAGAAATGGAAATTTATATACATATAGAGAGAGAGAGAAATGGAAATTTATATACATATAGAGAGAGAGAGAAATGGAAATTTATATACATATAGAGAGAGAGAGAAATGGAAATTTATATACATATAGAGAGAGAGAGAAATGGAAATTTATATACATATAGAGAGAGAGAGAAATGGAAATATATATACATATAGAGAGAGAGAGAAATGGAAATATATATATATATAGAGAGAGAGAGAGAAATGGAAATATATATATATATAGAGAGAGAGAGAAATGGAAATTTATATACATATAGAGAGAGAGAAATGGAAATATATATACATATAGAGAGAGAGAAATGGAAATATATATACATATAGAGAGAGAGAAATGGAAATATATATACATATAGAGAGAGAGAGAAATGGAAATTTATATACATATAGAGAGAGAGAGAAATGGAAATTTATATACATATAGAGAGAGAGAGAAATGGAAATTTATATACATATAGAGAGAGAGAGAAATGGAAATTTATATACATATAGAGAGAGAGAGAAATGGAAATTTATATACATATAGAGAGAGAGAAATGGAAATATATATACATATATAGAGAGAGAGAAATGGAAATATATATACATATAGAGAGAGAGAAATGGAAATATATATATATATAGAGAGAGAGAGAAATGGAAATATATATACATATAGAGAGAGAGAAATGGAAATATATATACATATAGAGAGAGAGAGAAATGGAAATTTATATACATATAGAGAGAGAGAGAAATGGAAATATATATATATATATATATATATATATAGAGAGAGAGAGAGAGAGAGAGAGAAATGGAAATATATATATATATATAGAGAGAGAGAAATGATATATATATATATATAGAGAGAGAAATGGAAATATATATATATATATAGAGAGAGAGAGAGAGAGAGAGAGAGAGAAATGGAAATATATATATATATAGAGAGAGAGAGAGAGAGAGAAATGGAAATAAATATATATATATATATAGAGAGAGAGAGAGAAATGGATATATATATATATATATATACATATATATAGAAAGAGAGAAAAAAATGGATATATATATATATAGAGAGAGAGAGAGAGAGAGAGAGAGAGATGGAAATGGAAATATATATATATATATATATAGAGAGAGAGAGAGAGAAATGGATATATATATATATATATAAAGATATATATAGAGCGAGATATATATAGGGAGAGAGAGCGAGAGAGAGAGAGAATGGAAATATATATACATAGAGGGAAATGGAAGTAGATATAGAGAGAGAAATAGATAAACAGAGAAGATAGTGAATAAATATTGTTGATGACGAGGCACTGTGCTGCTGGAAAATGAAATTATGCTAATTTATTAATATGTATATATGTACAACATCTATACCTATTGCATGATGTTAAAGGTGAATATGACGAAAGCTCCGAAGCTCCCCTTTAAATGTTTTTGAAACAACAAAGATATTTTATGAGCCTGATTCACAGAGTCTATTTGATCAACGTGTTTTTTGAAGGTAAATGCTAAATGTCAGAGGTTATAGAATTCCTCAGCTTCTCTGTTTATTTGATAATCGCTGGTGGACTGGAGACGTCATCGGATGTCCGCTGTTTGAACTTGCATCAACAGCAACAGACGCACTTGTGACATTTTAATGGCTGCTGAAGGTTTCCCTCGAGACTTTATATACACACATAGTCCATGCCATGCAATACCATAGCAGCTCAGCCTTGTTATTGCATTCCACCACAAAATTTACCTGCTCATTTCCCTACATATTTGTCCCCGTGATTAAATCTACTTTGGTAATTACGCCGCGGCTTCCCCAGACCTCATATACGTTGCCTTCTCTCTCTCTCTCTCTCTCTCTCTCTCTCTGTCTGTCCCTCTCTGTCCCTCTCTGTCCCTCTCTGTCCCTCTCTGTCCCTCTCTGTCCCTCTCTGTCCCTCTCTGTCCCTCTCTGTCTCTCTGTCTCTCTGTCTCTCTATCTCTCTGTCTCTCTATCTCTCTGTCTCTCTATCTCTCTGTCTCTCTATCTCTCTGTCTCTCTGTCTCTCTGTCTCTCTGTCTCTCTGTCTCTATGTCTCTATGTCTCTATGTCTCTATGTCTCTATGTCTCTATGTCTCTATGTCTCTATGTCTCTATGTCTCTATGTCTCTATGTCTCTCTGTCTCTATGTCTCTATGTCTCTATGTCTCTCTGTCTCTATGTCTCTCTGTCTCTCTGCCTCTCTGTCTCTCTGTCTCTCTGTCTCTATGTCTCTCTGTCTCTATGTCTCTCTATCTCTATGTCTCTCTATCTCTATGTCTCTCTATCTCTATGTCTCTCTCTCTATGTCTCTCTATCTCTATGTCTCTCTATCTCTATGTCTCTCTGTCTCTCTTTTTCTCTTTTTTTCCAATAGTATAGGGAAATAAATTCTGATTAATTAAGCGTCCATTGCTCAGCTAACCACGCAAGTGCGTTATAGTCAGTTAAATTAAACTGAACCTAATTAAATTTTGTCACATGTTTCCTATCATATAAATTGTTCGTTCTTCCCCCCTTTTCACTGCAGTATTGTAGCAGCAGTAACTTTTAGAAATTTTTGAAGGATCTGACAAGTAGGCGAACAACATTCTAACTACTGGCGACAAGTGGATTTTCCGGGCGTCAGGCTGACGGACGGACGTAGACGGAACACATGCCTGTCTGTCTGCTTGTTTTTTTAAAATAAATAAATATTAAGATTGTTTTTCTCAAGGAACATTCGCCCTTCAAAATATCCGAAGGACACTCTTCCCTTTGTCACGGAAATTTCCCCGCGCTGGACGAAGGACTCACGGGGATTGGCGGGACGAACACATCACGTGGGATAGCGCGTTTTCCCCCTTGGAGAAAAGGGGAGATGAGGAGCCGAAAAATATTCAGAATGGGTCCTACATGTCCTATATGTCGTTGTATGTTATTCGATTCTTCTTGGTTAGCACAGGAGATAAATAATTATTGAAATTGTGGAATTCCCAAGTTGGATAATGCACAGTCACGTACAATCCGTCAAGAAAGTTATGAATTATATAAATATATATATATATATATATATACTAAAATACACGAGGGTGATTTTGGCAATGCCAAAAGGTCCTACTAAATAAATTTGAAAACAAAATTAAATAAGAGTTTAATTTAAGTGATAACACAGGGAAAATTGTGCCACTTGCAGCGGCGACACTTGTGGTTGGTTGGAAACAATCAAATACCAACCCCAATCCTCTTGGTTGTGATCGCCAAGGCGCAGTTTCCCGTCATCAGCGCTGCTATACACGACGACCAAGGAGAGTGTAAGGAGGAGGATTCTGCTCGTAGCTCTCTTACTAACCGGACGCCGAGCGGTGCATATCGTGACAATTTCCTTCCCCCTTTTTCTCCTTTCCCTTAGGGTGTGTGTGTGTGTTGAGTTTTAGCAATATTGTAATCTATCATTAATTCAACTGATATTTCTAAAACCTTTTTGTTGTATTTCAAATGCTGTGCGTACTATTTTGTATAGTATATTTATTATTATTATTATACTAGAGAGAAGTTTCTTTTAATTTAAAGAAAATTTCTTTTCTTTTGGGCCAGCCGTTTGATTCCCGAGTATTCCTAGTTTTGTTTTTGTGGTTTTTTTGTATTTTAACTACGTCAGGAGCTAAAAAAATGGCTGACGGTAACTAAATGATCATCATTTACTTATTTTAAAATAAAATTTCTGATTTTGGGATGGACCAGGTGTTGTCAGGGGGGGAGTTAGGGGCACTTAACTTGGACTTGGTGCAGAGAGTGAGGGAGGGTTGATGGTGGGAGGGAAGGAGGGAAGGAGGGAAGGAGGGAGGGAATTACAACCCCCGTCTGCTGCTGGTCCAAGGTCGAAGTTGAGAGCTGGGAACGATCCTGTTGAGTGCACGGGGCGTGTCTCGTTCACATGATGGGAGACTTAATAAGCTTCCCCCATTAGCGGACCTTGTTAAAAGCTTTACTCTAAAAGGACTCGAAGCTCTGTCTTAGACAAGGGGGCGAGTCTCTCTCTCCCTTTCTCACCCCTTCCTCATCAACAGCAAAAACATCCAACCCTCAGAGTTCATGTCATGACCAAAACATTATTTCCCCTGAACCTGATTCCCACCTTTGGCTATAATTTACGTGCGTTTCGTCACCTTCCTCCTCTTACCGAAATTTAAAGTCAAGTGAACCACATGAGCTGCAGTCCATTATCTGAAAAAAACCAACAACAACAACAGGTGATGATCCCATGATATTGACGTCCATTTTCTCTCCGAAACGGCTGTAGTGTTTAATCATGGCTGAAAGATTTGTATTTATTCAGGTTAGTTATTTATTTTGCCTGGCACAA
The DNA here is from genome assembly GCA_034510155.1 of Eucriotettix oculatus. Taxonomy (NCBI): domain Eukaryota; kingdom Metazoa; phylum Arthropoda; class Insecta; order Orthoptera; family Tetrigidae; genus Eucriotettix; species Eucriotettix oculatus. The sequence continues at coordinate 123,369,919 of CM067378.1, forward strand.
GATGGCCGCCGCAGAAACGTCGTTGTGGTGTTGTGTTCTTTTAAATACCTGACCCGCGGTTGGTTAACCGTGAAGATTTCATCCGAATTATTCACCGGGGGAAAATCTACGTTCATTAAGTTAGGTATTTTTTTTCCCCTCCATTAGTCGTCGACTGTGGAAGAAATAGGAATAGTCTTAAGGGGAAAATGGGGAAATAGATTTTGTCCCTCTGCAATGCAACGGGATTAGTGTAGGATAGTTTGGCTTAGCTTTATATTTTATTATCCCCCATGGGACCAATTTAAACTTAAAAGGTAATACAAGTAAAAGAAGAGGAGACAGTGAGGCGGTCCACAAGGAGGAGTTTTTGGTCAGCTCGAGAGCAGCGAGATAAGGGCTAAGCCTCCAATGGAAGAGAGAGAGAGATCTTTACTACGGCGGGGGGGCGGGGGGCAGCAAGGGGGCGGCACACATTAAGGGCTTATCTCTGCTCATCCGCGCTTTACGGCCGCCGACACCGAGAGGGCTGTTTCGGCGTAGATAATGTCACCCTCAGCGATGGTTTGTCATTCGGTTTTCGGGGGGAAGATTTTTACTATCGATCTCTCTCCCCCCTTTAACCCCCCCCCCCCAGTAGGTAGACTCAGAGACAGTCTTCTACGTTCAGTAAACAATATAAGAAATGAGGATGCTCAAAAGATTTCCCCCCACACCCACCCACCCTTTTGTTTAACCCCTACGACAGTTGGTACAGTAGTGAGGTTCAAGGATAATCGGGTTGGCGCTCGGGTAAGCTCGAGGTTATTGCTCGAGAAGCTACGTTAAGGGTTGGAATCTCGCTTATAATAGCAGAGGAAGGGAATTAAAAAGGAGGGTACGGCGAGGAGGCTAAGGAATGACTTTGTTCTTTTTTTTGGTCGGGGGGGGGGGTGGGCGGAGGGGGCGGAGGGGGGGTCAACAGGCTACATGAGGGTGTTCCTGAAAACAGGAAAAGGGAATTGTAAAGGGGCGGGGGATGCGAAAGGTAGAGAGCAAGGTAGCCTAGCAAAGGTTATGGTTTAAGGATCCTACCCTCGCGGGTGTTTCACCTAAAAAGAAGTGAAGGGAAAACCCTCTCGAAAACCTGCATCAAGGGAATGACTTGGTTTATTTATTTTTTTTTGGTTAACAGGCTACATGATCCTGAAACAGGCAACTCCCCCCCTTTAATAGCATAGGAAGGGAATTGGAAAGGGGGGATGTAGAAGGTAGAGCAAGGTAGCTTAGCAAGGGGTTGACTAGGGGGACCCCCGGGCTATGGTTTAAGGATCCTACCCTCCTCCCGGTGTTTCACCTAAAAGAGATGCCAGGGGAAAACCCTAGAAAACCTGCATCAGGTAGGTCGGGGGAGTATTGGGCTACTATTCTCTATGAATGACGGGAGACGAGTCTGCTGTGGGGACGCAGCATTCCCTTCTCCGTGTCTCCACCAGTTTCAGGATGCAGTTGGCCGACTGATCCAATGGGATCAGCGGACAGCTCTTGCCATATGCCCAAGGTCTTTGACCCCGGTATATATACCTCCTAAAATAGGTGAAGGTGTCTCGGCATATGAGAACTTTGATAAAAAATACCCAGAGAGAGTGTGAGGCATTCCCGACACCAGGTAAGCCCCACAGTCACTCTGGGCTGAAGCGCCTACGAGAAACTCCCGCAGCGCCTATCAATATCCTTCCTAAAATAGGTTTTTTTTTTTTGGTTAACAGGCTACATGAGGGTGATCCTGAAACAGGCAACTCCCCTTTAATAGCATAGGAAGGGAATTGAAAAAGGGGGGATGCGGAAGGTAGAGCAAGGTAGCCAAGGGTTGACTAGGGCCCCCGGGCTATGATTTAAGGATCCTACCCGGTGTTTCACCTAAAGAGATGCAGGGAAAACCCTAGAAAACCTGCATCAGGTAGGTCGGGCATTGGCTGTACTATTCTCACGCCCTTCCCTGTGAATGACGGGGGGTGACGAGTCTGCTGTGGTAGGGACGCAGCATTCCCTTCTCCGTGTCTCCAACAGTTTCAGGAGGCAGTTGGCCCCCGACTGATCCAATGGGATCAGCGGACAACTCTTGCCATATGCCCGAGGTCTTTGACCCCAGTAGTACATATACCTCCTAAAATAGGTTTTTATTTTGGTTAACAGGCTACATGATCCTGAAACAGGCAACTCCCCCCTTTAATAGCATAGGAAGGGAATTGAAAAGGGGGGATGCGGAAGGTAGAGCAAGGTAGCCAAGGGTTAACTACGGGGGTCCCCGGACTATGGTTTAAGGATCCTACCCAGTGTTTCACCTAAACAGATGCAGGGAAAACCCTAGAAAACCTGCATCAGGTAGGTCGGGAGCTATTGGACTACTATTCTCACGCCCTTCCTTATGAATAACGGGGGGGAGACGAGTCTGTTATGGGGTCGCAGCATTCCCTTCTCCGTGTCTCCACTAGTTTCAGGAGACAGGTAGTTGGCCCCCGACTGATTCCCAATGGGATCAGCGGACAACAACTCTTGCCATATGCCCGAGGTCTTTGACTCCAGTACATGTACCTCCTAAAATAGGTGAATGTGGGCCTCCGTTCTAGAGTTTAAGGATCCAATCTGGTGTTTCACCTAAAAGAGATTGAGAGAAACACGCCTCCCCCCCCTCCTATTTTTAATAGCATAGGAACGGAATTGAAAAAGAGGGGGATAAGGGATAATGTGGAAAGTAGGGCAAGGTAACCAAGAACAGCCATTTAAATTCCGCATAGCTTCGACATCCCACATCCTCCCTAATCTACTTAGCGTATTCCATCCTTCGTTCCTCCCTCTCTTCTGCTCTTAACCCAAACACAATTTCCCTTCTAATGATAATTTTACAAGACCCTCGTGTTTTTTAAACGTGGCCTATTAATCAATACCCCCAAATCCGCCATATTGTTCTCTAGCTTCCTCAAGTTTCTTGCTCGGATTAATAACAGGTCTGACGTCATCATTCAAGACGACGACGACGACGACGGTGATTTTTTCCCCATCAATTCGCGAGGAGATTACGGCTAACGAGCGGATTCGTTAGGCGCTTTGGAAAGAGGGGATGAATCAAGGAAGGATTTAACCTCCATCAATCAGTTTTAACACGAGTTTCCCCAGCAAACTTCTGCTTTCCCCCTTTTAATCCCATTTCACTACTGCTGCTGCAATTGTTGATTACTGATTTTAAAAAAAATCGTTATCTTCCTCAAGTTAATTATTTTTGTAACCGCTGTCGAATATTTGTCCATATTATCTATAACAAACATTTAAATCTATTATTTTTTTGAAGTACGTGGTCTTTCCCCATGGTGAAATGGCAAGGTATAAATTCCTACTCGGGGTTTCCCAACCGGGATCGGTCAAAATATTTTAACAGTGACGTTTCGATGGCTTGCTCTTGCCCATCATCTTCAGCCTGGCTGCTTGGAAGCCATTTTTTCACGGGAGGAACGACGCGCGGGGCGCCACAGAGGCAAAGGAGACTAGAGCATGAATAAGAAAGTGGACCAATGGGAGACTAGAGCATGAACAAGCAAGTGGACTAATGGGAGACTAGAGCATGAACAAGCAAGTGGACCAATGGGAGACTAGAGCATGAACAATCACGTGGACCAATGGGAGACTAGAGCATGAACAGGCACGTGGACCAATGGGAGACTAGAGCATGAACAGGCACGTGGACCAATGGGAGACTAGAGCAAGAACAATCAAGTGGACTAATGGGAGACTAGAGCATGAACAGGCAAGTGGACCAATGGGAGACTAGAGCATGAACAGGCAAGTGGACCAATGGGAGACTAGAGCATGAAGAGGCAAGTGGACCAACGGGAGACTAGAGCATGAACAGGCAAGTGGACCAATGGGAGACTCCCGCGTCAACATGTAGCCAATCACAGACTTGCCTCAGACTATATACCGAACGAATTTGACACACTTCAGTGTCTGAAGATGGTGACGACAGACAGAGCAAGCCATCGAAACGTAACTGTTAAAATCTTTGACTGACCCGGTTGGAAACCCGAGGAGGAATTTATACAAATTTAAATATGTTAATCTTTTTGGTTTCAGTTATTGTCAAGTGCCATGGTGTATATTTAGTACTGAAAAATTCTCCTCCTCTCCCTCCTCCTCTTATAGCCATGTTACATGTCCAGTGTTTATGAGCTGCTGTATAATTTAGAGTTTAACACAAAGTTGTGTATTCTCTTTTTTTCCACATGGCCGCTTTTCCCCGAAATTCCCCGCATAACGAAACGTCATTTGATACAGGCCGAGACCATGAATAATTCAGGGGCTTCCCCCATCCCCCTTCCCCTCTCCCGCTCACCCACTTGTTTTTATGTCTGGCCTGAATCGAGTGAAATGACACGGGTTTTTGTCCTCTGCTCCTCTCTCCCTCGGAAGAGTTGCATGTGTATACAACGGACGGTTTTGCACTTTAATTTTCCTCTCAGTCTCAGAATTTTTCCTTCTTAATATTAATTTTCCGTTAACTCAGGAAAGAGGGAGAAACGTCCGACATGTTTCAGAGGTTGGTTCCCTGATAAGGTTCCTGTCCGTCTCGGAATGACAAGTAGTAGATTTAGTTATATCAACTCACGGAGAAACAGACAGAAAGGAAAGATAGAGCTTTAAAGGTTCAAAAAATATTTAAAAAGAGTTGTAAATCTCTGTTAATTAATGGAGTTCGTAGACAGGGAGATATAGGGGGAAAACAGGTATGCACAAGGGAAGAGAGGTAATAGGGGGGAGACAAGAAAATGGAGAGGGAGACAGGAAAATGGAGGGGGAGACAGGAAAATGGAGGGGGAGACAGGAAAATGGAGGGGGAGACAGGAAAATGGAGGGGGAGACAGGAAAATGGAAGGGGAGACAGGAAAATGGAAGGGGAGACAGGAAAATGGAAGGGGAGACAGGAAAATGGAAGGGGAGACAGGAAAATGGAGGGGTAGACAGGAAAATGGAGGGGTAGACAGGAAAATGGAGGGGTAGACAGGAAAATGGAGGGGGAGACAGGAAAATGGAGGGGGAGACAGGAAAATGGAGGGGGAGACAGGAAAATGGAGGGGGAGACAGGAAAATGGAGGGGGAGACAGGAAAATGGAGGGGGAGACAGGAAAATGGAGGGGGAGACAGGAAAATGGAGGGGGAGACAGGAAAATGGAGGGGGAGACAGGAAAATGGAGGGGGAGACAGGAAAATGGAGGGGGAGACAGGAAAATGGAGACGGAGACAGGAAAATGGAGACGGAGACAGGAAAATGGAGGGGGAGACAGGAAAATGGAGGGGGAGACAGGAAAATGGAGGGGGAGACAGGAAAATGGAGGGGGAGACAGGAAAATAGAGGGGGAGACAGGAAAATGGAGGGGGAGACAGGAAAATGGAGGGGGAGACAGAGAAATAGAGGGGGAGACAGAGAAATAGAGGGGGAGACAGGGAAATTGAGAGGGAGACAGGAAAATGGATGGGGAGAGAGAGGCGGTAGAGGAAATAGAGGAAGAGAGATTACTGTTCGTTAACCGACTTCATAAAGATTGAATCTGTATGTTTTTACTTACGAAACGGAAAAATTAATGAAAACCTACTCCAAGCTATATATATTTATTTATCTATCCGTTCAAGTATTAAATGTGTATATTTACTAAGCGCGTGCAGGTTGAGCAGGATTATTACGTGAACCAATATGAGGCGAAATTATTGGTTTTCCGGTGAAGTAAAGTGGGAAGAGCTGCGGATGCAATCAAAGTAAAAATAATCAGACAGGCAAAGTGAGTGAGTTTAATTAAAGGAATGTCCACAGAGTCGCTGACAAACAACACAACCCTTGCTGCAGCAGAAAGGCCGCCGCTGTTTGTTAGTTTGTTTGTTAGCTACTTTATAGACGGACACAAAACAATTCATCGGAATTGATTAAAGCATTCGCCATTACAGCGAGCGGATAAAAAGAAACATTTACATTCTCTCTCTTCATCTGATTGGCGGATCGATATACTTCGTTCGTTATCCTGTTAACTTTAATGTGACGTGTAATGTCGGACACACGTGGGTTTCCAATTTTTGGTATATCTGTTGCTTATATAAAACTTTTTAGTAGCTGATATTTAAGATTACCATTTCTTTTATTCTGTAAAAAAATCTTTGCTACTAGCATAAAACTAACATTTTACCTGAAATATAAACGAAAGGGATGCATGAGCCGTCATTTAGGAAACACTTTCCGAATGGAAAAGAAAGTCGGTGAAGTTGATAAAAATTACGTCGCCATTTTAACTAAAATGTCACTAAAATAAACTCTGAACCGGAAGTTGACCAGCAGCGGCTGGAAAGTAAGTTTATTATAATAGAGTCCAGAGGCAGGGGGAAAACAAACACTCAGGCCGACGACATTTCCGGATAGGAACGTAATTGCTGTAAATGGTTTCCAGTTTCCGGGAAAGTCGTTTTGAATTTTCAGAGCACACATTTTCTGTCTCTGTCTCTCTCTCTGTCTCTCTGTCTCTCTCCCTGTGTCTCTCTGTCTCTCTCTCTGTCTCTGTCTCTCTCCCTGTGTCTGTCTCTCTCCCTGTGTCTCTGTCTCTCTCTGTTTCTCTCTCTCCCTGTCTCTGTCTCTCTCCCCGTGTCTCTCTCGCTCTGTCTCTCTCCCTGTCTCTGTCTCTCTCCCTGTCTCTGTCTCTCTCAGCCTCTCTCTGTCTCTCTCAGCCTCTCTGTCTCTCTCAGCCTCTCTCTGTCTCTCTCAGCCTCTCTCTGTCTCTCTCAGCCTCTCTCTGTCTCTCTCAGCCTCTCTCTGTCTCTCTCAGCCTCTCTCGCTGTCTCTCTCAGCCTCTCTCTGTCTCTCTCAGCCTCTCTCTGTCTCTCTCAGCCTCTCTCTGTCTCTCTCAGCCTCTCTGTGTCTCTCTCAGCCTCTCTCTGTCTCTCTCAGCCTCTCTGTGTCTCTCTCAGCCTCTCTGTGTCTCTCTCAGCCTCTCTGTGTCTCTCTCAGCCTCTCTGTGTCTCTCCCTCAGCCTCTCTCTGTCTCTCCCTCAGCCTCTCTCTGTCTCTCCCTCAGCCTCTCTCTGTCTCTCCCTCAGCCTCTCTCTGTCTCTCCCTCAGCCTCTCTCTGTCTCTCCCTCAGCCTCTCTCTGTCTCTCTCAGCCTCTCTCAGCCTCTCTCTGTCTCTCTCAGCCTCTCTGTGTCTCTCTCAGCCTCTCTCTGTCTCTCTCAGCCTCTCTCTGTCTCTCTCAGCCTCTCTCTGTGTCTCTCTGTGTCTCTCTCCCCCCCTTCTCCACCCCTTTAGCGATTGTGGGAATTGGAACTTAACAGTTATGTATAATTTCGGAGGAAAGGGAACCAAAATCCCAGTAGGTACGTTCTAATGTTCTCGAGACTTCTATCCCATTAAATTTAATTTCATTCCCTCTGGAGTGTGGCAGGGGAGGAGAGGGGAGGGGGGAAGGGGAAGTGGAGTGGAGTGGAGTGGGAGGAATAGAACACGCATTAGATGAAGAGGACCGACGAGAAAAGGGAAGACAATAAATAGGGACGCAGTCGGAATTGTGAATTGAAATGCAAGGAGGTGAAATAAAAAGGGGTTTGGTTTGGTTTGCTGATGATATTGTAGTATTTAGGGGAGGAGGGAGAAGAAGACTTGCGAAAACCGTAATAAATGGCCGTGAACGTGGTCATGGAGGAAGACGTAATAGAGAGGAATCGAAGGTGATGGAGTGTGTAGTAAGGGAAAAGAGTGGAATAACAAAGGAAGAGGAAGAGGATATTTTGACGGAATTCCGCAGCGTAGTAACTAGGGATGGTGGAAGAATAATAGACATAAAGGGTAGGACAGCGCAGGCAAAGGAAGAGGGAGGCGAGGAGAAGATAAAATGTTCGTACGGATCGTGGCGTTTATATGGGGGTGCGAAACGTGGACGATACAAGTTGGGGGAAGGAAAAGAATAGAATATTTGGAAATGTTGTGGTGCTGCTATAGGCGAATGCTGAAATTCAGAAGGCTGGATACAATCACAGACAAGGAAGTTCTAAACAGAAGAGGGGGGGAAAAAAGCAAACAATATGGAGGACGTTGACTTTAGAAAGCTTTAGAAATGTCGTAGCACAAGGATAACAAGGAACATGAATTTACTTACGGCTAACATAAGTATGAATATTTGGAAAATCGTTGCTAAAAAATGTTGGTATAAAGCGTGGTGTTTATATGGGGTGCGAAACGTGGGCCGTAGGAGTTGCGGAAAAGGAAAAAAAGAAGCTCTTAAAAGGCGGTTCTACATAAGAATGAGATGGGTGAATAGGGTTACTATGGAGGAACTTCTAAGCGGAATAGATGGGGGGAGGGGAAAAGAGAAGAGCGAACAATATGGAGGACTTTCAAAGGGATAGATTATTAATAGGGTCACGTTTTAAGACATGAGGGTTCCTGTAAGAATTATCTTTAGAGGGAAGATTTTGTTTCCGTTGGTCCTCGACTGAGGAAATAGGATGATACGTCATACATTAAAAATGAACAAAATAAGGTACATAATAATTAAAGGCAAATAATCTTAAAAATAAATTAATAAAAGAAAAATGTATATAGACAAAAGTCAATATATATAAACACAACACAGGGGATACACACACACGCGCGATGTGTGTAGGGTAAGTGAAAAAAAGAGAGTGAGATACTGTTAAGCCGATAAGGGAGGAATGGGGGGACTTGTTTTATGCGGAAACGGAAAAGGCTTGCGTAATATAGGTTATCATGAAGGAAAGTCTTTGGACTGAATAACAAAAAAAAACAACAACAATTTTAAAACCTTCTTTCGTCACAAAGCGTTTCAAATTGATTAACTAAAAAAAAAATTTCCCCGTCCTCCGCCGCCGCCGACGACGACGCAAGTTTATTCATGCAGGAGTTTTTTGAATGTGTTTGCATGCAGCACATGTGAATGGATTTCGATGTTATCAGGTTCCAGAGCTGCGCACGACGTAATTCCTAAAGATACGCCACAGTCACGCACAGGAACATCACGCACACAGGAAGGGAGAGAGAGGGAGAAAGAGAGAGAGAGAGAGGGAGAAAGAGAGAGAGAGGAAAGGGGGGACCGTAAAATACAGAACTTTGTAACAGATTCGTATCGCAACTTCCTCTTACACTGTGATAAATCACTAAAATGAACAAAAATTAAAGGGCAATAAATAACTACTACATGTAACAACAACAATATCTTGCATAATCAACGAATAGGAAAGAAAAGAAAAGAAAGGAGTAGGACAAGGAAGCAGTGTCTGTCGCCCATGGCTGTTTAACACATACATGGAGGAACAGGGCGATGAAATGGTATATGGAAAAGGAATCATACAGCAATGGAGAATAAATAAATAAATAAACCCTCTACGCTCTGCAGACGATATTGCAGTATTAGGGGGGAGTCAGAAGAAGACTTGGGAAACCATAATAAATTGCATGAACGTGGTCCTATGACGATTAACAGAGGGGGGGGGGAAACCAAATATAACGTAATGTATGGGAAACCATTCAAATAAAAATGGCTGTTTGTAAGGAATTTATTGAAGGAAGTTAAGGAAATCCGATTACTAGAGTAGGATAGCAAAGAAGATGAATTTACTTACGTCTGATATATAAGTAAGAATATTCCGAAATCGTCGCTAAAAATTTTGGAATGCAGCGTGGTGTTGTATGGGGTACGAAACGTGGACGATAGGAGGAGATGTGTAAAGGAAAAGAATAGGAGGTAATATAGGTGAATGAGATGGATGAGCCTAATATTTTATGTATGCATGTATTAATTTCCTGCTGCTGTGTGTAAATTTTTTTCAACACACTATTACCGTGAGCGGAGGAGAGGGGAGGGAGAGAGTGGGGGGAGACAGGGGAGGAGGGAGAGAGGAAGAGAGAGGATCACTTCAACCTCCTCCCCTGTTGCCAATCCAAATGAATATCGTATGATGCACTTAAGCGTATTAAATTTCAATAACATTGCGAACTGCATCGACATCTATCTTGTTTTTGAAACTACATAAAATATAGGGTGAAGGTACATTTTCGTAACAATTAAAGGGTTTAGAACGAAATAATTAAGAAGGGAAAATTTGTGGAAGCAATGATTTGAGGAAGCAATTATTGATTTGTGGAAGCAATTATTGATTTGTGAAAGCAATTATTGATTTGTAAAAGCAATTATTGATTTGTAAAAGCAATTATTGATTTGTAAAAGCAATTATTGATTTGTAAAAGCAATTATTGATTTGTAAAAGCAATTATTGATTTGTAAAAGCAATTATTGATTTGTGGAAGGAATGATTGATTTGTGGAAGGAATGATTGATTTGTGGAAGGAATGATTGATTTGTGGAAGGAATGATTGATTTGTGGAAGGAATGATTGATTTGTGAAAGCAATGATTGATTTGTGAAAGCAATTATTGATTTGTGAAAGCAATTATTGATTTGTGAAAGCAATTATTGATTTGTGAAAGCAATTATTGATTTGTGAAAGCAATTATTGATTTGTTGAAGCAATTATTGATTTGTTGAAGCAATTATTGATTTGTTGAAGCAATTATTGATTTGTTGAAGCAATTATTGATTTGTGGAAGGAATGATTGATTTGTGTAAGGAATGATTGATTTGTGGAAGGAATGATTGATTTGTGTAAGGAATGATTGATTTGTGGAAGGAATGATTGATTTGTGGAAGGAATGATTGATTTGTGGAAGGAATGATTGATTTGTGGAAGGAATGAATGATTTGTGGAAGGAATGAATGATTTGTGGAAGGAATGAATGATTTGTGGAAGGAATGAATGATTTGTGGAAGGAAAGAATGATTTGTTGAAGCAATTATTGATTCGTTGAAGCAATTATTGATTCGTTGAAGCAATTATTGATTCGTTGAAGCAATTATTGATTCGTTGAAGCAATTATTGATTCGTTGAAGCAATTATTGATTCGTTGAAGCAATTATTGATTCGTTGAAGCAATTATTGATTTGTGGAATCAAAGATTTTTGGAAGCAAAGATTTGTGGAAGCAAAGATCTGTGGAGGACAACATGAAATAGGGAAATAAATGCTTTATCCAGGAAAAAAGTATCAATTCAGTGATATTCTGTTTTACTTATATATAGAACGGGCGATACGAAAGTTAAAATAATATAAAAAGGAAATGAAAATGCAAGAGGATGAAATTAAAAGCCTCATGTCTGCTGATGACACTGTGATATTAGAGGATTCAGAAAAAGATTTTGAAACCGTGATAAATGTCGTTAATAGGACGTAGAGGAAGAGTTCAACATAAGGATTAACATAGGAAAAACCCAAGGTGATGGAGTCTAGTATGGGGAACAGTGGAATAACGAAGGCTGTTAGATTGTGGGAAGGGATATTTTTTAGAAGGAAGTTAAGGAAATTCTGCTACTAGAGTAGGATAGCAAGGAACAGGAAGGAAAGGAACAGGAACTTACTTACGGGTAATATAAGTGTGAATATTAGGTAATGTTGGTACGGCGCGTGGCATCGTATGGTTGTGAAAAGTGGACGACAGGAGAGGTTGAGGGAAAGGAAATGATAGAAGCCTTTGAAATGTGGTGCTGTTATAGGAGAATGAGATGGATGAGGTGGATGGATAGGGTAACTAACCAGGAAGTTTTAAGGAGAATAGAGGACTTTGAAAGTACAGATTAACAGGCCACATTTTGTATAACATTAGGGTATTGTATTAATTTGCATTATAGGGAACTGAGTGTGGGGGGAAGGTAAGGAACAGAAGAGGGGGGAGGCCAAGGATGGAATAAACTAAGGAATTTAATAATGTAGTAAGATAGTTTAGCGTGCATCAGACTAGTCTTAGGACGACAACAACAACAATGTTAAAAAATTTAGATTTAAAATTTGGAGAAACGCATGGGCCAAGTAACTGATTAAATAAAGTGTGTTTAATTTATTTCCAAAAACCCCAGAATACTGATGAGATTGGAGAAGGAAACTAAATACCTCCTTTACTGTTTATATCTATTAATGAGAATGACTTGTACTGTAATAATAGGAGGTAATAGATTTAAACAATGCAACCAGAATTGATTTTTAACACAAAGACGGGAAATTGGTTGCTGTGAGACAAATTGGACGTGGTTTGTTGTAACTTTTATTCCCATGTAAAGCAGAGTAACGACTTTGGGGGAGGAACAAATCACCACGGAAAGCCGGAAAGCGTAAAATGTGTGTTTATTCTGGGATAAGGAGGAGGAGGAGGAGGGACCTTAATGTGGTCCTTCCCTCCCTCACTGATTTAAGTCTGGCGCCATGGCTTGAACATCTGCCAGATACATTTGCTTGCTTTAAATTTGTCAACCCGAAATTATGATTTCTTTTTTTGGGGGGAGGGAGGGAGGGTTGGATGCAGGATAATTTATCCGATGACCTCAACCAAGTGGCTTATTCAGCGCCATCACACACTCCATGCTAAACTATCCTGCGCAAGCCTTTTCATTCCTTCATGACTATTACTACAGACATGCTCCCAAACCTTCTTAGCGCATTCCATCCTTTCCCTATATTTTTTTCTGTTCTTACACAGCACACTTCCCTTTTAATGCTAATTTTACAAGATTTCCATGACTGAAAACGTGACCTATTCCTTCAAAGTCCTCCATATTGATCGCTTTCCCACCCCCCCCCTACCCCTACCCCCACCCCCTCCCTCTATTCCTCGTTCGTTAGTGATTCTATCCACCCTATTCTCATTCACCTGTACCGCCTCGTACCAAAGGCCTCTATTATTTTGCTATACACAACTCCTCCTACCGTCCACGTTTCGCCGCCACGCTGCTCCATACCAACATATTTTATCAACGATTTCCTAATATTCGCACTTACGTTTGCTTATCCGTGCCATTGCTGTCCTGTTCCCGATATTGCGCTGCCCCAAGTGGCAGAGTTCCTTAACTTCCCTTCAAAATATCTTACAGCCATCTTTGCTATTCCAACGTTTCCCCATAGTACACATACCGTCACGTAATATATATAATATAGGGCAAATGGCGGGAAAAATAAATTAGGGCAAATGACGGGAAAAATAAATTAGGGCAAATGACGGGAAAAATAAATTAAAGAAAATGACGGAAAAATAAATTAGGGTAAACGACAGAAAATAAATTAGGGTAAACGACGGAAAAATAAATTAGGGTAAACGACGGAATAATGAACTAGGGTAAACGACGGAATAATGAACTAGGGTAAACGACGGAATAATGAACTAGGGTAAACGACGGAATAATGAATTAGGGTGATTGATGGAAAAATTAATTAGGCTAAATAACGGAAAATAAATTACGTTAAATGACGGGAAAAAATCAATTAGGTTAAATGACGGAAAGATAAATTAGGTTAAATGACGGAAAGATAAATTAGGTTAAATGACGGAAAAATAAATTAGGTTAAATGACGGAAAAATAAATTAGGTTAAATGACGGAAAAATAAATTAGGTTAAATGACGGGAAATAAACAATTAGGTTAAATGCCGAAAAATAAATTACGGTAAATTACAAAAAATAAATGGTAAATTACGAAAAATAAATTAGGGTAAATTACTAAAAATAAATTAGGGTCAATTACGGAAAATAAATTAGGGTAAATGACGAAAAATAAATTAGGGTAAATTACGAAAAATAAATGATGGTAAATTACAAAAAATAAATTAGGGTTAATTACGGAAAATAAATTAGGGAAAATGATGTAAAATAAATTAGGGAAAATGATGTAAAATAAATTAGGGAAAATGATGTAAAATAAATTAGGGAAAATGATGTAAAATAAAATAGGGAAAATGATGTAAAATAAAATAGGGAAAATGATGTAAAATAAATTAGGGAAAATGATGTAAAATAAATTAGGGAAAATGGTGTAAAATAAATTAGGGAAAATGGTGTAAAATAAATTAGGGAAAATGGTGTAAAATAAATTAGGGAAAATGGTGTAAAATAAATTAGGGAAAATGGTGTAAAATAAATTAGGGAAAATGGTGTAAAATAAATTAGGGAAAATGGTGTAAAATAAATTAGGGAAAATGATGTAAAATAAATTAGGGAAAATGATGTAAAATAAATTAGGGAAAATGATGTAAAATAAAGTAGGGAAAATGATTGAAAATAAACTAGGTTAAATGGAGGAAGACGTTTCTATAAGCAAGCATCGCCGCCATTGCCCCGAGACACGGGAACAAACACTAACAAAGGCTTGTCGCATCAAGGAATTCGCAATTGATTTCTGATACAAGTCCCTTGTAGTTTGTCTCTCATCAGCAGCAGCTAGGATATTAATATCCCCCTTCCTTCCTTTCTCTCTCTCAACCATGTTTTACTTTCCTCTCTTGTCTCCCTGTCTCCTGTCTCCTTCCATCTGGGAACAAGAAGATTTGATGATATCGGACACTTTTTATTTTAATGAGAAAAGCCTCTCCTCTCCTCTCCATGGATGAGGCCACTTCTTCTTCTTCCCCTCTCCATAATGCTAAGAGAGTTCTTAATGAGAATCGTCGTTATTCCTGATGGAGCGGCGAGGATAAAGGACAACATCTGAAGCACCTTGCCTCATCTACAAATGTGTTTTTCTCCCTCCGTGAAACCTTTTAAGAGAGAAAATAACCCTTTAGAAAAGGATAACCTCTCAAAAAAAATGTATAATTAATTTAAATGCTTCTCACGTGACGCATTCAGTGTCTCAATTATTATCCTATTTTGTGCCTAATTATATTAATTATCCCCCTTTTTTTCTTACAATATTGTTGGTTCTCTTTTCGAAAAGAAGATTTGCTTAAGTTATATATTTATTACATTGAGCTCCTCCATTTATTTTAATGGCATTTATTTTCATTAAAATATTTATTTAAGGCGATCTTCCTCATTATTTTATTATTTAGAGGATTTCCAATTCCTTCTAAGACTCTTCCAGATTACAGTAACTAAATTAACGTTTGAAAATATTTATTTAATCTGAACACGTGTCTGCTTTCTTCACATCCCCATCTTTACTCCATTTCCAATTTATCATTTTTTCTGTGTGTCGCACATCTACTGTTTCCTATTGTTTCTCCTATTTTTGTTCCTCAGTACTCTTTAGTTTTCTTTACTACTTCACCTGAATAAGACGAAAATATAACATATAAAGCTAACATAGCAAACAAATAAATCATAGAAAACCAATCAAACATAGAAAACCCATCAAACATAGAAAACCCATCAAACATAGAAAACCCATCAAACATAGAAAACCCATCAAACATAGAAAACCCATCAAACATAGAAAACCCATCAAACATAGAAAACCCATCAAACATAGAAAACCCATCAAACATAGAAAACCCATCAACATAGAAAACCCATCAAACATAGAAAACCCATCAAACATAGAAAACCCATCAAACATAGAAAACCCATCAAACATAGAAAACCCATCAAACATAGAAAACCCATCAAACATAGAAAACCATCAAACATAGAAAACCATCAAACATAGAAAACCCATCAAACATGGAAAACCCATCAAACATGGAAAACCCATCAAACATAGAAAACCCATCAAACATAGAAAACCCATCAAACATAGAAAACCCATCAAACATAGAAAACCCATCAAACATAGAAAACCCATCAAACATAGAAAACCCATCAAACATAGAAAACCCATCAAACATAGAAAACCAATCAAACATAGAAAACCAATCAAACATAGAAAACCAATCAAACATAGAAAACCAATCAAACATAGAAAACCAATCAAACATAGAAAACCAATCAAACATAGAAAACCAATCAAACATAGAAAACCAATCAAACATAGAAAACCAATCAAACATAGAAAACCAATCAAACATAGAAAACCAATCAACCATAGCAAACCAATCAAACATAGCAAACCAATCAAACATAGAATTCCAATCAAACATAGAAAACCAATCAAACATAGAAAACCAATCAAACATAGAAGAACCAATAAGAGACATAGAAAAGCAATCAAACATAGAAAACGAATCAGAAGATAGAAGAACGAATGAAGATAGAAGAAGAAGATGAAGAGTAGAAGAAGAAGAAGAAGGAGGAAGAGAGTATGAAGAATGAAGAAGAAGAAGAAGAAGAAGAAGAAGAAGAAGAAGAAGAAGAAGAAGAAGAATGGGAGGAAGAAGAAGAAGAATGGGAGGAGGAAGAAGAAGAATGGGAGGAAGAAGAAGAAGAATGGGAGGAGGAAGAAGAAGAATGGGAGGAGGAAGAAGAAGAAGAAGAAGAATGGGAGGAGGAAGAAGAAGAGGAGGAAGAAGAGGAGGAAGAAGAAGAGGAAGAGGAAGAAGAAGAGGAAGAAGAAGAGGAAGCAGTGGGTATCGTGTTTAGGAAGACTGTTCTAGAGGCAGGTAAGAAGACGAGGTAACATGAAACGCACTCAAGACTCCACAGTTGCGTGGAAGAAGACAGCGCAGAGACGGAAAAGCCTAATTTGTTTCCAGGGAATATGCTCGGCCTCCTAATAACTGCACACGATTGGAGAAATTCAATTTAAGAGGAGGAAGGGGAGGGAGAAAGTAAAACCCTTGACTGACGTCTGCTGCTTGTTTCACACTTGACTTGCTCTGCTTATTGTCGCGTAATAAAAATCTCAGACACGGGGGTTTCTACGGGACACTGAATTAATTTGCTTGCGCCTGCGTTTTAAAAAAAAGGGAGGAGGGGGCAGGAGTGCGGGGGTGGGAGGGGGAGGGAGGAGGGAGGGAGGGAGTGCGCCTCCTCGGCAACTGTAAATTGACTCGCTCGTTGCGTCGCCATGGAGACGAGACAGGCTACCAACATCACAGACCAAACTCCACTAGCAATCGCTGCTCCATGAAGAGAGAGATTCACTCACTCACTCACTCACTCACTCCTGCATGTATTAATACGTCCTGTGGCATTTTAAATACTAAAATGGACAAAAAAACTATTGACTATATAAATAAAAGTGAAAAAAAATAGGATTAATTTCTGTCCCTCAATTTAGGTCAGTCTTTTTATCCTCCTGAAATGACGTCATACTATGAGGTTTTTACCTCAAACGGCGCCGCTGCAGGTAACTTATTTCCAATCGTCTATTGCTCCTATAAGGAACGTAAGAGGATGACGATGCAAGCCATCGAAACGTTGTAGCAAATCCCCGAGGAAACTTTATCCTTCTACGGCTCTGTTTATAAAAATTAATATTTACCTATTAAATAACATATATATATACTCTAACAGGAGATTAATAGTGACGTGTAACGAGTACACGAGGACCTTTTTTAAAAAGCTAAACATATTTGTTTGTGGTTCTGTGTTCTCTGAGCCTCATCTCATGCTAACCTACTTGGCGCAAGCCTTTTCATTCCCGCGTAACTATCACATCCCTCCCTTATCCGCTTAGCGTATTCCATCCCCACACACACACTCGCTCTTCCCTCTAAAGGACTTCATGTGGGAATATTAATCTATCCCCACATAATATTTATTAATGTCTGTATGCTTTTTTTTAAATATATATATATATATGTTTAAATAAGGGCAAAAAAAACAGACAAAAAAAATTACTGAAACATGATATGTATATACATATATATATAATTAAAAAGCAACTACACGTTTCGGGCCTGACATGGAGCCTCTTCAGGTTGAACCGAATTAAAGAGCATTACATTGTAACACTGCAAAGATATTGCAGTAGGGACGAAGAATACAGTATATAAAGGAACGAAAAGACAAAGATGATGATGATTATACATTTGATAAATCACAATTCATGACTTGAGATGATATATATATATATACCGAGTCTGGATGACGTCACTCCATACCGAGTCTGGATGACGTCACTCGCAGGCTACAAAAAACCTGGGCGTGTTTTATTCTTTATCAAGGGCTGTAACATAACATGTTACAATATATCATGTGTATATATAAAAAAATTAAGGTCGTGCTAGAGAAATGAATTATCCTCAGTATTTAAGCGGCTAATTTAAACGACTTGTTGGTAACACGACGACTATTTTTTAAATTTAAGATCATTAATTCATTAATTCCACAAGCAAAGCGGCGAGTATTAAAAAAATATATATTGTTCAGTCACAATTATTCTCGTAGTATCGACTCGGTTCCACTACAAGTCCCTGTTTGTGTAGTATCCTTTTGCTTACCATGAGAATTTTCCTGCCACGAATTATTGTCTTTATACTAGCCTTTTGTGACCTTCCACCTGAATATCCCTAAAAATATAATTTCAACATCCTTACCTTTTAGCCTCTGCGGACGTGTGACGTGGACCTGTCATGAGCCTGCCTCGCCCTACCGTGGGAAACAGATGTCCAACGAAATTATTTTCCCGGACAAGAGTTCCTCTGTTAATTAGGGATCCGCCATTAACCCGCATTCCTTTGGAGGAATTAAAGCAAGGGGAGGGGGAAAAAGTATTTGAATCCCTCTATATTTTTTTAATCAATTACACGTTCATAAAAAAATTTAATTTTGTTTTTTAACAACAACTATAGGAATTTCATCACCACAACAAGGTCAATGTTTACAATCCTTACACAGGGATTTTCTATATGGACTGATGTTGATCTGGAATAAACTGTACGTGGTTTATTTTTCCAGTTTAAAGGTCCTTTATCTACCGTAATATGCTTAGCGTTTTCCATCCTTGGCCTCCCTCATCATCCGTTCTCACCCTTTCACACCTTCCCCTCTAATGATAATTTTACAAAACCCTCATGCCTCAACCTATTAATCTATCCGTTTCCTTTTTTTACGTCCTTCCATGTTGTTCTCTCTTCTCTTATTCTGCTTAGAATTTCCTCGCGCTTTGCTTGAGCGTAATGAGGATTGATTAAGTCTCAACTACGCGCCTCACCAATTATCCTGATCCAGGATTACGTTGACCTCAGGACCTGAGACCAGACACACACACACAGGAGACGCCATTAGCAGGCATGAAGCTGATGCCACGTTGTTCCTTACCTGCAAACAAAAGACAACCGTGTTACAAGTTTAAGGAAACTGAACATCAACATCCAGGACTATATATAACAGTTAATACTCTCATTAAATAATTTATGCATAAACTCTGCAGTCTGCAGTAATTAGAGTTGAAAGCCGAGAAAATAAAAGGAAAAAAATATAAAATGGAGTACTACAAGGATGTATATGATTAGAACTTATATATATAGAACAGACGATGAAGAAGATTAAAAATTAATATACGGAAACGGAATCAAAATTCACGAAGAAGAATAAATAAGTACCTTAAGGTTTTCTGCTGGGAAACCCAAGGATTCAATGAATTTATTGATACTGTTATTGAGTAACACTCTGCTGCAGTTACAAAAAAATAAGGATAGTTTTAAATAATAATATTAATTACCCATTGTTCAGATGGTTTTTGTTTCGTCGCACTACACTTGCACTTTTCGATCACTTACACTTACTAATTCTTCCCTCAAAAACGTTGATAATGGGAAACCCAAGGGGTTCTTAGAGGGAAAAGCCAAGGGCTTCTTAAAGGGAGACCAAAGGGAATATTAGAGGGAGACCAAACGGATTATTAGAGGGAGACCAAACGGATTATTAGAGGGAGACCAAAGGGATTGTTAGAGGGAGACCAAAGGGATTGTTAGAGGGAGACCAAAGGGATTGTTAGAGGGAAAAGACCAAAGGGATTGTTAGAGGGAAAAGACCAAAGGGATTGTTAGAGGGAAAAGACCAAAGGGATTGTTAGAGGGAAAAGACCAAAGGGATTGTTAGAGGGAAAAGACCAAAGGGATTGTTAGAGGGAAAAGACCAAAGGGATTGTTAGAGGGAAAAGACCAAAGGGATTGTTAGAGGGAAAAGACCAAAGGGATTGTTAGAGGGAAAAGACCAAAGGGATTGTTAGAGGGAAAAGACCAAAGGGATTGTTAGAGGGAAAAGACCAAAGGGATTGTTAGAGGGAAAACCAAAGGATTGTTAGAGGGAAAAGACCAAAGGGATTGTTAGAGGGAAAAGACCAAAGGGATTGTTAGAGGGAAAAGACCAAAGGGATTGTTAGAGGGAAAAGACCAAAGGGATTGTTAGAGGGAAAAGACCAAAGGGATTGTTAGAGGGAAAAGACCAAAGGGATTGTTAGAGGGAAAACACCAAAGGGATTGTTAGAGGGAAAACACCAAAGGGATTGTTAGAGGGAAAAAATCAAAGGGATTGTTAGAGGGAAAACACCAAAGGGATTGTTAGAGGGAAAAGACCAAAGGGATTGTTAGAGGGAAACCTAAAGGGATTGTTAGAGGGAAAAGACCAAAGGGATTGTTAGAGGGAAACCTAAAGGGATTGTTAGAGGGAAACCTAAAGGGATTGTTAGAGGGAAACCTAAAGGGATTGTTAGAGGGAAAACCAAAGGATTCCTGAAGGACGTTCACACACGTGAGTTTCAATATCGATAAGCGACAGTTTTGTCCGACATCGAAACGGTCACTGATCGACCCTCACTCTATTGGTATTTAGTGAGCGAGGTTCCGTCAGATCTCCAGCTGGAGTAATTAATCCAGCAGCAGCAGCAGCGCTAATCAAAGCTGCATCGTGCTTCCACAATGGCGCAATATTTACTGTCCAACCAACCACGACCATGGGCTCACTCTTTTGTTACTTGTTCTCTCTCTCCCTCTCTTTCCCCCTCCCTTATATTACCCGTAAGCCTTCAATTTTCTATTACCATTCACCTTCTTTTTTTAACAGTCACTAAACAGTAATTTACCAATAATTTTTTTTGTAATTATTTCCCTTGAAAATTTTTTTCTTTTCTTCAATATAATGTAACATTAAGCCTTCAATTTTCTATTACCGTTCACCTTCTTTTTTTTAATCAGTCACTAAACCAGTAATTTACCAATAAAGTCGGAGAATAGAAAAAATTGGTGGCACACAGATAAATTTTGTCAATAAGTCCAGGAAATTATTTCCGTAACTGTTGAATTAAACCAAAATTCGACGTTTCGGCTGCCCATTTTCAGACTTCATCAGGCGTAAGAAAAAAGAAGAAACAGATTTAGGCCGAGCATGATAGATTCAAAAACCTCAATTTTTCTGCCTTTATGTGTATGATGCTTTTCCTGGAGAGTTTGAATATAAATCTGTTGTTCTTCTTTTTTACCTGATGATATTTCAAAAAAAAGGAGACGAAACGTCGTATTTGAAAATTGCTGACTTCTAGCTTGTGTATTTTTTATATTGGGTTAAAACTTAAATCCTGACGTGTTCAGATATATAACATGTAACATATAAGGATCAGATCAGGATTCCCTTTTTCTTTTCCCGTCTTTTGATAGTTTCACTTGCTGAAGGTGACAGGATTAGTTACTCTACACACAACCAAAGGCAGCCGACAGTAATTAGAATAGAAGGGCTATATATATATAAGTCAAGGACGTACATGATGCTTCATTTATAACCGATGAGAAAACACCTTAATTTATTGTGTCCATCAGCTAATGTAACCCTTGGACCACGTGACCTTCACCCCACCCCCATTTCGGAAGATATTTCTGACGGACGGACGGACGTAAATTTAAATTTTTTATTTTTTGGAGGGTTTCTCTCTCTCTCTCTCTCTCTCTCTCTCTCTCTCTCTCTCTCTCTCTCTCTCTCTCTCTTTCTCTCTCTCTCTCTCTCTCTCTGCCAATGTATCCCATCCTACGCATTCTTCTTTCTCCTTTGTCTGTTCTCTGGCGACGGAACAGTGGACTCCTTTTTTTATATATATATACATATATAAAAAACTTTGTTGGCCGCGCGCCTGTGTCTGTCCCGTCCTTTTAATAAATTCTAGTAGCAGACTCTCAAGTTGTTGCAAGATATTCTACTACGTATTTCTCTCTCTCTCTCTCTCTCCTCTTTTCTCGTTTTTTAAGAATAATACCAAAGGAATATTTCATTATTCCAGAAAGTGTGTGTGTGTGTGTGTGTGTGAAGAATAGGAACTATATGTGTTACTGGAAGACGTATTTTCTTAATGATATTTCCTTTTCGCACAACCCTTTGTGTGTTCCTGTTCCCCGCCTTTGTTTAACCTTAACCGTGCACGCGATTACTCAAATCATGCGTTAAAAGTTGACACATCCCTTATAGAAGCCAAGGAACAACAATTTTTGGTAAGTAACTGGAGTGAACACAGAGCGACATTGTAAATAAATGGAGAGACACAAATTAATCAATGGGATAGTCAAGGAGGAAATTAAAGCGAGGAAGAGCAGTGCAGCAACAAGACAGTTACTCTCAATCATTTAGATTAAAAATATATGAAGAAAGGTGGAAAAGAAGGATCTATGTTGCAGACTATAAGGTTCTAACGTTGGTAAAACTAAATAAAAAAAAGGAAAGTTGAAAGCGACGCAGCTGTGGTTGTAGCGAGAACAGAAAGGTTAGAAAAAGAATATATTTCGGGAAGAAATGGGGGGGTGGGGGGGGGAAGGTTACGTCATTAGATTGAAAAAATACAAGGCAGGTGAGAGTTGTCCGCCGATACCTTTGACCCAATTCCACGTTAAACCTGGTGATGACGCTGAGTTGGGAATGCTGCGACCCCACAGCAATCTCCTTCTAAGGGCAAGGACCACCTACCTGATGCAGGTTTTTCTAAGGGGTTTTTTTTCCCCCCGCATCTCTTTACATGAAACACTGTAGTTCGGAGATGTTATTAAATCAAATGGCTTACCTTGCTCTACCCTTTCGCCATTTGCATTTTCCCTCCCTAAGATATTAAAGGGAATTTTCCTGTTTCAGGGGATCACTCAGTCTCATGTAACCTATTACCCAACATTCCCCCCACAGGAAAAAAAAATTGTGACGATGCTTGACAGCTGCAGTTGACTTCCTACATGAATGGGATAATGTGGCGGGGCATGCTCAAAATCGAGGATGCAGCGCTACAGCGACAGAATACGAAACGAGGTACGCAGTTTTGAAAACTAAAATTGGCCCAATAAATCAACTTAAAAATTTATATAAAAAAAAAATTTTTTTTTACATGGAAATTAAACATTTTCTAAATATTTTAGATTATTATGGCTGCGAATGAAACCGAAAGGTTTCTAGATATTGTAGACTTAAAATGAAATGTTTGTCAATTACAAAATTGTACGGGATCCCGGAGAAAGAGGTCAACATGAAGATTAATAGAGGGGGAAAAAAAACCAAGGTAATGGAGTGTAGCAGGGGGAACAGTGGAATAACAAAGGGCTGTTAGATTTGGAAGGAAATATTTTGAAGGAATTTAAGGAATTCTGCTACTACAGTAGGTAAGGAAGAGGAATTTACATGAGAATAATAAAAATGTGAATATTTTAAAATAATTACTAGCAATATTGGTATTGAGTGTGGTATTATAAGGGTACGAAACGTCGACGGTAGGAGAGTTGCAGAAAGGGAAAGAATACAAGCCTATAAATTGTGGTTCTCCTATAGGAGAATTGTGAAAAATCACATGGGTTTTTTGGCAGAATCCCTCTTTGACAAAAACTTAAAATTAATATAAAATGGGGATTGAAATGCAAGGAAGTGAAATAAAAAGGGTTTGGTTTGCTAAAGATATGGTTTTATAAGGGGAGTGAGAATAAGACTTGGAAACCGTAATAAATGGCACGAACGTGGTCATGGAGTTAATATAGGGAAAAATCTAAGGTAATGGAGTGTACTATGAGGGGGAACAGTGGAATAACGAAGGCTGTTAGATTCGGAAGGAAACATTTTGAAGGAATTTAAGGAATTCTGCTACTAGAGTAGGATAACAGAGGATAGGCAAGGAACAGGAAATTTACTTTGCAGTAATATTAAGTGTGAATATTAGGAAATGTTGCTATGGGGATGCGAAACGTGGGACGATAGGAGGAATTGCGGAAAGGAAAAGAATAGGTGGCCTTTGAAATGTGGTGCTGCTATAGGAGAATGAGATGGATGAGTAGTGGATAATAGGGTAACTAACCAGGAATTTAAAAGCAGAATAGGGGAAGGGAGAAAACTGTGAAAGGGAACATTCAGAAGGCCACGTTATAACACACGAGGGTCTTGTAAAAATATCCTTAGAAGGACGTGTTTGAGGGGGTTTGAGAAGAGAAGAGTGAGACTAAAGAGGGAATACACTAAGGACTTTACGGAGGATTTGGGAAATGAAAAGTCTTGTGCAAGATGGGTCAACATGGAGGATTGCATCAGACAACAACAACAACAATTTACGTTATTTTTTTAAAAAAAAAATGTATCCTTCAAATTCCCAATTTTCAAGTCAAAACTGGAATATAATTTCTTGTAATTCAAAGCGTTTCGACCCCTGAATTTAAGGACCAACCCCCCCAATTAATAACAATTTTTAAAAAAAATTAAATATAACTCTCGCAACGTCTGGGGTCAATATATTTAAATCTACTGAGGTTCTAAATTATTTTTTTTGGTGGGGGGGACGAAAAATATTTAAATTAGAGATTATTCCGTGCAGGGTTTCGGTAGTTCTTTGTATTTTATCTTCATTTTAAATTGAGTTATTTCCTTCATGTTTTTTGTGTGTGTGTCTTATTACTGTTATTTATTGGGTCTGACTCCTTTTATGTGTATCCAGGACCAAAAAAGAAAAATTGGGAAGCTCACGATTTTAGTGTGAAACACTCAGCAGCATCGCTTTCCTTTGTGAAGTTAATTATTTCAAGGACGTGTTTTGTAAATTAGATTTGTTTTCCCTTAGATCCGCCGCCCCCGCCGCCGCCCCCCAAATACAGAAACTTCCCCCACATATTTTATAATTGGCATTTCTAAGTTGTGTTTGTGAGTAATGAATGCGTCGCAGATGTTGTTAAGGTGTTTGCCTTGATGGCGACTCTCCATAAACTAATTAAAGTTGTCGGAGTTGTAATTGAGTAACAAGAAACCCGAAGCCAAGTCTTGTTGCCTCCCGCCCCCCGCCCCCTACCGCCCCCTGCCCACCACCCCCTCAAGCAAGGCGATTGAGCTGCGCTGTTGGCACGACTGGAACCTGATTTAAAAAAATATATATTTCCAGTAGTGCGATTAAAATGCGCTGTTGGCAGGACTGGAACACGTTGAAAAAAATATTTCAAGCAAGGAGATTGAGCTGCGTGGTTGGCACTACTGGAATAATTTTAAAAAATATATTTCAAGTAAGGAGATTGAGCTGCGATGTTGGCACGACTGGAACAAGTTTATTAAAAAAAATTTTATATTTCAAGTAAAAATTTCTGTTAGGGAAAAATTTGGGTTTTTACGTGGATCAGAAGGTAAAGATCAGGAACGTACCTAGATGGAAGAGGGAGGGAAAGCTGTAAGGGGAGAAGGAGTAGAAATACCTACACGAGTAGGGAAATTCTAACAGAGAAGAAAAGACGCAAAGTAGCGACGTCATTTAATGATGAATTTGATTCGTCGCGTTGGGAGAGAGAGAGAGGGAAAGAGAGCGGGAAAGAGAGAGGGAAAGAGAGAGGGAAAGAGAGAGGGAAAGAGAGAGGGAAAGAGAGAGGGAAAGAGAGAGGGAAAGAGAGAGGGAAAGAGAGAGAAAGAGAGAGAAACAGAGAGAAAAAGAGAGGAAAGAAGAAAGAGAGAAAAAGAGAAACAGAGAAAGAGAGAGAAACAGAAACAGAGAAAGAGAGAAAAGGAGAGAAAGAGAGAAAAAAGAGAGAAACAGAGAAAGAGAGAAACAGAGAGAAACAGAGAGAAACAGAGAGAAACAGAGAGAAACAGAGAGAAACAGAGAGAAAGAGAGAGAAACAGAGAGAAACAGAGAGAGAAACAGAGAGAGAGAAAGAGAGACAAAAGGAAAGAGAGAGAAAAAGAGAAAGAGAGAAAAAGAGAAAGAGAGAGGAAAAGAGAGAAAGAGAGAGAAAAGAGAGAGAGGAAGAGAGAGAAAAGAGAGAAAGAGAAAAAAGAGAGAAAAAGAGAGAAAAGAGAGAGAGAAAGAGAGAAAAGAGAGAGAAAAGAGAGAAAGAGAGAAAGAGAGGAAGAGAGAGAAAAGAGAGAAAGAGAGAAAGAGAGAAAGAGAGAAAGAGAGAAAGAGAAAAAGAGAGAGAAAGAGAGAAAAGAGAGAAAGAGAGAGAAAGAGAGAGAAAGAGAGAAAAGAGAGAAAAGAGAGAAAAGAGAGAAAGAGAGGAAAAGAGAGAAAGAGAGAAAAGAGAGAAAAGAGAGAAAAGAGAGAAAGAGAGAAAAGAGAGAAAGAGAGACAAAGAGAGGCAAAGAGAGACAAAGAGAGGCAAAGAGAGACAAAGAGAGACAAAGAGAGACAAAGAGAGACAAAGAGAGACAAAGAGAGAGAAAGAGAGACAAAGAGAGACAAAGAGAGACAAAGAGAGACAAAGAGAGACAAAGAGAGCAAGAGAGAAAGACAGAAAGAGAGAAGGACAGAGAAATAGGAAAAGAGAGAAACCGGAAGCTTGTCACGTGACTCATTTCCTTCCTTTCTCGAAGAAGGAATTCAATTGTGACGGCGACCGATCAAAGGGGAAAAACGGCGCTCGCTCATAAATTAAATTGACATCTTTTTAGAACCAACCTTTGATCACTCGGATGTCCTAAATAAAGGTCTTTGTAAAAGTGTGAACAGTTGATTGCTCAAAAAGGGGAGAAAGACCTCCGCAGGAAATAAGTACGGTCAGAGGAACATCTTCCTTCATCTCCCTTAAAACAAGGATTAGGAAAAAATTAATCTTAAATAAAAGACGTTTCTTTATTTATATACAAGTATATATGTTGATGTTGTGGTCATGAGACAGGTCAGATGCAACCCTAAAAAATACATATCTTGAGCAAGAGTTTTTACCTTTCCGCATCGTGAAGACGTTGGCGGTGATAGCCTTAGAAACGTCGTACCTTATGGATGACATAACCCCCGAGAACTTCTTATCCAGTCTATCCCCTACATTCCCTAACAACAACAACATCCTACGTCATCCCTAATATTCTGAGCGTATTCCATCCTTGGCGTCCCTTTTCCGTTTTCACACCCCTCACAACACTTCCCTCTAATGCTAATTTCACATGAAGTGGTCTATTAGTCTATCTCGGCCTTCTCTCGGCCAACGTTCTCCATATTGTTTGTTCTCTCTCTCTCCCCCTTTATTCAGCTTAGTAGTTCCTCGTTAGTGATTCTATCCACCACAACTTCTCATTCTCCTGTAGCACAGACAGGGAAGATGAATTTACTTACATGTAACACAAGTATGAATATTATGAAATCATTGCTAAGAATATGGGTATTGAGTTGGTAGAGGTATGTATGGGGGTTGGGTGAAGGAAAATAAAAGAAGCCTTTTGAAATGTGGCGCTGCTATAGGAGAATTGAGATAGGGTAACTACCCAGGGAGTTCTAAGCGGAATAGGGGAACAATGTGGAGTACTGTGAAGGGATAGATTAATAGGCCACACATTTGATGATATGAGGGTCTTGTAAAATATCAGTTGGAGGTAAGATTAGAGGGGGGGATGTAGAAATGAAAAGGCTTGCGCAAGAAAGGTTAGCACGGAGGATTCCATCAGACGGGTCTCAGGACTGAATACGTCAACTGTTACTACTGTATACATTTAAAAAAACATTATTTTGGGATGGTTTTCAGAGGAAGATGGTTTTCTTTTAAGCAACGTTTTCTTCGCCCGCCACTGGACATTGTTGAAGACGTGCGTGAGTCCAGCAGAGAAGGTAATGAATGTGAGGAATGCGTTGACTAAGACTGCGCCACTCGTTCATTCCAATTCGGCGGAACGCAGCCTCTGGAATCCAATCGACCTGGAACGTTCCTGGCAGCGGCTGCCACCAGGGGGACAAGAATTCAGCTTCGCGACATTACGTTCCAAAATACAACAGAGCCAGCGTGTTTATTCATGGGGGGACTGAAGCCGACGAGGAGAGAGAGAGAGAGACAGGGAGACACAGACCCCTCATAAAGTAATGCCTAACAGCGGTTCCGCGAGGAGGTACTTTGTAAAGGGAAGTGGTTTTTAGTCGGTAAAAATCCCACACGCCGTGTAACTCGGGTTTCACGGCGTCTTTGGAAGATTTTCCCCCTACTCTCGATAAAAAAAGACAGACAGGCACAGACAGAAATACAGAAAGAAAGACGGAAGTACAGAAAGAAAGACAGAAGTACAGAAAGAAAGACAGAAGTACAGAAAGAAAGAAAGAAAGACAGAAAGAAAGACAGAAAGAAAGACAGAAAGAAAGACAGAAAGAAAGACAGAAAGAAAGACAGAAAGAAAGACAGAAAGAAAGACAGAAAGAAAGAAAGAAAGAAAGAAAGACGGAAATACAGAAAGAAAGAAAGAAAGAAAGAAAGAAAGAAAGAAAGAAAGAAAGACGGAAATACAGAAAGAAAGAAAGACGGAAATACAGAAAGAAAGAAAGAAAGACGGAAATACAGAAAGAAAGAAAGAAAGACGGAAATACAGAAAGAAAGAAAGAAAGAAAAAAGAAAGAAAGAAAGAAAGACGGAAATACAGAAAGACGGAAATACAGAAAGACGGAAATACAGAAAGACGGAAATACAGAAAGACGGAAATACAGAAAGACGGAAATACAGAAAGACGGAAATACAGAAAGACGGAAATACAGAAAGAAAGAAAGACAGAAAGACAGAAAGACAGAAAGACAGAAAGACAGAAAGACAGAAAGACAGAAAGACAGAAAGACAGAAAGACAGAAAGACAGAAAGACAGAAAGACAGAAAGACAGAAAGACAGAAAGACAGAAAGACAGAAAGACAGAAAGACAGAAAGACAGAAAGACAGAAATACAGAAAGACAGAAATACAGAAATACAGAAAGACAGAAATACAGAAAGACAGAAATACAGAAAGACAGAAATACAGAAAGACAGAAATACAGAAAGACAGAAATACAGAAAGACAGAAATACAGAAAGACAGAAATACAGAAAGACAGAAATACAGAAAGACAGAAAGACAGAAAGACAGAAATACAGAAAGACAGAAATACAGAAAGACAGAAATACAGAAAGACAGAAAGACAGAAAGACAGAAAGACAGAAAGACAGAAAGAGAGAAAGACAGGCAGAGAGAAAGACAGGCAGAGAGAAAGACAGACAGGCAGACAGACACAGATAGACAGACAAATCACCACTGTACGCCCTTCATCACAGTTTGACACGTGTCATGTAAATTTTAACGGGCGCCGGATGCCGATATTGCATTTGTAGTAGTTTTGTGATAACCTTTGATATGAAGTTCGGCCATCGCCAATTCTGGTTGCGAAGTTGTAATGTAATTCACAAGGGGGTGAGTTGCGGGGGATAATTGCCTATTCATGAACAGGGCTGGAGTCTCCGGCGAAACGCGAAGCTGGATGTCTGTCATTCCTGAAACTGTGATTCTGCCAACTTAACGGCAATTGCTGTAACACTAGGCAAATTACAATAGCGAAGAATTGCGATTAATCTACATTAATATCAATTAAATACAATAAATAGTCGAAGGTAAGGAAAAGAGAAATTTTCAATCGAAACTAAGAACTACAGTATACAAATTTTGGAACCTATCCATCCCTTTCTAATGTAATTTCTGTTCACTTGCCCCAATGTAATTTCTATCTGTTCACATGCCCCAATGTAATTTCTGTTCTCTTGACTCCAATGTTATTTCTGTTCACATGCTAAATGTAATATCTGTCTCTCTTGAATTTTTTCTACTTGCCCAATGTTATTACGTCTTCTGTTCACTTGCCCCAATGTAATTTCTGTTCACTTGCCCCAATGTAATTTCTGTTCACTTGCCCCAATGTAATTTCTGTTCACTTGCTCCAATGTAATTTCTGTTCACTTGCTCCAATGTAATTTCTGTTCACTTGCTCCAATGTAATTTCTGTTCACTTGCTCCAATGTAATTTCTGTTCACTTGCTCCAATGTAATTTCTGTTCACTTGCCCCAATGTAATTTCTGTTCACATGCCCCAATGTAATTTCTGTTCATAATCCCCTAATGTAATTTCCGTTCATAATCCCCTATTGTAATTTCTGTTCATGTGTGCTAATGAAGTATATGTTTGTCGCTAACGACTTTGTTCTTGATGCAACATAAATGCAATAAAATTAATAATAAAAGATTTATGATGGTTTTACGCACCACATTAGAAATCAGTCACATATACAAAATATTGGGTTAATGAGTCAATTTCTTTCCTTGGAGAAAGAACTCTGTTATTAATAGCAGGCAGAGTGAAGATGGCCGACGATTATTTGAAGGTGAAAGGAAGCGTGTAATCCTCCCTTAGTCCGCAACTTTCCTCTCAGCTCTCGCAACCCAAATGGGGTATGAATTATAGATAGGGAGAGAGAGAGGAGAGTTTAGCTTTAGTGGCCCTTGATGGACTCCAAGCACATCCTGTCATGTCATGTCCGCTAACCCACGAATATAAATCACTTCCTAAAAGTTAAGTTAAAATTACATTCGGATGGGAAACTCTGAAATCCACTTCAGGGAATGATGCTGCTGCTGCTGCTTCCCATCACATCCAGAAACGATCCTCAAAAACGTTTCTTTCGGGGGGTTACATGAGCAACTAATTATTTCAAGTACTACACTCGTCTTAGAACGTTGCCAGAAATAATCCAGATTATTTCCTGTAGGTTATTGCTATTAAAAACCTCATACCTAAATACACCTGCCCTTAGTTTAATGTAAACATGTGCTACTCTAGTCCTTTAAATTCCTTATATGTAGTCACTACGTCCTTAGAATTCGTCGACTGGAGGTCCTCTGTATTCCTCTCCTGGGAAAAGGTGAGCGAGGTTACATAGAAAAAAAAGTGTTGAAAGACTTCACAGGCGAGTGTAAAACCGTTTACAGAAGGTTAAACAATGAGACAGGCAGCAGTAAGTAGAATAGAAGATCAAGAAAAGAAAACAGAAATCACGAAAAGAAAACAGAAATCACGAAAAGAAAACAGAAATCACGAAAAGAAAACAGAAATCACGAAAAGAAAACAGAAATCACGAAAAGAAAACAGAAATCACGAAAAGAAAACAGAAAACACGAAAAGAAAACAAAAATCGCGAAAATAAAACAGATATCGCTAAAAGAAAACAGAAATCGCTAAAAGAAAACAGAAATCGCTAAAAGAAAACAGAAATCGCAAAAGAAAACAAATCAAGAAAAGAAAACAGAAATCAAGAAAAGAAAACAGAAATCAAGAAAAGAAAACAGAAATCAAGAAAAGAAAACAGAAATCACGAAAAGAAAACAGAAATCACGAAAAGAAAACAGAAATCACGAAAAGAAAACAGAAATCACGAAAAGAAAACAGAAATCGCTAAAATAAAACAGAAATCGCGAAAAGAAAACAGAAATCGCTAAAAGAAAACAGAAATCGCTAAAAGAAAACAGAAATCGCTAAAAGAAAACAGAAATCGCTAAAAGAAAACAGAAATCGCTAAAAGAAAACAGAAATCGCTAAAAGAAAACAGAAATCACGAAAAGAAA
The DNA here is from genome assembly GCA_034510155.1 of Eucriotettix oculatus. Lineage (NCBI taxonomy): Eukaryota > Metazoa > Arthropoda > Insecta > Orthoptera > Tetrigidae > Eucriotettix > Eucriotettix oculatus. Next base: position 123,401,419 of record CM067378.1, read on the forward strand.
ACAGAAATCACGAAAAGAAAACAGAAATCACGAAAAGAAAACAGAAATCGCTAAAATAAAACAGAAATCGCGAAAAGAAAACAGAAATCGCTAAAAGAAAACAGAAATAACGAAAAGAAAACAGAAATCACGAAAAGAAAACAGAAATCACGAAAAGAAAACAGAAATCACGAAAAGAAAACAGAAATCGCTAAAAGAAAACAGAAATCGCTAAAAGAAAACAGAAATCGCTAAAAGAAAACAGAAATCACGAAAAGAAAACAGAAATCTCGAAAAGAAAACAGAAATCGCGAAAAGAAAACAGAAATCGCTAAAATAAAACAGAAATCACGAAAAGAAAACAGAAATCGAAATAAGAAAACAAAAATCAAGAAAAGGAAACAAAAATCGAGATACGAAAAAAATCAAGAAAAGAAAGAAAAAATTAAGAAAAGAAAACAAGAATCAAGAAAAGAAAACAAATTCTGTTATGAATTGTCTGACATTTTCTTTTTTTCTGATGTAAGGTTTTTGTTTTTTGTAACTCACCATCACCTAATAATTTCTTCCAAGGTTTTTTAAGTATTTTCTCCTCGACCTACAAAATTAAATATGTAAGAAAGTTTTTTACTAAGCAACAGGTAAGTAGTTTGCAGGAGAGTGGGGGGTAGTTGTGACGTCAAGGAAGTATCCTCCAGAGCAAGCCATTCCTAGTCACTCTGCCTGTCTATTTCCCTGCAGCTGGAGCTGGAGCTGGAGCCTGTGGTTACAAGCAACTCCACCGACGTCCATGAATAATTCAGAGGAGGTAATCTCTGGTAGGGAGGACACGTACTTGGCGCCACGTGGTGGCCAGGCTAGGCTTTATCACCTAATTCCATTGGAAACGCCATAAACAGAGCTATGGGATTTATCAAAGTCGTCTTCGTTTTAAACGTTTGCGTGGTAAATTACCCCGGGGTGCGATAATTTAATTTTCATCATCGCATTTTATCAAAAAAAAATAGAAAAAAAACAACATTTAATCAAAGATCAAATAAAAGGAACATTAAATAAAAAGGACAATTCAGTGGAGAATCTCTCTATTTATCTACAAATCATAATAAGTTACATTTAAAATTCAGATAATGTAAAATGTAACTTGTTATTACGATAAAAAATTTAATTTTTAACATTATGTATAGAAATAGGTTCTTTAATTAAAATTTTTTAAACTAGTTTTTTATTATTAGATAAACATTACCGAATTACCTAAAAAAACGTTCTAGGTTCTTTAATTAAAATTTTTCTACCAGTTTCTTTTACTTTTAGATAAATACTATCGAATTATCTACAAAAACGTTCTAGGTTCTTTAATTAAAATTTTTCTACCAGTTTCTTTTACTTTTAGATGAATATTATTATCGAATTATCTACAAAAACGTTCTAGGTTCTTTAATAAAAATTTTTCTACCAGTTTCTTTTACTTTTAGATAAATATTATCGAATTATCTACAAAAACGTTCTAGGTTCTTTAATTAAAATTTTTCTACCAGTTTCTTTTACTTTTAGATAAATATTATCGAATTATCTACAAAAACGTTCTAGGTTCTTTAATTAAAATTTTTCTACAAGTTTCTTTTACTTTTAGATAAATATTTTGGAATTATCTACAAAAACGTTCTAGGTTCTTTAATAAAAAAAATTTTAAACTAGTTTTTTAGTTTTAGATGAATATTATTACCGAATTATCTACCAAAACGTTCTCTACTTTATTATTTATATAAAATGTGATAAATTATCGGTTCCAATATTGAAAATAAATGGGTCTCAATTATCGGTCAAACGATTCGCGATTTTGCCGAAAAGTTAAACAACGTCGGTTAAATTATTCGCCAATAGATTCTCCTCCTTTACGAAATTAATAATAATAATAATAATGTGACTAAATAAATTATTATTGCCCAAAAGATCGTTACGTTCAAAAATTAAAACGAAGTTAAAGCAGCGGTTGAAGTTAAAAAAATTTTTTTTTCGGGAATTGAATAAAACCACTGTAGGGGTTACAATGCAAAAAATAATACAATAATAAAATTACAATGAAAAAGAATTTACATTGACTTTAAACAGAAATTTCGTCATTAAACTATTTTTTTGGTTCAAAATTTTAACCAAAATTTTTAGGGAGTGAATAAAACCACTTTAGGGTTACAATGAAAAAAGTAATACAATAATAAAATTAATATTCTTGATAGAAAAAAATTTTACGTTGACTTTGAAATGAAAATTCGTCTTTAAACTATTTTTTTGGTTCAAATTTTTAACTAAAATTTTTGGGGAGTGAATAAAACCTCTGTAGGGTTACAATGAAAAAATAATATTAAAATTCTTGATAGAAAGATTTTACGTTTTCTTTTTTTGTTCAAAATTTTTACCGAAATTTTTGGGTGTGTGAATAAAACCACTATAGGGTTACAATGAATAAAATTGAAAATAATAATAAAAAAAATTATAATGGTCGATAGAAAAATACTTTACATTGAAATTGAACCGAAATTTTGTTTTTTTTAAATTATTATTTTTGTTCAAAAATTTTTACCTTACATTTTTTTCAGTGCAGTAAAACACCTTAAACAGTGTAGCTTTAATCCGCTTTTCCTCGAAAGAGGAAAAAAAAGGTAATTACGGAAAAAAAGAGATTTAAATAAAAAATATATTTCCAGAACATAAAACGACAGATTAGTGGAATTATTCCAAAATATTAAAAGAAAGAGAATTTATTTTTTAACGTATGTAGGGATCCTTCAAATACTTGCTGCTGAAGGTAAAAAAAAATACAAGATTGTTGGAAATATTTTTTGTTTTGAAGGATGGACGAGAAGAACAGAACATCCCTTGTTGGTGGCTTCTGTAACGTTAATCTTCTGAGAAAAAACCCTTCTTCTTCTTCTGCCTTCCCCCTCTTTTATTCCCCTGCGGGACTCCGTTAACTTCATTTCTTAAAAGAATTGATGCTGTCAAAGTCAGAAGCAGCCTCTTCCATCTCTCTCTCTCTATCTCTCCCTCTATCTTTCTCTCCCTCTCTCCCTCCTTCCTTCCCCACCCGCACCATCACTCTATCATTCTCCATCTCTCCCTCTATCTTTCTCTATCTCTCCCTCTATCTCTCTCTCACTCTCTCTCTCTCTCTCTCTCTCTCTCTCTGGTTCTCCTCGAGCGGAAATTATGTGTAAGAGGCTCCTCGTGGAAGGAGTACACTGAAGCTAATTTAGCTAATAGTCCATCGCGCATTAAACAAGGCACCGGAGCCTTCCTCCTCCCCCTACTATTCCCTCCCCCTATTCCCCTCCTCTCCTGAGAAAACGAACGCAGAAAAAAAAACATGTCTTACCTTGATGGAAAAATTATTAGTGGAACATTGTAATCAATTCAAGAAGCGTTTCTGTGAAAATGTTGCGCGGTTAAGGAAAGGAGTTTTTTTTTCTGAGGTAAACCTCCTTCCTTCCTTCCTTCCTGCTGATTTTTTCTGGAATCTTCCCTCCTTTGTACGTCTTTATTTTTCAAACCGTTCCCACTCTCAATAGGTCGAAGATTTTCCAGCTGTATTTTCAGGACGAAACATTTTTTTTTCTTTTTTGTGGTTCCACCCGGGGTTAAATTAAGCTTCGGGTCCCAACGTTTTCTATATAGCGTACTCTTGCCATCTTCCGCTTGCAGATGAAGATATAAACTAAGTTTATATGAAATGTTAAGTCTGTTATCTCTCTCTCTCTCTCTCTCTTTCTCTTTCTCTCTCTCTCTCTCTCTCTCTTTCTCCCTATTTTGTTGGTTTTTTTCCCACCCAAAATGTGTGTACATGTGTGATCATGTCCGCTAATAATTCACCACATAATTTGAATTCTGCATTATTTACACGGCTAATTAATTTTTCATGAATTCAGAATATTCAATCGTAAGCACAACCTGTTTCAATTAAACAAGTGGGGGGCTGGAGGGGAGGAAATAATTGGAAAATTAATTGAAATTGGGAGGATATTTATTTTTTTTTAAAAAAAAAACAAAATCAAAGTTACAGCAGTTAAAATAACTTAAGAAAATTGTAAATTAATTACGGCGTTGGTGGAAATTATTATTATTAGTTTCATGTATCAAGTTAAAGGATAAAAAATAAAGGTTTTTATATTTTGATGAAAGTTTCAGGTCGCGTCACCGCAGGATTAAATCAGTCATAAATACTTATTTAATAATAATTATTGTTATTATTATTATTAATGTGCGCGCTGTGTAAATACGTTGTGAGTTTGATGCAGCTTGGTTCACTAAAACAGGGAAACACAAGTTAAAGAGATGACGTCATGTGATGACGTCACATCACACACCGCAAAAAGCCTGTGGATTCACAGACGCATTAACACCCTTCAGAAAAAAATGTTAGGAATTTAATTTTGGACTCGTGACGTATTAACACCCTTAGAGAAAAGATTAGGAATTTAATTTCGGACAAGTGACGTATTAAACCTTCAAAAAAATCCTTATTAGTAATTTAAAAATTCGATACGTGACGTATTAAACCTTCAGAAAAAAAATAGGAATATAATTTTGGACACGTGACGTATTAAACCTTCAGAAAGAAAAATGGGATAATAATTTTGGACAAGTGACATATTAACGCTTTAGAAAAAAGATCAGGAATATGAATTTGGATAAGTATTAACCATTCAGAAAATAATATTGGGAATTTAATTTTGGTACGTGACGTATTAACACCCTGCAGAAAAAAAGGTTAGGAATTTAATTTTGGACACGTGACGTAGTAACCCTTTAGAAAAAGATCAGGAATTTAAATTTGGATAAGTGAGGTATTAACCCTTCAGAAAAAAATGTTAGGAATTTAATTTTTAATACGTTACGTGTTAACACCCTTCAGAAAAAAATGTTAGGAATTTAATTTTTAATACGTTACGTATTAACACCCTTCAGAAAAAAGGTTAGGAATTTAATTTTGGACACGTGACGTATTAACACCCTTCCGATAAAAATATTAGGAATTTAAATTTGGATAAGTGACATATTAAACCTTTAGAAGAAAGATTAGGAATTTAATTTTGGATACGTGACGTATTAAGCCTTCAGAAAAAATACATTGGGAATTTAAATTTGGATACGTGAAGTATTAACCCTTCAGAAAAAAAAAATATTTGGAATTTAATTTTGGATAAGTGACGTATTAAACGTTCAGAATAAAAGATTAGGAATTTATATTTGGTTATGTGACGTATTTAACCTTCAGAAAAAAAGATTAGCAATTTAATTTTGGATACGTAACGTATAAACACCCTTCAAAAAAAGTTTAGGAATTTAATTTTGGATACGTGACCTATTAACAACCTGCAGAAAAAATATTAGGAATTTAAATTTGGATACGTGGCGTATTAACCATTCAGAAAAAAATATATTAGGAATTTAAATTTAGATACGTGACTTATTAACACCCTTCAGATAAAAATATTAGGCATTTAATTTTGGACACGTGACGTATTAACCCTTCAGAAGAAAAATTAGGAATATAATTTTGGACAAGTGACGTATTAACCCTTTAGAAAAAAGATCAGGAATATGAATTTGGATAAGTATTAACCCTTCAGAAAATAATATTAGGAATTTAATTTTGGACACGTGACGTATGAACCCTTGAGAAAAAATATATTAGGAATTTAATTTTGGACACGTGACGTATTAACACCCTTCATAAAAAAAGGTTATGAATTTCATTTTTAATACGTGACGTATTAACACCCTTCAGAAAAAAATATTAGTAATTTTAATTTGTGATACGTGACGTATTAACCCTTCAGAAAAAAGATTAGGAATTTAATTTTTAATACGTGACGTATTAACCCTTCAGAAAAAAAATATTTGGAATTTAATTTTGGATAAGTGACGTATTAAGCGTTCAGAATAAAAGATTAGGAATTTATATTTGGTTATGTGACGTATGAACCCTTGAGAAAAAATATATTAGGAATTTAATTTTGGACACGTGACGTATTAACACCCTTCATAAAAAAAGGTTAGGAATTTAATTTTGGATACGTGTCATATTAACAACCTGCAGAAAAAATATTAGGAATTTAAATTTCGATACATGGCGTATTAACCATTCAGAAAAAAATATTAGGAATTTAATTTTGGATACGTGACGTATTAACCCTTCAGAAGAAAAATTAGGAATATAATTTTGAACAAGTGACGTATTAACCCTTTAGAAAAAAGATCAGGAATATGAATTTGGATAAGTATTAACCCTTCAGAAAATAATATTAGGAATTTAATTTTGGACACGTGACGTATGAACCCTTGAGAAAAAATATATTAGGAATTTAATTTTGGACACGTGACGTATTAACACCCTTCATAAAAAAGGTTCTGAATTTAATTTTTAATACGTGACGCATTAACCCTTCAGAAAAAAATATTAGTAATTTTAATTTGTGATACGTGACGTATTAACCCTTCAGAAAAAAGATTAGGAATTTAATTTTTAATACGTGACGCATTAACCCTTCAGAAAAAAAATATTTGGAATTTAATTTTGGATAAGTGACGTATTAAACGTTCAGAATAAAAGATTAGGAATTTATATTTGGTTATGTGACGTATTTAACCTTCAGAAAAAAAGATTAGCAATTTAATTTTGGATACGTAACGTATAAACACCCTTCAAAAAAAGTTTAGGAATTTAATTTTGGATACGTGACCTATTAACAACCTGCAGAAAAAATATTAGGAATTTAAATTTGGATACGTGGCGTATTAACCATTCAGAAAAAAATATATTAGGAATTTAAATTTGGATACGTGACTTATTAACACCCTTCTGATAAAAATATTAGGCATTTAATTTTGGACACGTGACTTATTAACCCTTCAGAAGAAAAATTAGGAATATAATTTTGGACAAGTGACGTATTAACCCTTTAGAAAAAAGATCAGGAATATGAATTTGGATAAGTATTAACCCTTCAGAAAATAATATTAGGAATTTAATTTTGGACACGTGACGTATGAACCCTTGAGAAAAAATATATTAAGAATTTAATTTTGGATACGTGACGTATTAACACCCTTCATAAGAAAGATTAGGAATTTAATATTTAATACGTGACGCATTAACCCTTCAGGAAAAAATATTAGTCATGTTAATTTGTGATACGTGGCGTATTAACCCTTCAGAAAAAAGATTAGGAATTTAATATTTAATACTTGACGCATTAACCCTTCAGAAAAAAAATATTTGGAATTTAGTTTTGGATAAGTGACGTATTAAGCGTTCAGAATAAAAGATTAGGAATTTATATTTGGTTATGTGACGTATTTAACCTTCAGAAAAAAAGATTAGGAATTTAATTTTGGATACGTAACGTATAAACACCCTTCAAAAAAAGTTTAGGAATTTAATTTTGGATACGTGACCTATTAACAACCTGCAGAAAAAATATTTATTATTTAAATTTGGATACGTGGCGTATTGACCATTCAGAAAAAATATATTAGGAATTTAAATTTGGATACGTGACTTATTAACCTTTCAGAAGAAAAATTAGGAATATAATTTTGGACAAGTGACATATTAACCCTTTAGAAAAAAGATCAGGAATATGAATTTGGATAAGTATTAACCCTTCAGAAAATAATATTAGGAATTTAAATTTGGATACGTGACGTATGAACCCTTGAGAAAAAATATATTAGGAATTTAATTTTGGACACGTGACGTATTAACACCCTTCATAAAAAAAGGTTAGGAATTTAATTTTTAATACGTGACGTATTAACCCTTCAGAAAAAAATATTAGTAATTTTAATTTGTGATACGTGACGTATTAACCCTTCAGAAAAAAGATTAGGAATTTAATTTTTAATACGTGACGCATTAACCCTTCAGAAAAAAAAATATTTGGAATTTAATTTTGGATAAGTGACGTATTAAACGTTCAGAATAAAAGATTAGGAATTTATATTTGGTTATGTGACGTATTTAACCTTCAGAAAAAAAGATTAGCAATTTAATTTTGGATACGTAACGTATAAACACCCTTCAAAAAAAGTTTAGGAATTTAATTTTGGATACGTGACCTATTAACAACCTGCAGAAAAAATATTAGGAATTTAAATTTGGATACGTGGCGTATTAACCATTCAGAAAAAAATATATTAGGAATTTAATTTTGGACACGTGACGTATTAACACCCTTCATATAAAAATATTAGGCATTTAATTTTGGACACGTGACGTATTAAACCTTCAGAAAGAAAAATGGGATAATAATTTTGGACAAGTGACATATTAACCCTTTAGAAAAAAGATCAGGAATATGAATTTGGATAAGTATTAACCCTCCAGAAAATAATATTAGGAATTTAATTTTGGACACGTGACGTATGAACCCTTGAGAAAAAATATATTAAGAATTTAATTTTGGATACGTGACGTATTAACACCCTTCATAAGAAAGATTAGGAATTTAATATTTAATACGTGACGCATTAACCCTTCAGGAAAAAATATTAGTCATGTTAATTTGTGATACGTGGCGTATTAACCCTTCAGAAAAAAGATTAGGAATTTAATATTTAATACTTGACGCATTAACCCTTCAGAAAAAAAATATTTGGAATTTAGTTTTGGATAAGTGACGTATTAAGCGTTCAGAATAAAAGATTAGGAATTTATATTTGGTTATGTGACGTATTTAACCTTCAGAAAAAAAGATTAGCAATTTAATTTTGGATACGTAACGTATAAACACCCTTCAAAAAAAGTTTAGGAATTTAATTTTGGATACGTGACCTATTAACAACCTGCAGAAAAAATATTTATTATTTAAATTTGGATACGTGGCGTATTGACCATTCAGAAAAAAATATATTAGGAATTTAAATTTGGATACGTGACTTATTAACACCCTTCTGATAAAAATATTAGGCATTTAATTTTGGACACGTGACTTATTAACCCTTCAGAAGAAAAATTAGGAATATAATTTTGGACAAGTGACGTATTAACCCTTTAGAAAAAAGATCAGGAATATGAATTTGGATAAGTATTAACCCTTCAGAAAATAATATTAGGAATTTAAATTTGGATACGTGACGTATGAACCCTTAAGAAAAAATATATTAGGAATTTAATTTTGGACACGTGACGTATTAACACCCTTCATAAAAAAAGGTTAGGAATTTAATTTTTAATACGTGACGCATTAACCCTTCAGAAAAAAAAATATTTGGAATTTAATTTTGGATAAGTGACGTATTAAACGTTCAGAATAAAAGATTAGGAATTTATATTTGATTATGTGACGTATTCAGACCCTTCATAAAAAAGATTAGGAATTTAATTTTGGATACGTGACGTATTTGCGCCCTTCAGATAAATGATTAGGAATTTAATTTCGGATACTTAACGTATTAACACCCTTCAGAATAATGTTAGGAATTTGAATTTGTATACGTGACGTATAAACACCCATCAGAAGAAAGTTTAGGAATTTAATTTTGGATACGTGACGTATTAACACCCTGCAGAAAAAATATTAGGAATTTAATTTTGGATACGTGACGTATTAACAACCTTCATAAAAAAGATTATATGTTTATATTAGGTTATGTGACGCATTAACCCTTCAGAAAAAAGATTATATATTTATATTTGGTGATGTGACGTATTAACACCCTTCAGAAAAAAGGTTAGGAATATCATTTTGGATCTGTGACGTATTAATACGTCATCTGTCTTTTTTTTATAATTGCATGGAGCCTTTAATAGCATATTGAAAGGAGGGGATGTGGAAGGTAGCCCCTGCAAGGGTTGACTAGGATCCCCTGGTTATAGTTTAAGGATCCTCCCTCCCCCCGAGTCGATGTACAGATGTAGGGAAAACTAATGGAAACCTGCATCAAGCAATTGGTAATTTTTTTATCGTATAGTAGGTCGGATTTTTTTTTTGTATAACATTCGAACGGTTTCCTTTTTTTGTAGTAAAATATTGATTGTCTTAGGGGATGATTTCCCACGCGAAGGTGTTAAAGACGAGCGCCTCGTGCTAGATGGATGGCCAAGATAATATTAATAGCTCTTGAAGGGCGACGCTACAATGCTCTAGATGTAGATGGAGGACAATGCAGATAAGGGAAATGAACCAAGCGCCTCGCTCCTTACATCACGCTCGCCACGTCAGGTCCCTAAATATTAACAGCAACGTCCAAAAACCTAAGCGCAACAGAAATTACAAGTTTAAAAATTAAACGTTGCATTGCTTACGTATTTATATATAATATCAGGTCCAATCAGAATTCGCCACGTCACACTACCTTGGCTACTTTTCCCACTCTTAATTTCCCTTCCAACTAAAGTGATTATCGTAAAGTCCAAACTGTTGTTACAATCCCCTTTTCCTCTACCAACCTTGTAAAACTTAATTTCAAAAAAAAATTATTGAGTAAATTCAAAATTTTATTTCCAAAAAAAGCTTTCAGTGTTCCATTTTTATTTTTATTATCGTTCTTTAATTGAAAAATGTTACTTGAAACATTACCTAAATATAGGAAACATTATTAATTAAGTCATGGATGCGATACGTGACCAGACTCTACCTGCCCCCCACGTTGGGCGCCACAAAATACTAGTGACGTCTCGTCTGAAGTTGAATGTTTTCATTAAATGTTTAGTCTCTAAGTCCCGGGAAAAAAATATTATAACCGTTTATCTGTCCGACAAAACATTTAACATTATGTTTTCATCATAATTATTATTCCCTTAATTTTCGTCATTCGAAAACCCCAGAAACACTAGATTTTCGATGAAGCCGTCACATCTCTCTCTCTCTCTCTTCTCTATGCCCCCTCTCTCCCCTATCTTTCTCTCTCCTCTATTCCCCCCTCTCTCCCGTCTCCTTCTCTCCTCTATTCCCCCCTCTCTCCCGTCTCCTTCTCTCCTCTATTCCCCCCTCTCTCCCGTCTCCTTCTCTCCTCTATTCTCCCCTCTCTCCCGTCTCCTTCTCTCCTCTATTCCCCCTTTCTCCCCTCTCTTTCTCTCTCCCCTATTCCCCCTTTCTCCCCTCTCTTTCTCTCTCCACTATTCCCCCTTTCTCCCCTCTCCAAACTCTCTCCTCCTCTATTCCCCTCTCTCTCCCGTCTCCCTCTCTCTCCTCTATTCTCCCCCTCTCTTCCCTCTCCTTCTCCCCTCTCTATTCTCCCCCTCTCTCCCTCTCTTCTCTCTCATTCCCCTCCTCTTTCTCTCCTCTCTCCTCTATCTCTCCCCTCTCTCTTTCTCCTCTCTCTCTTTCCCCTCTCTCTCCCTCTCTTTCTCTCTCTTCCCCCTCTCTTCTTCCTCTCTCATCTCTCCCCTCTCTTTCTTTCTCTCCCGTCTCCTTCTCTCCTCTATTCCCCCCTCTCTCCCCTCCTCTTTCTTCTATTCCCCCTCTCTCTTTCTTTCTCTCCCCTCTCTCTTTCATCTCTCCCCTCTCTTTCATATCTCTCTCCCTCTCTTTTCCCCTTATCTTCATTCCCCTCTCTTCTCTTTATTCGTCCCACTCTCTCTTCTTCTCTCTCCCCCTCTCTCACTTCTCATTTCTCTCCCCTCTCTTTCATTCCCCCCTCTCTTTATTTCTCCCCCTCTCTTCTTTTCCCCCTCTCTTTTTTCCCCCCTCTCTTTTTCCCCTCTCTTATTCCCCCTCTCTCTTTCATTCCCCCTCTCATTTTCCCCTCTCTTCATTCCCCTCTCTTCTTTTATTCCCCCTCTCTTATTCCCCTCTCTTCATTCCCCCTCTCTTCATTCCCCTCTCTTATTCCCCCTCTCTTTATTCCCCCCTCTCTTTATTACCCCCTCTCTTTATTCCCCCCTCTCTTTATTCCCCCCTCTCTTTATTCTCCCCTCTCTTTATTCTCCCCTCTCTTTATTCTCCCCTCTCTTTATTCTCCCCTCTCTTTATTCTCCCCTCTCTTTATTCTCCCCTCTCTTTATTCTCCCCTCTCTTTATTCTCCCCTCTCTTTATTCTCCCCTCTCTTTATTCTCCCCTCTCTTTCTTCTCCCTCTCTTTATTCTCCCCTCTCTTTATTCTCCCCTCTTTATTCCCCCTCTCTTTATTCCCCCCTCTCTTTATTCTCCCCTCTCTTTATTCTCCCCTCTCTTTATTCTCCCCTCTCTTTATTCTCCCCTCTCTTTATTCTCCCCTCTCTTTATTTCTCCCCTCTCTTTATTTCTCCCCTCTCTCACTCACTCACCCTTCTCTCTCCCCTCTCTCACTCGCCCCTCTCTCTTTCTCCCTCCCTCTTTTTCTCTCTCGCTCGCCCATATTTTTTTTTGTTTTGTATATTGAAGGGCTTGAGCGCTATTGAAGCCTTTCAGTTCTAGCAGCAGCGAGGGACTATATATGTATGTGGAGGGGAGAAGGGTGGGGGGAAAGAGTAGAGGATGGCCCTTGTTTTGAGTGACGTGAACCGAGGGGAAAAAAAGTAATATATATGTTGTACGTAGTGTGTGTGTAAATGACACGTTCCCGTCTCTTGTTGCACGGAATCAAGGAAAATCAGGTCACGGGAAAATCAAAAATTAACATTGAGCAGTCAACAACAACAACAAAGATACTGTAATATACTTGAAATTAGAAAATATTCCGACAATAATTGAAGTAACAATCATCCTATGTAAATAAAAGTACGACCAAAACATTTCAGGAAATAAATTTGATTAATATTTAGGTATTAAAAGCACAACGTTTCAACCATCTTTGTGAACAACTTCAGATATAAAAAAAATATGAAATGAATATTAATTTTGAACACTGGAAGAATAAAGTGCAAAATCAATAAATTATAATAAATGACGTATTTAGAATTTCAAAACACGATTAATCTCAATAAATCCTTAATTAACTTGAATAAAATTTTCTTCCCCATTAAAAGTTGTTTCGTAACGTTTATAATTTGTGTTATTCTGAAACAATTATAACATAGAATTATCCGTGTTTAATGTATTTTATTTACAACAGTAAATTCTTTTAAAAATTATAATTCATGTCTCAGAATTTTGTTTATTATTTACTAATACATCCTTTTTGATATTAATATTTGTTGTTTCTCTATTACTATTTTTAGGTTTCCTTGGAAAATAGTAAATATTATTTAATATTTGTGAAAAATCTTTTTAATTACCGCTTTTATTAATGTTAAAATTTATTTATTTAAACTATTCCTTTTCTTAATTTACAACTGCGATCACCTGTAACTTATAAATTTTTTTTGGCTGGACTATGTTTAAATTTTATTTTTAGTAAAATATTTATTTTTCTTTTAATATCAGTAAATATTTTTTTAATTTTTGTCTATGTTATTATCTTTAATTTTATTTTCTACAACGGTTAAAATATTTATTTGTAATTTTTATATTCTTACCTGAAGATATATAAATTTTTACAAAAATAAAATTAATGGGATTCCAAAAAGGAAAACAAAATAAAGAAATTTAGTTCTTTAACTAAAATATTACGAAATATATTGTTTCCCGTGCAACGTCCAGGGCCGAAACTTTAATTTTAATTTTAGATGAAAATTTTTGGACGGTTATAAATGTAACCAAAAGATAAGATTCTTGGAAAGGGCAAGACATCCTAAGCAAAATGAATGGAGGGAAAAATTCTGAAAGCAGTAAATAACATGAAAAGTAACGTTTTTCGAAGGTGTGAAAAGAAAAATGAGTGTTCGTTCACGTCTCACCCTCCAGGGGTTAACAGAGAAGTTAGTGTCTGTCAAAGAGAATTAGTAACCGACGCTTCCCTTCACCCTTCCTCCTTTTCCCTTTCCCTTCCTCCCCGACTCACTCAATCGCTCGCACTCCGTCTCTCTCTCCATTTCTCTCTCTCTCCATTTCTCTCTCTCTCTATTTCTCTCTCTCTCTATTTCTCTCTCTCTCTCTATTTCTCTCTCTCTCTATTTCTCTCTCTCTCTATTTCTCTCTCTCTCTATTTCTCTCTCTCTGTCTCTATTTCTCTCTCTCTATTTCTCTCTCTCTCTATTTCTCTCTCTCTCTATCTCTATTTCTCTCTCTATATATCTATTTCTCTCTCTATATATATATTTCTCTCTCTATATATATATTTCTCTCTCTCTATATATATATCTCTCTATATTTCTCTCTCTCTATATTTCATTCTCTCTCTCTATATATTTCATTCTCTCTCTATATATATTTCATTCTCTCTCTATATATTTCATTCTCTCTCTCTATATTTCATTCTCTCTCTCTATATTTCTCTCTCTCTATATTTCTCTCTCTCTCTATATTTCTCTCTCTCTATATATTTCTCTCTCTCTCTATATTTCTCTCTCTCTCTATATTTCTCTCTCTATATATTTCTCTCTCTATATATGTATTTCTCTCTCTCTATATATATATTTCTCTCTCTCTCTATATTTCTCTCTCTCTATCTATTTCTCTCTCTCTATATATCTCTATCTCTCTCTATATATATATTTCTCTCTCTCTATATATATATTTCTCTCTCTATCTCTATTTCTCTCTCTATCTCTATTTCTCTCTCTCTATCTCTATTTCTCTCTCTATCTCTATTTCTCTCTCTATCTCTATTTCTCTCTCTATCTCTATTTCTCTCTCTATCTCTATTTCTCTCTCTATCTCTATTTCTCTCTCTATCTCTATTTCTCTCTCTATCTCTATTTCTCTCTCTATCTCTATTTCTCTCTCTATCTCTATTTCTCTCTCTATCTCTATTTCTCTCTCTATCTCTATTTCTCTCTCTATCTCTATTTCTCTCTCTCTATCTCTATTTTCCCTATCTCTCTCTGTCTTTCTCGATCTCTGCCTGTCTGTGTATTTCTGTCTCTGTCTGTGCTTTGTCTGTCTCTCTCTTTCTCTCTCTCACTGTCTCTGTCTCTCCGTCTCTCTCTGTTTGTGGATTGTAGGTGGTAGTTGAGAGTATTTTTATTGGACGAGCAGATACGGGGAACGCGCGAGTTATCTTCAACCAAAGTTATCTAGGCCAGGGCCATGAAATTCGATTCGTCAGTTATCTTTATCTTCTCTCTCCCTGACGACGCACACATTGCGTCTGTGTTATCCGTCGCGTTAACCGAGAGAGAGAGAGAGAGAGAGAGAGAGAGAGAGAGAGGAAATGGACAGACAGATTTACTTAAAATACGCTGTTGCCGCATTGCAGTCACAACAACGGCTCAACTCTTCCCCTCGCTGCTTCAATTAATAAAGAATCGCATGAATGGGTTCATATTCCAAAAATAAATAAAAAAGAGAATTCTGCTTACAGTGTGGGAAATGCCAGAAATGTTTAATACTGTTACAAATCAACTAAATTTCTTAAGAAAAGTTAGTTGTACCGACGTTTCGGTACACTATTTGGGACTTTTTCAGGTAATGTTACTTCAGAACAACTGCAGACAATTGCGGGAAAGGACAACTGCAGACAATTCTGTGCAAAAAGACTATTGTGGAAAAAAGACTATTGTGGAAAAAGACAATTTTGTGGAAAAAGACAATTTTGTGGAAAAAGACAATTTTGTGGAAAAAGACGATTGTGGAAAATTACGATTGTGGAAAACCATTCTCCCCTGTAATGCCAATTTTATAAAACCCTCGTCTCTCAAAACGTGGCCTATTAATCCAACTCTTCCAATCCTCTATATTGCTGTCGGTTCCCTATTCCGCTGAGTCACCCTATCCTCCATCCAACTCATTCTCCTACAGAAGCAAATATTTTAAAACCTATTCCTTTCCTGCATCAAACTCCTATCGCCCACGTTTCCCGTCCATGTTACGCCGTGCTCCATTACCAACATTGTAAGCAATGATTTCCTAATCTTATATTACCCGTAAAAAAATTCGTGTTTCTTGCTATCCTGTGCCATCCTACTCCAGTTATTATGTTGCCCAAATAGGAGAATTCCGGAACTTCATCTAAAATATGCCTTTCCAGTCTAACAGCCTTTATTATTCCACTGTTTCCCCACATACTACACTCCATCACCTTGACTCTTCCTCCAGTCTCCTTCTCACTCCCACAATACTGCAAATTTATCGGTAAACCAATAGGGATTTTGTGTGTTCTCCTTGCAGTATTCCTTTTCCATTTTCCTTTATAAGTAAATTCATCGTTGTTCTATATATAAGATAAAGAGCATGGGAAACCTTGCCTTACTCCGTTGCTTTCCTTTCTTGCCCTTCTATTATAATTACAATAGTTCCAACAAGATGGATATTAATTGCGAGTAAGAACTGTTGTTTGTTTATTGAGGCTCCAGTCAGTGCAGAGTAGATGTGACGTCACCTGTTGACCTTTCACCACTGCGCATGACGACGTCAAGTGCAATAGTCTGCGAATTAATTAGTTAACTCCATGAATGCAGCAACTCCGCTGCTGGAATAGCTCCAGAGCGCAACCACTACATCCCCTATTATCCTCCCTTCACTTCTCCTCAATGACGTTTCACAATTATAAACTACATCATCCACTCACCTCAGTACCCTGTTTTGATCTATTTTCTCTGCATCTCTTACAATTTTTTTTCTCTTTCTCTCCCCCTTTCTCTTTTTTCTCTCCCCCGTTTTTCATTCTTTTTCTCTCCCCCTTTTTCATTCTTTTTCTCTCCCCCCTTTTTCCTTCTTTTTCTCTCCCCCCTTTTTCCTTCTTTTTCTCTCCCCCTTTTTCATTCTTTTTCTCTCCCCCCTTTTTCCTTCTTTTTCTCTCCCCCCTTTTTCCTTCTTTTTCTCTCCCCCCTTTTTCCTTCTTTTTCTCTCCCCCCTTTTTCCTTCTTTTTCTCTCCCCCCTTTTTCCTTCTTTTTCTCTCCCCCCTTTTTCCTTCTTTTTCTCTCCCCCCATTTTCCTTCTTTTCTCTCTCCCTCCTTTCCTTATTTTTCTCTCTCCCTCCTTTCCTTATTTTTCTCTCTCCCTCCTTTCCTTATTTTTCTCTCTCCCTCCTTTCCTTATTTTTCTCTCTCCCCTTTTTCTTATTTTTCTCCCCCTTTTTCTTATTGTCTCCCTCTTTCTCCCCCTTTTTCTTATTTTTCTCCCCCTTTTTCTTATTGTCTCCCTCTTTCTCCCTCTTTCTCCCCTTTTTCTTATTTTTCTCCCCTTTTTCTTATTGTCTCCCTCTTTCTCCCCTTTTTCTTATTGTCTCCCTCTTTCTCCCCCTTTTTCTTATTGTCTCCCTCTTTCTCCTCCTTTTTCTTATTTTTCTCACATTTTTTCTCTCTCCTTTTCTTCTTACTCTCTCCCTTTTTCTTCCTTTTCTCTCTCCTTTTCTTCTTACTCTCTCCCTTTTTCTTCTTTTGTCTCTCTGCTTCCTTGTCTTACACCTTTCTGAATTTTCCTTCCCTTTCTTGATCTCCTATTCTATTTACTGCTGTCTTCTGTAGAGGTTATTCCGTGGAGATATTATCTTAAGGGACACGCGGTCTCTGACTGAAATTTGAAATTCCGGTAAATAAATTGCTACAGAGCTTAAATTTTTTACTGTCTTAACAACAAACACACACACAAGTGAAACGATTTCCATTTTTTTGCTAACCTTTTCTTGTTGAGATATTATTTTGGAAATTATTTTCAAAATTTAGCAGTTTTGAAAATGTTCCTTGCGCAACGTACTTTAATATTTTTTTCCCCCTTTTTTAACATTAATATGTAGGGCAGACCGTTATTCTCATTTGTCAGCATTATTTTTGAAATTCAATAACACTGTAGTGGGGGGGAAAAATTGTTATTGTTTTACTAAGAACTTCATACGGCTTACTTAAAAATTGGTACTTTTCAGCACTTTGAAATTTTCTCACCTAAACAACTTAAAGAATTAAATAACTAATAGTTGTATTTGAAGTTTTGTAGATTACGTACAAAAGAAAAACGAAGACAATATGTTAATATTTGTGACGCGTAGAAGGGATTTTAAGAACCAAAAACCATTAAACTGACGAAACATTTTTTCTGAAAAACAGAAATTCGTTTAAATTATAATCTAACATATGAATTAAAATTGTCCTAAAGCATATGCTACATGTGTTTTTGTTCCTCAGCTTCTTTTTTTCCAGTTTACTGAATTTATAGGCATATTAATTATAAAATTTATTTATTTTAGGTTTTGGCAGCATCTTTTTTCCAGTTTACTGAATTTTAGGCTTATTATGAAAAAAATTATTTATTTTAGGTTTTGGCAGCATCTTTTTTCCAGTTTACTGAATTTTAGGCTTATTATGAAAAAAATTATTTATTTTAGGTTTTGGCAGCATCTTTTTTCCAGTTTACTGAATTTTAGGCTTATTATTAAAAAATTATTTATTTTAGGTTTTGGCAGCATCTTTTTTCCAGTTTACTGAATTTATAGGCATATTATGGAAAAAAATATATATTTTAGATTTTGGCAGCTTCTCTTTTTTCAGTTTACTGAATTTATAGGCATATTATTTAAAAAATTATTTATTTTAGATTTTGAAAGCTTCTTTTTTTCCAGTTTCCTGAATTTATAGGCATATTATTAAAAAAAATATTTATTTTAGATTTTGGCAGCTTCTTTTTTTCCAGTTTCCTGAATTTATAGGCATATTATTTAAAAAATTATTTATATCAGATTTCGGCAGTTTCTATTCTCCACTTTACTGAATTTATAGGCATATTAATTAAAAAAATTATTTATTTTAGATTTTCGATTTTTTTCCAGGTTACTGAATTAATAGGCATATTATTTAAAAAATTTATTTATTTTAGGTATTGGCAGTTTCATTTCTCCAGTTTACTGAATTTTTAGGCATATTATGAAAAAATTTATTTTAGATTTTGGTAGCTTATTTTCATTTTACTGAATTTTTAGGCATATTATTAAAAATATTTATTTATTTCAGATTTTGGCAGTTTCTTTTTTCTAGTTTACTGAATTTATAGGCTTATTATTTTAAAAAAGATTTATTTATTTCGGATTTTGGCAGCTTCTTATTTTGAGTTTACTGAATTTATAGGCATATTATTAAAAAAATTATATAATTTAGATTTTGGCAGCTTCTGTTTTTCCAGTTTACTGAATTTATAGGCATATTATTTAAAAAAATTATTTATTTTAGGTTTTGGCAGTTTCATTTCTCCAGTTTACTGAATTTTAGGCTTATTATGAAAAATATTTATTTATTTCAGATTTTGGCAGCTTCTTTTTTTCCAGTTTACTGAATTAATAGGCTTATTATTTAAAAAATTATTTATATCAGATGTCGGCAGTTTCTATTCTCCACTTTACTGAATTTATAGGCATATTATTTAAAAAAATATATATATATTTTAGATTTTGGCAGCTTCTGGTTTTTCAGTTTACTGAATTTATAGGCTTATTATGAATAAAAAATTATTTATATTATATTTTCGCAGCTTCTTTTTTCCGTTTACTGAATTTATAGGCATATTATGAATAAAAAATTATTTATTTTAGAATTTGACCGAAATTCCCTTCGCCGTGTCCCTTAAATAATCCTTTGAGAGAGTAGATGAGGAACTTGGATACCTTGGAGCAGCAAAGTGGAACAAGTACAGCCATAAATATTACTTTATATATATATATGAATGTGAATAGGTGAGGGAGTTACATTAGCATTAGTATTGATCGGCGCCATACGTTGAAGGTGAAATATGGCACCGGAGGAGCAGCAGGAGGAGGAGAGAAGGATTAGCATATAAACCGTAGATAAAAGAGAGAGGAACCGGAATAAAAACTAAAGTAGGTCGGTATTAAACAGCTTGAGTTGCGCAGTATTTCACCTTCCCAGACTGGATTAGAGGAGTGGAGCAGGTGTTTGTCCTCTCCATTAATCATCCGCAACAGCCTCTCTATCTCCCATTGATCCCGGCGCCTCCAGTGGGCGAGTGGACAAATTACCACGTTACGTGAGGCGCCACACACACACACATGTGTGTCGGGGGAGAGAGAGAGAACACGTGACAGTCCCACAGCTCTATTAACACTGCACGGACCACAATTCACCACCATCACGTCATGGAGGCGAGGAGCACAGTGATGGAACCACAAATAAAATGAAAGGCGGTTTAGAAAGAAGGAAAACTATTTGGTAGCACAAAAAATTGTTTTGTGACGACCGAAGAAATATTCATTAGGCGACTAATTTTTTAAAAAAAAAAACAGGATAAGAAGAAAAAAAACCGGTCTAAGTTCATGGCATTTGTAGATGTAGAAAACACGTTTAATAATGTGAAATAGAACACACTTTTAAGGATTTTGAAGAGGAAAGGAATTAAATATCGAGAAAGGAAGGGCTTATAAATGAAACTCTCTACAGGAGACAAGGCAGCAGTAATTAGAATAGAAGAACAAGAAAAGAAAGCCGTTACCAAAAAAAAAAAGAAGAAGTAGGACAAGGATGCTGCAGACAATGAATGCTGTTGTAGCTTATAAATAGAACAGGCGATGAAGAAAGTTAGAACGTTATGTGCAAAAAGGAATAATACTGCAAGGACAAGTGATAAAAACTTTAAGTTTTGAAGTGAATATATATATATATATATTAAGAAAGATTAAACTGAATATGTGGAAGGAATCATACAGCAAGGAGAAGAAATAAAAACCCCTACAGCTTTGCCGACGATAATGGGCAGTAAGAATAGGGGAGTCAGAATTAAGACTCGAAAAAGACAATAAACAGGATGAACGTGGTCCTGGAGGAACAGTACAAAATGAGGATTAATAGAGGAGGGAAAACCAAGATAATTGACTGTAATATATGAGGAAGAGTGGAATAACCAAGGGCTGTTAGATTTTGAAGGGATATTTAGAAGTAAGTTAAGAAATTCTGCTACTAAAATAGGATAGGCAAGGATCATTACGGCTAACATAAGTGTGAATATTAGGAAAACGTTGCTAAAACTGTTGGTATGAAGCGTTGACGATAAGAGGAGTTGCGGAAAAGGAAAAAGAAGTTCTTAAATGGTGGTTCTACATAAGAATGGAGATGAGGTGAATAGGGGTCACTAAGGAGGAAGTTCTAAGCGGAATAGAGGGGGTTGGAAGAGCGAACAATATGGAGGAGGACTTTTGAAAGGGATAGATAGGATTAATTGGTCACATTTCAAGACATGAGGGTTCCTTTAAAATTATCTTTAGAGGGAAGTGGTGTGGCCAGTAAGTAAAAAAAAAAAGAGGGAGGTCTCGGGGTGTGGAATACATTAAGCCGATTGGGGAGGATTGAGGACTTGTTAGAAGAAAAAAAAACCTTGCGTAATATAGGTTATCGTGAAGGAAAACATTAGGAAAATAATAGAAGACGTTGCATTGCGAGATGAGGTGGATAGGGTAAGTAAGGAGGAATTTCTAAGCAGAATAGGGGGGATGACTCAGGAAAATAATAGAAGACTTTGCAATGTGGTTGCTTGTAGAGAGAATGAGATAAGGTGTGGTTAGGGTAACTAAGGAGGAATTTCTAAGCAGAATAGAAGGATGACTCGGGTTTAATAGGTCAAGTAATGAG
The DNA here is from genome assembly GCA_034510155.1 of Eucriotettix oculatus. Classification (NCBI taxonomy): domain Eukaryota; kingdom Metazoa; phylum Arthropoda; class Insecta; order Orthoptera; family Tetrigidae; genus Eucriotettix; species Eucriotettix oculatus. The sequence continues at coordinate 123,422,922 of CM067378.1, forward strand.
ACGTGAGGGTCTTGTAAAATTAGGATTAGGGACAAGTGTGTGAGGGTTGCAACGTAAGAGGGAGACCCTATCGAAAACCCTGTTGTTACCCTACAATTTCGCGGTTACCTCTATATTTTTTCTCCTTGGCCCCCTTCCACGTTGACCCCTGAGGAGACTTTGCGCCGGTTTAATGAGTTGATTATTGTTGTTGTTTTTTTTTTCTTACGCTTTTCTATCAAGACTTCGTTTCGTTGCCTTTCCTATTGACTTCATGTCGCTAATTAACAGTCGGGAAATTTTATCTTTTTTGATCAAGTATAGTTTACAATAACAGGAAGAAATTTAATATTCCCACAGTGAAAGGAACTGAAGGAGAATTGAGGGTTCCTTAATATTTTAGGTCCTCCTCTCCTCCGTCCCTATAGAATTACTCTTTATCTGAAGAGGAAATGAAGCCTCGGGGGTCCGCTATCGATTACGGCTCAACTTTCACGGAGGGGGTTGATAAAAATTAAATTCCCTCAACCAAAAAAAAAACAAAACACTTTTGGAAATTGTGGGTTAGAAAAATATTTTCCCAACATCAACCTTCTTCCCTCCTCCTGTTCTTCTCCTCCTCCTCCCCCTCCCTCGCCCTCTATAATATATCTCCTCTAACTCCATCCTCACAAGCTACCTTACACGATATTAAGTCAAAACTTTCCCCCCCTTATCCTCTGTTGTTATTATTATAAATTCATCTACTAACTTCACTCACCCCTAAAATAAAAAATTCATCTCTGTCCAGTTAAAAGATAAATCTTAAAAGACTTTAAAATGTCGTAGGGGGGGTTTTTTTTCCCCCCGGTGAATCTTCTGAGTTAAATAGTTTCTTGACCTTCCTTCTTCCACCATCTGAACCGGGGTCAAGGGTTTTGTATCTTGTCCACCCACGACGACGTTTCGATGCGATGGGTGAAAAGATCTCTCTCTTCCATCTTTCTCACATAGTTCTTTGGCCTTCCCTGTTCCTTTCTATCCTGTGCCTATCCTACTCTTAATTCCCTTCACAATATCCCTTTCCCAATCTAACAGCCCTTTGTTATTCCACTGCTTTCCCCCCCACATACTACAGTCCATCCACCTTGGTTTTCCCCTCTCTTTTTAATCCTGATATTGAACTGTTTTCTCCAGGACCACGTTCATGACATTTATCATGATTTTTCCAAAGTCTCCTTCTGACTCTCCCCCTAATACTACAATATCATCGTCGGCAAAGTGTAGCCTTTTTATTTCTTCTGCTTGCAAGAACGATTCCTTTTCCATATTCCATAATTTATAATTGACTAACTTTTGCCTGTTTTTTTTGGCCTAATTTAAACTTAAATTAATCTTATAGGCATTAATAACTACTACAATTTAATTTTGATCAGAAAGTTGCACACATTTAAAATTGATTGTTTCCATTAAATGCAGCTTCCAAGTCACCTAAAATCTAAACCTTTAGGATATTACCCTAAAATAAATATTAGAACGTTTTTTCCCCGTCTATTAATGTTGCACTTTTCCTCCAGGACCACGTACATGACATATATTATGGGTTTTCCAAGTCTCCTCTAATTCCTAAAATATCATCGGCAAAGCGCAGGGTTTTTAATACTTTTCTCCTTCCAGTATTCCGTTTCAAATTGCTTCATCTCCTGTTCTATATATATATATTTTTTCTTATATACGTAATTGTGTATTAATTTTTTATTTAAATTGCCTTAATTTAATTTACCTTACCGTTTTATCTTATAAAATTCCTCTACTTCTTCACCCAGGAGAATAGCAAAGGTACGCACCTGAAACAAAATAAAGTTTTATTTATTTTTCTCTATCTTATATAAATTAATTTTCACTTAAAAAAAGATTCGAATAAGTTAAAGGAAAACAACATTTATAATATTTAATCAAATATTGTGTACGTTACTCTTCCTTAAATCAAAACTTTATTCCTAAACGTCAAGAAATAATTCTGAAATTTTAAATAAAAATTCAGGGGATTTTAATAAGGGTTGGTAGATGGAGGAGAACAAGCAGCGTGTGCGTGTGTGTGAGAGGTTCATGAACCACCTTTAGCTTTATTTTAACTATTTATTTAATCTATCCCTTCTCTTGGTCATAGTCCTTCGTATTGTTCGCTTTTCTCCCCTTTTTCTGTTTAGAACTTCGACGTTATTTCCTCTATCCACCCAGTTGAGTTTCAGCTTTCTCCTATAGCAGACTCATGTACGATGTGTTAAAATGTTTTTTCTGGTTTCTTATTTAAACCACAGTCGAGTATTATTTTTCGATTCTATCCTCTTCTTTATTTTTCTTATTTAAAACCGCAGTAAAGTATTATATTTTATTTCTCTATTCTCTTCTTTAGTTTTCTTATTTAAACCACAGTAGAGTATTATATTTTTCTTGTCTATTCTTTTCTTTATTTTTTTCTTATTTAAAACCGCAGTAAAGTATTATATTTTACTTCTCTATTCTCTTCTTTAGTTTTCTTATTTAAACCACAGTCGAGTATTATATTTTTCTTGTCTATTCTCTTCTTTACTTTTCTTATTTAACCCACAGCATAGTATTATATTTTCTAGTCTATTCTCTTCTTTAGGTTTCTTATTTAAACCACAACAGATTATTATATTTTTCTTGCCTATTTTTTCTTTAGTTTTCTTATTTAAACCACAGTCGAGTATTATATTTTTCTTGTTTATTCTCTTCTTTATTTTTCTTATTTAAACCACAGTAGAGTATTATATTTTTCTTCTCTATTCTCTTCTTTAGTTTTCTTATTTAACCCACATTAAGTAACTTTTTCTTGTCTATCCTCTTCTTTAGTTTTCTTATTTAAACCACAGTAGAGTATTATATTTTTCTTGCCTATTTTTTCTTTAGTTTTCTTATTTAAACCACAGTAGAGTATTATATTTTTCTTGTCTATTCTCTTCTTTACATTTCTTAGTTTAAATTACAGTAGAGTATTATATTTTTCTTGTCTATTCTCTTCTTTATTTTTCTTATTTAAACCACAGTAGAGTATTATATTTTTCTTGTCTATTCTCTTCTTTAGTTTTCTTATTTAAACCACAGTAGAGTATTATATTTTTCTTCTCTATTCTCTTCTTTAGTTTTCTTATTTAAACCACAGTAGAGTATTATATTTTTCTTGTCTATTCTCTTCTTTATTTTTCTTATTTAAACCACAGTAGAGTATTATATTTTTCTTGTCTATTCTCTTCTTTATTTTTCTTATTTAAACCACAGTAGAGTATTATATTTTTCTTGTCTATTCTCTTCTTTACATTTCTTAGTTTAAATTACAGTAGAGTATTATATTTTTCTTGTCTATTCTCTTCTTTATTTTTCTTATTTAAACCACAGTCGAGTATTATATTTTTCTTGTCTATTCTCTTCTTTACATTTCTTAGTTTAAATTACAGTAGAGTATTATATTTTTCTTCTCTATTCTCTTCTTTAGTTTTCTTATTTAAACCACAGTAGAGTATTATATTTTTCTTGTCTATTCTTTTCTTTATTTTTTTCTTATTTAAAACCGCAGTAAAGTATTATATTTTATTTCTCTATTCTCTTCTTTACTTTTCTTATTTAAACAACAGTAGAGTATTATATTTTTCTAGTCTATTCTCTTCTTTAGTTTTCTTATTTAAACCACAGTACAGTATTATATTTTTATTGTCTATTCTTTTCTTTATTTTTTTCTTATTTAAACAACAGTAGAGTAGTATATTTTTCTAGTCTATTCTCTTCTTTAGTTTTCTTATTTAACCCACAGTAGAGTATTATATTTTTCTTCTCTATTCTCTTCTTTAGATTTCTTATTTAAACCACAGTAGAGTATTATATTTTTCTTGCCTATTCTTTTCTTTATTTTTCTTATTTAAACCGCAGTAAAGTATTATATTTTACTTCTCTATTCTCTTCTTTACTTTTCTTATTTAACCCACAGTAGAGTATTATATTTTTATTGTCTATTCTTTTCTTTATTTTTTTCTTATTTAAAACCGCAGTACAGTATTATATTTTTCTTGTCTATTCTCTTCTTTATTTTTCTTATTTAAACCACAGTAGAGTATTATATTTTTCTTGTCTATTCTCTTCTTTAGTTTTCTTATTTAAACCACAGTAGAGTATTATATTTTTCTTGTCTATTCTCTTCTTTATTTTTCTTATTTAAACCACAGTAGAGTATTATATTTTTCTTGTCTATTCTTTTCTTTATTTTTTTCTTATTTAAAACCGCAGTACAGTATTATATTGTTCTTGTCTATCCTCTTCTTTAGTTTTCTTATTTAAACCACAGTAGAGTATTATATTTTTCTTGTCTATTCTCTTCTTTACATTTCTTAGTTTAAATTACAGTAGAGTATTATATTTTCTTGTCTATTCTCTTCTTTAGTTTTCTTATTTAAACCACAGTAGAGTATTATATTTTACTTCTCTATTCTCTTTTTACTTTTCTTATTTAACCCACACTAGAGTATTATAATTCTCTGTTCTATTCTCTTTTTCAGTTTTCTTATTTAAACCACAGTCGAGTATTATATTTTTCTTGTCTATTCTCTTCTTTATTTTTCTTATTTAAACCACAGTAGAGTATTATATTTTTCTTGTCTATTCTCTTCTTTATTTTTCTTATTTAAACCACAGTAGAGTATTATATTTTTCTTGTCTATTCTCTTCTTTATTTTTCTTATTTAAACCACAGTAGAGTATTATATTTTTCTTGTCTATTCTCTTCTTTACATTTCTTAGTTTAAATTACAGTAGAGTATTATATTTTTCTTCTCTATTCTCTTCTTTAGTTTTCTTATTTTATATTACAGTCGAGTATTATATTTTTCTAGTCTATTCTCTTCTTTAGTTTTCTTATTTAAACCACAGTAGAGTATTATATTTTTCTTGCCTATTCTTTCTTTATTTTCTTATTTAAACCACAGTAGAGTATTATATTTTTCTAGTCTATTCTCTTCTTTAGATTTCTTATTTAAACCACAGTACAGTATTATATTTTTCGTTTCTATTCTCTTCTTTATATTTTTCTTGTTTAAAACCGCAGTAAAGTATTATATTTTACTTCTCTATTCTCTTCTTTACTTTTCTTATTTAAACAACAGTAGAGTATTATATTTTTCTGTTAGCAGTATCATTTCTTCTCTATTCTCTTCTTTACTTTTCTTATTTAAACCACAACAGATTATTATATTTTTCTTGCCTATTTTTTCTTTAGTTTTCTTATTTAAACCACAGTAGAGTATTATATTTTCTTGTCTATTCTTTCTTTACTTTTCGTATTTAAAATCGCAGTAAAGTATTATATTTTTCTTCTCTATTCTCTTCTTTAGTTTTCTTATTTAAACAACAGTAGAGTATTATATTTTTCTTGTCTATTCTCTTCTTTAGTTTTCTTATTTAAACCACAGTCGAGTATTATATTTTACTTCTCTATTCTCTTCTTTAGTTTTCTTATTTAAACAACAGTAGAGTATTATATTTTTCTTGTCTATTCTCTTCTTTACTTTTCTTAGTTTAAATTACAGTAGAGTATTATATTTTTCTTCTCTATTCTCTTCTTTAGTTTTCTTATTTTATATTACAGTCGAGTATTATATTTTTCTTGTCTATTCTCTTCTTTATTTTTCTTATTTAAACCACAGTAGAGTATTATATTTTTCTTGTCTATTCTTTTCTTTATTTTTTTCATAATTAAAATCGCAGTAAAGTATTATATTTTACTTCTCTATTCTCTTCTTTAGTTTTCTTATTTAAACAACAGTAGAGTATTATATTTTTCTTGTCTATTCTCTTCTTTACTTTTCTTAGTTTAAATTACAGTAGAGTATTATATTTTCTTGTCTATTCTCTTCTTTAGTTTTCTTATTTAAACAACAGTAGAGTATTATATTTTTCTTGTCTATTCTCTTCTTTATTTTTCTTATTTAAACCACAGTAGAGTATTATATTTTTCTTGTCTATTCTCTTCTTTAGTTTTCTTATTTAAACCACAGTAGAGTATTATATTTTTCTTCTCTATTCTCTTCTTTAGTTTTCTTATTTAAACCACAGTAGAGTATTATATTTTTCTTGTCTATTCTTTTCTTTATTTTTCTTATTTAAACCACAGTAGAGTATTATATTTTTCTTCTCTATTCTCTTCTTTACTTTTCTTATTTAAACCACAGTCGAGTATTATATTTTTCTTGTTTATTCTCTTCTTTATTTTTCTTATTTAAACAACAGTAGAGTATTATATTTTTCTAGTCTATTCTCTTCTTTAGTTTTCTTATTTAAACCACAGTAGAGTATTATATTTTTATTGTCTATTCTCTTCTTTAGTTTTCTTATTTAACCCACAGTAGAGTATTATATTTTTTCTTTCTATTCTCTCTTTAATTTTCTTATTTAAACACAGTAGAGTATTATATTTTCTGTTAAAACCAGTAAGTATTATATTTTTCTTGTCTATTCTCTTCTTTATTTTTCTTATTTAAACCACAATAGAGTATTATATTTTTCTTGCCTATTCTTTTCTTTACTTTTCTTATTTAACCCACAGTAGAGTATTATATTTTCCTTCTCTATTATCTTCTTTAGATTTCTTATTTAAACCACAGTAGAGTATTATATTTTTCTTGTCTATTCTCTTCTTTATTTTTCTTATTTAAAATTGCAGTAAAGTATTATATTTTATTTCTCTATTCTCTTCTTTACTTTTCTTATTTAAAATCGCAGTAAAGTATTATATTTTTCTTCTCTATTCTCTTCTTTACTTTTCTTATTTAAACAACAGTAGAGTATTATATTTTTCTAGTCTATTCTCTTCTTTAGTTTTCTTATTTAAACCACAGTAGAGTATTATATTTTTCTTGTCTATTCTTTTCTTTAGTTTTCTTATTTAAACCACAGTAGAGTATTATATTTTCTTGTCTATTCTTTTCTTTATATTTTTCTTGTTTAAAACCGCAGTAGAGTATTATATTTTCTTCTCTATTCTCTTCTTTAGATTTCTTATTTAACCCACAGTAGAGTATTATAATTTTCTTGCCTATTCTTTTCTTTATTTTTGTCTTATTTAAAACCGCAGTAAAGTATTATATTTTACTTCCCTATTCTCCTCTTTACTTTTCTTATTTAAACAACAGTAGAGTATTATATTTTTCTTGTTTAAAACCGCAGTAAAGTATTACATTTTACTTCTCTATTCTCTTCTTTACTTTTCTTATTTAAACCACAGTAGAGTATTATATTTTTCTTGTCTATTCTCTTCTTTATTTTTCTTATTTAAACCACAGTAGAGTATTATATTTTTCTTGTCTATTCTTTTCTTTATATTTTTCTTGTTTAAAACCGCAGTAAAGTATTATATTGTTCTTGTCTATTCTCTTCTTTACTTTTCTTAGTTTAAATTACAGTAGAGTATTATATTTTTCTTCTCTATTCTTTTCTTTATTTTTCTTATTTAAACCACAATAGAGTATTATATTTTTCTTGCCTATTCTTTTCTTTACTTTTCTTATTTAACCCGCAGTAGAGTATTATTTTTCTCTTGTCTGTTTTCTTCTTTAGTTTTCTTATTTAACCAACAGCAATGTATTATATTATTTTCCCTTGTCTATTCTCTTCTTCCTTAAAGACTGATAGAATATTCCAAGACAAACCGTTTTAACCTTTGTGTGTCATAAATCGCTGTTGCCTCCCTGAGCTCGCTCATGAATAATGTGCGCCGCCTCCTCCGCCTCCTTTCCTTCCGCCGTCGTCGCGAATCTTTTTCCCCCTTTCCGTCAACCTTTGTCGCCTTTCTTGAAAGGAGAACTAAAGAAGTGTTTCCCCCCCACCCTTCTTTTTTTGTTATTAGATCAGTCAAAGAAGAACCTGCTGACTTTAATAAGCATTTAACACCTGAATGAAAGGGTGGAGGGAGGGAAGACAGAGGGAGGGAGAGAGAGGGAGGGAGGGATGGAGAGGGATGGAGGATGATGGTGAAATTCTTCCAAGTCACGCAATGGCTGATCCGTAATTAGACTCGCTATAAATAATGGTGGGGAAAAGGACCCTCTAAAGTTAGAAACGTCGTGAAGGAAGGTAACGAGAACCCCATTATAAGTTATAAAATAATTACTTGGTTGCCCGGCGTTGCCCGGGAAATAATCAACATTAGCCACTGTAGCGCGCGCAGTAGAGAACCCGCGGCGTCCAATTTTTGTATTATTATTTACGGTAACTTAAATACCAAATATTCCGTGCCTGAGCAAGTCGCTGGCCAGGAAGGAAGGAAGGAAGAAGGGGGTTGGTTGGGTTTTTTCCTTGCGCCGTCTTGGCGTGGCTCTGAATAATAATAACAAAGGGACTGCGGCTCTGACAACTCCTCGTCGTCATCGTCGCCTGTTTAGGAATGAATGAATGTCCTAATCTGCCTGGGAATTTGGGTGTGTGTGTGTGTGTTCCCCCTCAAGTGGAGAATATCCATCCCTGCCACCTTAGTCATAGGTGGCGGATAAGTGGGGACAAGGGTTTAAAGAGACTGGCAGAGACAATTTAGGACATATTTTAGAGATTTTTGCAGGGGGATGGAGAGAGGATATTGAAGGAGAGTGGAGATGAGATTTTTGCAGGAGAGGTGGAGAGAGCGGATTGAAGGATAGTGGTGGAGAAAGAGATTTTGCAGGGGATGGTGAGAGGATATTGAAGGAGAGTGGTGGAGAAAGAGATTTTGCAGGGGATGGTGAGAGGATATTGAAGGAGAGTGGTGGAGAAAGAGATTGCTGGTGATACAAGGAGAGAGGAGATTGGCAGCAGAGAAGTGGTGGAGAGAGGAGATTGAAGGATAGTGGTGGAGAAAGAGATTTTGCAGGGGATGGTGAGAGGATATTGAAAGAGACTGGTGGAGAAAGAGATTGCTACTGGTGATACAAGGAGAGTGGTGGAGAGAGGAGAGTGGTGGAGAGAGGAGAGTGGTGGAGAGAGGAGAGTGGTGGAGAGAGGAGATTGAAGGAGAGTGGTGGAGAGAGGAGATGGCAGCAGAGAAGTGGTGGAGAGAGAGGAGATTGGTGAGGTGGACCATGCTTTGATCAGTCCAGGAAGCAGGGAAGAAAGGTCTTAACAACAAACAAGGGAAGAAAGAGGAAAAAGCTTGAGTTTCCTCAATTCCGTCAGCACGACTTTTTCTGCCGCTTCAAGTTCCACAACACGGAAATTACAGCGAGACGCAACTCAGGTTCTGCTAAACATGGGTCAACACCCAAACCCATTAATACCCTCAGATCTCTAATACAATCCCATTTTTAATTAATTATTTTTGTACATCATATATATATATACACGACCTATATAAAAATTATTGTGTTTACAATTATTAAATGTATATATTTAAACCCAATTATTAAATTCATTAATTAATATTCCCCCCTCCACCCCTCCCTCCATCATTTACACCACCTTCAGTAATCCCTTGATAAAAGGTTTAGATAAAGATAAGAACACAGAATTTCTCAGTGCGTCAACTTAACGTTGATGATAATACAGAAAATGGCCTCCGAAATTTACTCTTATTTTGTGTGCGTATATATATATATAGTTTTTCCAGAAGCCAATGTGGAAATTTCTGACTTTCTACTTCGACTATACGTTTAAATCAGTTTCTCAGCAATCATTACACACATTATTAATATTTTAGGTCTTAAAATTCAATTCAATTTAATAAATATTTATAACTAAACAATTATTTTACGTTTCCATAGCTGTAACCTTTTTTCTTTCACAAAATGACCAATCAGCAGCTAATGACGTCATATTAGTGGTCTTGACGTCGTCATACATTAATAATATTTTAGGTCTTAAAATTCAATTTAATTCAATAAATAATTAAAACTAAACTATTTTTTTACGTTTCCATAGCCGTATCCTTTTTTCTTTCACAAAATGACCAATCAGCAGCTAATGACGTCATATTAGTGGACGTGACGTCATCATACATTAATAATTTATTTTAAGTCATAAAATACAATTTAATAAATACTTATAACTAAACAATTATTTTACGTTTCCATAGATGTATCCTTTTTTCTTTCACAAAATGACCAATCAGCAGCTAATGACGTCATATTAGTGGACGTGACGTCATCATACATTAATAATTTATTTTAAGTCATAAAATACAATTTAATAAATACTTATAACTAAACAATTATTTTACGTTTCCATAGCTGTATCCTTTTTTCTTTCACAAAATGACCAATCAGCAGCTAATGACGTCATATTAGTGGTCGTGACGTCGTCGTCTTGTTGTTAATTACTTTGACAAATTCCAGATAAGAGCGACGTGTGAAATCTTGTATTCTGTGTGATAAGGAAAGGGTGGGGGTGGGTGAGGGGGAGGGAAAACAGAAGGGCCAATACAAGGGGTGGGAGGGGAGGCGGAAAGGAAAGGCAAGTCCTTAATCTTGAGGTACCATTAACAGTTCCCCGGATGGCTTTAGTATTGCTTACAAGATAAACTGCTTCCTTCATCATCCCTCTCCCTCTAGGGAGGACGACAAAACTTTTAATTAGAATTCACAACGTCCTGTTACTCTAATTCCTCCAACCAGCGACGTATTTGTAATTAAGTAAATCACTTTAAGAACGTTGCGCTTTTAGCAGCAGCAGATAAGAAAGGGGATGATTCTCAAGCTAAAGCCCTTCTACTTAAACAACCACAAAAGTTTATTCACAAGATTATACAAGTGGAACAGAAAAAAATATATATATACAATTTCTACAACGTTTAGTCACCATTTTTGTTGGAATCATCGCGGAATGTTTTTTTTTCATTTATTTAAATTTTAATGTATTTGATTGCACTTCGTTATAGACCAACTTACATCTTCATATATATAAAACCGTAGACAATTTTTTTTTAATGAGTAATGGACGCTTACAGTAATTTTTACATAATTTAGTAATTTCAAATATGCAAAATATTGACTAAAAATAGCATATATAAATTTATTTCTCGCTCCCCCTATTTTTATTTCTCTCCCCTATTTTCATTTCTCTCCCCCTATTTTCATTTCTCTCCCCTATTTTCATTTCTCTCCCCCTATTTTCATTTCTCTCCCCCTATTTTCATTTCTCTCCCCTATTATCATTTCTCTCCCCTATTTTCATTTCTCTCCCCTATTTTCATTTCTCTCCCCTATTTTTATTTCTCTCCCCCTATTTTCATTTCTCTCTATTTTATCCTCCCTATTTTATTCTCTCTCTATTTTTTCTCTCCCTATTTTTATTTCTCCCCCCTATTTTTATTTCTCTCCCCCTATTTTTATTTCTCTCCCCCTATTTTTATTTCTCTCCCCCTATTTTTATTTCTCTCCCTATTTTTATTTCTCTCCCTATTTTTATTTCTCTCTATTTTTATTCCTCTCTCTATTTTTATTCCTCTCTCTATTTTTATTCCTCTCTCTATTTTTATTCCTCTCTCTATTTTTATTCCTCTCTCTATTTTTATTCCTCTCTCTATTTTTATTCCTCTCTCTATTTTTATTCCTCTCTCTATTTTTATTCCTCTCTCTATTTTTATTTCTCTCTCTATTTTTATTTCTCTCTCTATTTTTATTTCTCTCTCTATTTTTATTTCTCTCTCTATTTTTATTTCTCCCTCTATTTTTATTTCTCCCTCTATTTTTATTTCTCCCTCTATTTTTATTCTTTCTCTCTATTTTTATTTCTCTATCTTTCTGTCTATTTCTCTCTCATCATCATTGGTTTCGTCCTAAATTTACATAAAAATAATTAAACGAATCAGAACCTCATTTTCCATAACAAAACTGTCAGAAGGACTGTTTCTGGAATTAATATCGGGTGTATTATTATTATTATTATTGCTGAAGTTATCGACTTGTGTTTCCTGGTAACAATTCCAGCCTCACGTGAGAGATTGGCGCTGCTGCGCGTTACTAGGTTACGATTCCACTCTGTTAATCCTCGAAGCTTATTGTTGCTAGGAGCCAATTACGCTGCTGGAATTTAACTCCGAAACGTGGATCTCCGTACTTATTTCCCTCCCACCCCCCTAAACGAAAAAAGCTGCTGTTGGTACGTGATTCGCGAGGCAACAAATACTGGGCGTTCCTCAAGGTTCCATACTTCTTCTACTTCCTCTGTTCCTCTTCCTCGGATTTATGCCACTAACCCGGCTCTTTTCTGGGTCTGCCTTTTTTCCTTCTTCCCTCCTGGATTCCTTGGTAGAATTTGTTTCCTGGCATCCTTTATTGTACGTGTCCAAAACTAGGTCAGTTGTTCGTCTCTTACGTCATCAATTATGCTGTGTTTCACATCCATAATTTCTCATATTTTTGTGTTTGGCGGATCCTGTCCATTTTTTATCTCTATTTTTCTCTTTCTCTCCATTTTTATTTCTCTCTTTCTCTCCATTTTTATTTTTCTCTTTCTCTCCATTTTTATTTTTCTCTTTCTCTCCATTTTTATTTTTATTTCTCTCCATTTTTATTTTTATTTCTCTCCATTTTTATTTTTATTTCTCTCCATTTTTATTTTTCTCTTTCTCTCCATTTTTATTTTTCTCTTTCTCTCCATTTTTATTTTTCTCTTTCTCTCCATTTTTATTTTTCTCTTTCTCTCCATTTTTATTTTTCTCTTTCTCTCCATTTTTATTTTTCTCTTTCTCTCCATTTTTATTTTTCTCTTTCTCTCCATTTTTATTTTTCTCTTTCCCTCCATTTTTATTTTTCTCTTTCCCTCCATTTTTATTTTTCTCTTTCCCTCCATTTTTATTTTTCTCTTTCCCTCCATTTTTATTTTTCTCTTTCCCTCCATTTTTATTTTTCTCTTTCTCTCCATTTTTATTTTTCTCTCCCTCTCTATTTTTATTTTTCTCTCCCTCTCTATTTTTATTTTTCTCTCCCTCTCTATTTTTATTTTTCTCTTCTTTTCTCTCTTGTTTATTCAGAAAAAATATACACACCCCGGGAAAACCCTTCGATTCTTAAATAAAGGGGTTGTTGAAGATAGGTTATCATGGATCAGACGAGTCTTAGGGGCTGAAAACCACAACATCAACTTTTCCTATTGTTGCGTTTCTCCCCCTCTTCCCTCCCTTCCCTTCCCTTTCTACCTATATATTTATTATTTTTACAGTTTCCTGCCATTGTACTGCGATAAAGTGAGAGGTTGTTTAACTCACGTGTGAATAATGGAGGCTATAAAACGATCTTCAGATAACGAAACGTGTTACTTATACAGGCCAAGGGAAAAACAGTTATGTAAATATAATTGTCACGTAGAAAAGAAACTGCGAGAAATTTAAAATTAATATTTGGTGTTTATTTTTAACGTGTGGAGGAGGAGGACGACTGTAGGTGTTAATGACCGACATGCTTAAAATTATGACGTAATTTTATTTCTTCTTGCAAATATTGCGCGCACGGGTTATTAAGTTCTGTTACCATGGGAGAGGAACTATAGTTTTTTTTTCTTTCTTTTAATTCCAAATTTAGCCAAAGTGCCTCCAAAATATTGTTTCTAATTAATGGAAAAGTGATATTTCCGTCGGCTCAAAATAAATCCCCCAATTGACCTCATCCTTCTCCCCCCCTCTCAACATTACTTCACATCCTCCAATAACCAGGTCATCCATCAACCTTCACATTTTCTATTCAAGAAACTTGACCGGGAATAAAATTTTTCTGTTCAAGAAACTTGAGCGAGAATAATTTTTTTATTTTCAGGAAACTTGACCGGGAATAAAATTTTTCTGTTCAAGAAACTTGACCGGGAATAAAATTTTTCTGTTCAAGAAACTTGACCGGGAATAAAATTTTTCTGTTCAAGAAACTAGATTGGGAAAAAATTTTTCTGTCCAAGAAACTTAACCGTTGAAAATTTTTCTGTTCAAGATTCGTGACGGGAAAAATTTTCTGTTCAAGAAACTTGACCGGAAATAAAATTTTTCTGTTCAAGAAACTTAAGCGGAAATAAATTTTTCTGTTCAAGAAACTTGAGCGAGAATAATTTTTTTATTTTCAGGAAACTTGACCGGGAAAATATTTTTCTGTACAAGGAAATTGACTGGAAAAATATTTTTCTGTACAAGGAAATTGACTGGAAAAATATTTTTCTGTACAAGGAAATTGACTGGAAAAATATTTTTCTGTACAAGGAACTTGACTCTGTGGCTCCTTCCGCCGAAATAAAAAGTCATAAAGGAGGGACGAAACGTCAAAATATTTAACATTTTAATTTTAAAATAATTTATTATACATTTAGTAGTCAGAAAAATTGTTTAATTCATTCATAATTTCGTTTAAGATATTGGAAAGGGAATCCAGTTAATTGCTTATTGCGTTGTCAATCCTCTAAGACTATTTTCTATTGGTCCGAGTTTCCTTTAGTTCGCAGCAATAATAAAAGGTCTCGTCTCCGTGTCTCTCTCTCTCTCTGTCCCTGTCTCTCCCTCTCTCCCTCTGTCTCTAGATGGAGACTGAAGCTCGGCGCTTGTAAGATATTGACCCGGCGCTCTCCATTTTTTAATAAGACACGACGATGGACGGACGTACGTTTCGCTATCGAACGGTCGTCTAGGGAACAGACCACAACGGCATCAATAATGCACCCGTGACGTGTAATGGCCCCCGGGTTACCTCAAGAATAATCATAACCCGGGAATGGGGTGAGGTGAGGTTAGGTTAGGTTGGTCAGCGACGGAGACGGAGAAATAAGGAATTCCCCTTCTCTCAAGGAGTTTGAATCTGGATTATGGTAAAAATCAATAGATTAATTTAATCAAGGACAAAATAAATCAGTAAAAAATGTCTCTAATGAACAACGGTAATAAACACACAAACACACAAAAAGGAAACTGAATGAATATTAAACGAATCCTCAAAGAGAAATTAAGAGATTCATTCAACAGCTACTAAAGTCAATCAACACTACATTTCAAAGGATTTTCATCAACAACTTAAGCCTCTTTTTTGAACCCAGAGATACAAAATACGTCATAATTCTCAGCCCCCGCCGCCCCTGCCGCCCCTTTACAGGGGTTGGAAGACTAAAATATTTGGTTAATCATTCGTAAAAAAAATTTATAAAAAGAAACCTGTTTCAGTGAGGACACGTTTATGTTCTCCTTTATTTAAAGGCAAATAGGACAGGAAAACTTGTAAAAATGTGTTTTATATATATATATATAGTAAAAATTCTCTAAAAAAATTCTTAATATACTTAGAAAGGTACGTTTTAATAAGGACAAAAACAGAAAATTAATAAAACAAAAAAACAAACAAAAAAAATTAATAAAACTATGTGTTTCGGTTATGATCTTTTTTTTGTGGTTTATCTTAGGTTAATACACAAATTTATTAAATTAAAACATAATATTAATATACAGTAATAAATTTGTTAATTTATTAAATTAAAACATAATAATAATATACAGTAGTAAATTTGTTTATAATCAACTTTAATTGAGCCAAAAAAAAGATCGGCACCGAAACGTGTAACTATATTGAACCGTGTTTCGGTTTTAAACAATTATTGTAACAATTAATGACGGATGATGTAATCAGGCTTCTTTTGTCTAGTAATTTTTATATCACGACGTTTCGTCTGTCATTTGAGATTTTATATTTTTTCAGGGACTAAAAAAAATTAAAAATTCGGTTTTAAATAATAATTATTGTAACAATTAACAATTAATGACGAATGATTTAATCAGGTTTCTTTTGTCCAGTATTTTTTATAATTTAAAATATTACGACGTTTCGTCTCTCAATTGAGATTTTTTATTTTTCAGGTACTAAAAATATAAAAAATTCTGTTTTAAATAATTATTGTAACAATTAATGACAGATGATTAAATCAGGCTTCTTTTGTCTAGTAATTTTTATAATTTAAAATATCACGACGTTTCGTCTCTCATTTGAGAGATGATTTTTTCAGGTACCAAAAAAAAAATTGGTTTTAAATAATTATTGTAACAATTAATGACAGATAATTTAATCAGGTTTCTTTTGTCCAGAAATTTTTATAATTTAAAATATCACGACGTTTCGTCTCTCATGAGACTTTTTTTTCAGGTACTCCAAAAAAAAATTAAAAAATTCGGTTTTAAATAATAATTATTGTAACAATTAATAACAGATGATTTAATCAGGCTACTTTTGTCCAGTAATTTTTTTATAATTTAAATTATCACGACGTTTCGTCTCTCAATTTTTCAGGTACCAAAAAAAAATAAAAAATGTGGTTCTAAAGAATAATTATTGTAACAATTAATGACGGATGATGTAATCAGGCTTCTTTTGTCCAGTAATTTTTTTTTATAATTTAAAATATCACGACGTTTCGTCCCTCATTCCTGCAGGAGTGTTTTAGGGGAACTTCCTCCTCTAAACAGAAACGAAAATTTCGACTCGATCTAAGAGTAGTTTAGTTGCAGTGCAGTGACGTCATCAGTGCTGCTGCCAAATAATATACTACTACAGTTTTTCTTCTTCATTTTATTCAGACAAAAAGAATACTATTATTATTCTTTTTTTTAAAAAAAAAATCTCATTTCTAATAATATGATTCCTCCACACTTATTTATTTATTTATATTGAATATATAATTATACTTTCTACTAAAAGGGTTAAATATAGGTCCTTTACGACGACCAGATTATTATTATTATTAATTATTGTTTTAAATGTTGTGTATTTGTGCCACCAGAGGGAAGCGTCGTAGTTTCCTTTCACAGCCAATAAGAGTGTAATAAATGAGCAGGATCCACAGGCAGGTGTATTGCAGGGGGGTTGCATTTATTGGGGGGTGGTTGTGACGTCGACGGCTGCTGACCACCATTATTATTCTTCAAGGAGGAGGAGGAAGAGGAGAAACAGGAGGAGGAGGAGGAAGAAGAGAAACAGGAGGAGGAGGAGGAGGAGGAAGAAGAGAAACAGGAGGAGGAGGAGGAGGAGGAGGAAGAAGAGAAACAGGAGGAGGAGGAGGAGGAGGAAGAAGAGAAACAGGAGGAGGAGGAGGAGGAGGAGGAAGAGAAACAGGAGGAGGAGGAAGAGAAACAGGAGGAGGAGGAAGAGAAACAGGAGGAGGAAGAAGAGAAACAGGAGGAGGAGGAAGAAGAGAAACAGGAGGAGGAGGAGGAAGAAGAGAAACAGGAGGAGGAGGAGGAAGAAGAGAAACAGGAGGAGGAGGAGGAAGAAGAAGAGAAACAGGAGGAGGAGGAGGAAGAAGAGAAACAGGAGGAGGAGGAGGAAGAAGAGAAACAGGAGGAGGAGGAGGAAGAAGAGAAACAGGAGGTGGAAGAGAAGGAGGAGGAGGAGGAGAGAGGAGGAGGAGGAAGAGAAGGAGGAGGAAGACGAGGAGGAGGAAGACAAGGAGGAGAAAGAGAAGGAGGAGGAGGAGGAGAAGCGTTTGGGCTGCCGTGAAATATAAAAGGGTTCCGGTGTCAAAAAGGAAAAGGGAAAAAAAAGGGGGGAAGAAGGAGAAAAGGAACCATTTTCTTCCCCTCTGTCCTCCGGATCTGTTTATGCGCCTCTCAAAGGGGGGTGGGGGCAGGAGAGGAGAGGAAAGGGGAAACGGAAATTATTCTTCTAGCTTGTGGGGTCGAGTCCTTCCAATATATATATACCCGCGCCTCGTAAAAAGAGAATAGTGGAAAAATAAAATTCCTGCCCCGCCTCCCCGCCCCCAACCACCCCCAAGTAATTTGCAGACAAAGGCTGACGGGGGCGAGTCACATGTTTAAGCTAACAAGCGACGCTAACGAATGCAGATAAAAGGACGACGACGAGGGGCGGCGGAATATTAAAGGTGATGACCACCTTTACACGAAACTAATAGTTGAGGGGGTTTCATACACCTAAATTTTCTCTCAAGTAGTTTGAAACTGTGTCAGGAGGCGAGGGGCGGAGACGAGGGAAAAAAACTTAACACAGGAAGCAAAGGACGAATATTTAAATAAATAAAAACTTTTTGGAATAATTTACGCAATTTTTATAATAATTAAGTAGGATCAACAGCTGAACAAGAAAAAAAGCGAAACTACCTGAAAAATTAAATCCTTATTTATGGACTAAATTCTACATTTGTTAACAAATAAGATCGTCGTATGAAAATATAACAGGTGATTGACAAAGTTAAAACGGAAGGTGGAAAAGACTGCAAGGAGGAGGAGGAGGAGAAATAAATAAAAAAAGATACACCCCTCCTACGTTTTGCCCGATGAAACTGTGGTATTAGGAGGAGTCAGAATAAGGCCCTGGAGAAAGAGTTCTATATGAGGATTAATAGAGGCGGGGGGAAAAACCAAGGTGATGGAGGAGTGTAGTAGTAGGGGAAAACAGTGGAGTAACAAAAGGCTGTTAGATTGGGGAAAAAGGGATATTTTGAAGGAGTCAAAAGAAGACTTGGGAACCATAATAAATGGGCAAGAACAAGAAGGTCCTGGAGAAAGAGTTCTATATGAGGATTAATAGAGGCGGGGGGAAAACAAAGGTGATGGAGGACTGTAGTAGTATGGGAAAAAGTGGATTAACAAAGGCTGTTAGATTGGGGAAAAAAGGATATTTTGAAGGAGTCAAAAGAAGACTTGGGGAAACCATAATAAATGGGGGCAAGAACAAGAAGGCCCTGGAGAAAGAGTTCTATATGAGGATTAATAGAGGCGGGGAGAAAACACCAAGGTGATGGAGGAGTGAAGTAGTAGTAGTAGGGGAAAACAGTGGAATAACAAAGACCCTTACATTTAGAAGGGATATTTTGAAGGAGCCAGAAGAAGACTTGGGGAAACCATAATAAATGGGGGCAAGAACTTGATCCTGGGAAAAAAGAGGATTAATAGAGGAGGGAAAAGCGAAGGTGATGGAGGAGTGTAGTAGTATATGGGAAAAAGTGGATTAACAAAGGCTGTTAGATTGGGGAAAAGGGGATATTATGAAGGGAAGTTAAGGAAATACGCTACTACAGTAGGATAACAACAGGATAGGCAAGGAACAGACATTTACTTACGGATAATAGACGTTTGAATATTAGAAAAAAAAATAACTGAAAATGACGGTATGGAGCGTAGCGGCGTTATATGGGGGATGCGAAAAACGTGGACGATAGGAGGAGTTGAGGACAAGAAGAAAAGAAAATAGTCGAAGTCTTTAAAAAAAACGTAGTTCTATAGGAGAATCATATAGGTGAGAGTGAATAGGGTAACTAACCAGGAGGTTATATGTAGATTACTGGGGGGAGGGGGAAAAATCGATAAAAAATATGGAGGATGTGAGATAGATTATGTTATGTGAAAAAATGGAAAAGGCTTGCGCAAGGTAATTTGGCGTGGAAAGAGGGAAGGTTGAATTAGACGAGTCTGAAGACTGAATACCAACACAACACCAAGAAACTTCCCGTTTACAATATTTTTTTACAGTGATATGAGATAATTATAAATTTACCCCACAAAAAAAACAGAATTAATGAAATTTCGGAAAATTACTAATTAAATAAATATTTTTTTTCGTATAAATAGAATGGAAATCATTAAAAGACAATCAAAGGCAGGAAGGAAACAATTCAATTGGGTAATTATGCTAATTTTTTTTTGTTGAATAAATAATCATGTGTTATGGAAACACTCTCCCCCCTCAGGTCCTAATCAGTCACCTCAAACCCCATTTCCAAGAGGAGTGAATAGCAATTTCCGACCCCCGCGATAAACTCCCTGAAAACAAGTTCCAGAAGTAAATTGGCATCCCCGTGCCTTGCTAAAACTTGCCAACTTTCCTCCTCCTCCCTCTCCCTCTCCTCTCCACTCCCTCTCCCTCTCCTCTCAGTCCTCACAGCCAGAACCATTCCAATCCACGTATTGGTGGCTCCTCCCTCTCTCTCTCTCTTCTCTACTTTCCCAATATAAATAACTTCCAGGGGGAGGTTTTTTTTTCACTGCCCGTCCGTACAATTTTTACCAACTTTAAAAAAAAATTAAACTTCCTTTAAACCCAGGATTATAAACTAACTAGGGGAAGGGAGGTGGTGAGGGAGAGGGAGGGAAGAGGGAGGGAGGCTTATTAAACTTCACCCCCTTTACAAATAATTATCTACAAGTTTTCCCCTTATACAATGTCCTAAAAAGTTTTCTTTTCAAATTAAAAAAAAACACATTTCATTTTAACAAAACTGAAGACAGTTGTAATCCTTTTAAATGAAGGAGTTATAAAATTAAATGCATTTGTTTTTCGTTATATATATTAAAAGGGGTCGGAAAAGTTATAATATTTATTTTAGGGTAATAGACTAAAGTTTTCCAGATTTCAGGCGACTTGGAAGCTACAGTTAAAGAAAGAAAAAGAGAAAGGAAAAGAAAAGAAAAAAAGAAAGAAAGAGAGAGACAAAGAAAAGAAAGGAAAAGAGAAAAAAGAAAGAAAGAGAAAGAAAGAAAAAGAGAAAGAAAGAAAAAGAGAAAGAAAAAGAAAAAGAGAAAGAAAAAGAAAAAGAGAAAGAAAGAAAAAGAGAAAGAAAAAGAAAAAGAGAAAGAAAAAGAAAAAGAAAAAGAAAAAGAGAAAGAAAAAGAGAAAGAGAAAGAAAAGAGAAAAAGAGAAAGAGAAAGAAAAGAGAAAAAAAGAGAAAGAGAAAAAGAGAAAGAAAGAGAAAAAGAGAAAGAGAAAGAGAGAAAAAGAAAGAAAAAGAGAAAGAGAAAGAAAAAGAGAAAGAGAAAGAAAAAGAAAAAGAAAAAGAGAAAGAGAAAGAGAAAGAGAAAGAGAAAGAAAAAGAGAAAGAGAAAGAAAAAGAGAAAGAAAAAGAGAAAGAAAAAGAGAAAGAAAGAAAAAGAGAAAGAAAGAAAAAGAGAAAAAGAGAAAGAAAGAAAAAGAGAAAGAAAAAGGAAAGAAAAGAGAAAGAGAAAGAGAAAGAGAAATAGAAAGAGAAAAGAGAAAGAGAAATAGAAATAGAAAAGGAAGAAAGAGAAATAGAAAGAGGAAGAAAGAGAAATAGAAAGAGGAAGAAAGAGAAATAGAAAGAGGAAGAAAGAGAAATAGAAAGAGAAGGTGAAAGAAAAAGAGAAGGTGAAAGAAAAAGAGAAGGTGAAAGAAAAAGAGAAGGTGAAAGAAAAAGAGAAAGAAAAATAGAAAGAAAGAGGAATAAATATGAAGAAAGAGGAAGAAAGAGAAACAATAGAAAGAAAGAGAAAAAGAGAAAGAGAGAAAGGGAGAGAGAGAGATAGAGAGAGGGAGAGAAAGTGAGAGAGAAGAGGGAAGTGAATGTTTGCCAATTTCTCGCGCAGCTTTCCATCATTTGGGGCAAGCATTTACTCCGCCGCAATTGTTGTTGATAATAAAGGATCCGCCCCTGGGACTCCCCTTCAGTGTGTTTTCCTGATGAGTTTGGTCCTGATGCAAGGAGTTAGTCACATCTCTTATTACCCGGGGTTTTACAATTACCTTTACAAAGCCCATCTGTTCCGTGCCTTTGGAATCGTCAGGTTGTGAAATACAACTGTCTCCTTTATCCTTTCAGCTTAACTGCTAATTAATAACTCAGTCAACTTCCCGAAAATTAATTTAATTATTAAAATAAACATTGTAATTTTTTTCATTTCTTTTAGATTTGTTGACAATTAAACTTCTTTTAAATGTCAAAATTTAAGATTTTTTGGTGCCCAACAATTTAAATACATGTGCACTAAATTCTCTAATATATTTATAAATTATATAAAATCATCGCGTCCGAATGGTTCCTTTTCCAAAACTTTCTGCGATTTGAATCGTCACAGAGTGAACCTAACTTGCCTACCTACTTATATATATATATTGTAACATGAGAAGTTACACGCAACAATGCGGGCCAGCTTGCGAGTTGTAATTGTCGCAACTCGGGGGCCAACAATGGAGTCTGTCGTCATGGGGTAGTGGATGAAGGAGAAGGAAAGACCACGCCCTGCTGTAGGGATAATTATTCTCATGTTCTGAAATGGATTAAAGCTATTAAAATCCACTTTTTTTGGTATTTTTATTAAAAAATACCTGGCGCCCAAAAAGCATTTAAATCCTCGAATATAAGGAGGAACGCCGGATCTTCTACAATATATATTGTAATGAGGTGGCAACATCGCAGTGAAGCACACACACACACACTCGCCATTTCACCTTTTTCGAGACTTGTCTCTAGTTTGTTTCCTCAGCAGCTTCGTCTCCTCTGTTTTATTTATCTTTCTTACAGCTGCGATTCGTTCCTTGTTCCAAACACGTCTTGAGGGATACAGAACATCATCTCATCTCAACCCCCTTGGAACTTCCTACCTACGGGTTTCGAATAACGTTCCACTACAATAAATGTGTACGAATAAAAGTAAACTCATCAATCATCTTCATACGAATAAGAAACATAATTTTAATTACAAATTAACTATTTTAAAAAAACTTTGGTCGCAGGGAAAAATACTATCATACTCAAATAGTGGAGGAAAGTAAATTCTAACAACTTCTAAAGTAACTCCCGGTAACATGCTTCCTAATCGTTTTAGCGTATTCCATCCTTGGCCTCGCATCTTCAGTTCAGAAAGAGAGAGAAATAGATAGAGAAAGAAAGAGAAAGAGAGAGAAAGAGACAAATAGAGAGAGGGACAGAAAGAGAGAGAAGTGAAGAGAGAAAAATAGAGAGAGAAGTGAAGAGAGAAAAATAGAGAGAGAAGTAGAGAGAAAGAGAGAAGAATAGAGAAAGAGAAAAATAGAGAGAGAGAGAAAAATAGAGAGAGAAGTAGAGAGAAAAATAGAGAGAGAAGTAGAGAGAAAAATAGAGAGAGAAGTAGAGAGAAAAATAGAGAGAGAAGTAGAGAGAAAAATAGAGAGAGAAGTAGAGAGAAAAATAGAGAGAGAAGTAGAGAGAAAAATAGAGAGAGAAGTAGAGAGAAAAATAGAGAGAGAAAGAGAGAAAAATAGAGAGAAAGAGAGAAAAATAGAGAGAAAGAGAGAAAAATAGAGAGAGAAAGAGAGAAAAATAGAGAGAGAAAGAGAGAAAAATAGAGAGAGAAAGAGAGAAAAATAGAGAGAGAAAGAGAGAAAAATAGAGAGAGAAAGAGAGAAAAATAGAGAGAGAAAGAGAGAAAAATAGAGAGAGAAAGAGAGAAAAATAGAGAGAGAAAGAGAGAAAAATAGAGAGGGAAAGAGAGAAAAATAGAGAGGGAAAGAGAGAAAAATAGAGAGGGAAAGAGAGAAAAATAGAGAGGGAAAGAGAGAAAAATAGAGAGGGAAAGAGAGAGAAAGAGAGAAAGAAAGAGAGAGTGTGTGAGAGAGAATTGGAGAGAGAAATGGGGAGAGAGAGAGAGAGAGAGAGAGTAATAGAGAGGGAGAGAGGGGTAGAGAGGGAGAGAGGGGTAGAGAGAGAAAGAGAGGGAGAGAGAGTTTGGTTTGTTTGTCTGTGTGTGGTTTGTGGCTGAGAATCTGTTCCCATAGTCTACTCTCGACCTGCGTAGAGAAGAGCGCATCATTAGCAGACGTCCTCGACCCTGCAGCTGCTGCGGCTTTTAAAGCTCATGCAACACTACGAATAGAAACCCTACATGATTACTAGTTGCCAGGTCACCTAAACCTAACAACGAGGACACCTTCCCTGTATACCCTATCTAATATATATATTTTTTTAATTTCAATCAGAGCATGAAGAATAATTATATCTGCAGGTCGTGGTCATATTCTGCTTCTCCCATCACACCCCATGACGACTCAATCTACAGACCACATTGTTGGCCCAGGGTTGCGTCACTTATGTTACAATATATAATAGAGAGAGAGGGGGGTGAGACAGACAGAGAGAGAGGGGGGCTGAGTCAGACAGACAGAGAGACAGACAGACAGAGGGATAGAGAGAGAGAGAAAAACAGTAACGCTTGGGATAGTTTGAAAAATAATAATCTGGTGAAATACGGTTCAAGGAATAACAGAGAAGTGAAACTGTAACGCTTGGAACAGTATGAAAAATAAGTGTCTCATTAGAGTGCAGCATCGGCGTAATGTCAAGGATCTACTTCATTACGCGCAGAAGTAGAAGTTAAGTCTTCATACCGATTTATTTTTCAATATTATTCGCCTTTGTTTAACTCTGTCAGTTTCTTTTTGCGTACGGTAATTTCCCTATAACCTCCAAACGCTGATTGAGCAGTTGAAATTTCGGGCTCTATTTCCCCTTCATGTTTATGTAGTCTTTACGTCGAAGTCGCTACTCCTCAGAGTAGAGTAGAGTAGAGCAGTCTGCTGTCGTCTCTCTTCTCTCTCCCTCTGTAATTTTTTCTTTGTTATTTCTGTCTGTCTCTGTCTCGTCCGCCGACTGTAGCAGGTATTCCCCGTCTCTGTGAAGAGCGACTCTCGGGGAAATTAAATTACGGTCCGTCCACCGGCGGGCGACGTCTATTTCCATTAGCAACAAACAATCTTCTTTTCCCACTCACTCCACCTTCCCGCCGCCGCCGCCGCCGTCGTAGTCTTTATTCTCGAGAGGTTTCCCCCCTCCCCCTCCTCACTCCTCCGTCATCCAGAGTTGCGCCACGTCCGGTTCTGAAGGCTGTTAGGCAGATTAAAATCCTAAAGATCCGGACGCGTTAAAGGCGATATTTCGTAACCGCCGGCTGTCGGGCACGTGGAGGAGGCGGCGGAACATGACATGACATGCTTGTCCAAACTGGTTCCATGAGTGACTTTCTCCAGCGGAGAGTTGGAATTTGAGAAGAGTTAGGGAAATACCAAACGAAAATAACAAGTTTTCTAGCTGGCGTTTCTTCCGGGTATTAACAAGGAAGTTAATGTTGAAATCTCAGGCAACTACAATTTGTTTGTTTTCCGCATTAACTTAACTCAAAACTGTTTCTGAAAGACTGAAAAACGATTCCGATTCATAATCAGGTTGTCTGTAATTACATCTTGGTCGCAGAGCTCCAAGTAGTTTAAACTCCTCCATTGCGTCTTCCTCAGTGTGTGAGCTTGTTTGTGTTTCCCAGCGTGTGTGTGTGTCCCTTGTGTTTATATTGACTTGCCTATATATACACTCTTTTTTTTACTAATTTATTTTAAGTTTATTTGTCTTTAATTATGTACTTTATTTTGTTCATTTTTAATTTTTAATGTTATGACGTATCCTCCTATTTCCTCAATCCGAGGATTAATGGAAACAATAATAAGTCCTATCCTGATTAAGAGAAGGACTGGCCAACGACTTTAATTTCGATCCTCGACTCTGGTCCAACAGTGGAAGACTCTTCACCTTACCACGAATTTTCATTACGGCTATTTGGAAACGTTAACAGGTCGCAAGTTTGTGACATTGATGCAAGCGTTCAATTGTGACGTCACATCCGTTAAACGTTACGGGATGATAAGTGCAGAGTGACCAATTTTAAATACCCTTCCTGTTGTCCGTTTCCGTAATAATACAGAAAGAGTTCAACATGATGATTAACATAGGGAAAGCCAAGGTGATGGAGGAGTGTAGTAGTGTGGGGAAAACAGTGGAATAACAAAGGCTGTTGTTAGATTGCCAAGGGTATATTTTGAAAGGAAGTTAAGGATTTCTGCTACTAGAGCAGGATAGCACAGGATAGGCAAGGAACAGGCTATAATATAAGAGTGAATATTATGAAATATTGGTATGAACTGTGGCGTTATATGTATGGGGGTGGGTGGGGGGGGGGAAACGTGGATTGTAGGTGTTGCTATAGGAGAAAGAGACAGATGTTTGGGATAAGGTAACTGACGAGGAAGTTCTAAACAATGAAATATATTTCCAGTTTTTTGTTATGTTTTTTTTCAGGCAAAAACAATACTATTCTTTTTTTAAAAAAAATCATTTCTAATAATATGATTCCACCCAATTATTTATTTATATTGAATATAATTATACTTTCAACTATAGGGTTAAATATAGGTCCTTACGACGACCAGATTATTAATTATTATTTAAAAGTTATGTATCTGCCACCGGGGAAGCGGCTACAGCATTTGGAGATTTAATAAATACAATACAATTTAAGAAATTATTTGTTGATTATAAGAGGAACAAGATGGCGGATATCTTAGCCCCTAGGATAGATGATGTGGAGGAGGAGGAGGTGACAGGCGGTATGTATTTTGGAGGATTATCTCCTCGACGACGATGACACACACACACAAACACATCGGGGATGACGTCGGGGATTGCGAGACAAACATGGCGCATCTGGCACGAGCACAACGCACACACACACACACACACGTGTTCCAGCGATGACTTGAAGGTACATCACAGGGGGGGGGGCCGCTTTCACAAAAGCACAAAGGGGACAATCCGCGGGGGCCACACACACAGAAAAGGAGAACAGAGGAGAGAGAGAGGAGAGAGAAATTACGAATGCAGCATCCACCCACCCAAAAAAAAGGCAGAGTTTCGGGTGGACGAGGACGCGTTTCGTTGCAATTGGAAATTGGAACAATGGGTGAGAGAGATTAACCCCTGGGCCATTACACCGTGTGTAGTTGAAACTTGGTCGAGTCGGCTGTGGGAAACCCAGCAAGTGTAGTCAGAGTCGGGGGGCGGGGAGAGGGGGGCGGTGTAAAGTGGTAAACCTCGAGGCCAACTTACATTTGCCAATTTACTCAATCGCTCAGCTCGCTCGCTCATTGGCTGATGTCGGGGGAAAAACTAACACGTGGCGGATGTGAAAATAGAGTACTACTTGGGAAGTATAATAACTAAGAGGAGGAGGAGGAGAACACAGGCAAGAGAAGACGAATTTACTTACGAGTGTGATATATATTTTTACGAATATTACGAAATCATTATATAAAAACGTCGGTATGGAGCGTGAGTATCGTGGACTGCATGAGTAGCAAAAAGGAAAAGAATAGAAGAGGGAACTATATGGAGGACTTTGAAGGCTAAATTAATTAAATAACCTACGTTTTAAGAGCAGACGTTCTTGCAAAATTAGACTTTAAAGGGAAGTGTGTGTGGGATAAGAACAGAAGAGGGAGTCCGAGGATGGAATGCGTCAAGGAGATTAGGGAGAGAATTTCATAGATAAGTACAAATTTGTTCAGTACAAAGGTTATAAACTCTATATATTCTACTGAAATCAATCGAATTAATTTTTAATTCTTTTTTTTGTACCAAACCGCTCTTTGTTTAAACGGTAAGCGGTGTTTATGTATTCTACGGAAATAAAGGAGAGAGCTAAGTAAAATAAAAAGGTTAGCTAAGGATAAGTTATCGTGCATCAGACCAGTCTTAGGGTAGAGTACCACAACAACAACAACAGCAAAGAGTTGTCTGCTCTCGGGGTTTTGTTCCTATACAGAATATTTTTCATTTATTATATATTTACATTTCAATTCACTAGAGAAGTTCAGGTGAGACGTTTCTAATATTATCGTGTGCCTTCCACTCTCAAAAAATACAAAAAGAAAATACTTTTTGAAAATTAAAAACCTGAATCCGTTTCCCAAAGTTGATAAAAATTTAACAAAAAAGTCGCCGAGCAACGTCGTGGTCGTAAATGGCGGCCGTTGCTTTGATCCCAACTACTCAGCGCTAGAGACTAACTTCCTCCATGTTGCCTTCCAACACATTGCGTTAATCCAATTACCATAGCAAATAAGACCAAGCTTAATTGACGACTTAGGTCATGTGTGGAGTGTTAAGTATTTATGTAAATTTCCCGCAAGAGGTTCGGTTGTCAACGGTAAGCGTTGGACGACCTCGATACAGTCTCAAGTAAATAAATAAAGGCAAGTAGAGACACTTATTTTTCGGCAATGTAAGATAATATCTGTGGAGAGTTCAACGTAAGATAATATTTGTAAAGAGTTCAACGTAAGATAATATTTGTAAAGAGTTCAACGTAAGATAATATTTGTAAAGAGTTCAACGTAAGATAATATTTGTAAAGAGTTCAACGTAAGATAATATTTGTAAAGAGTTCAACGTAAGATAATATTTGTAAAGAGTTCAACGTAAGATAATATTTGTAAAGAGTTCAACGTAAGATAATATCTGTGGAGAGTTCAACGTAAGATAATATCTGTGGAGAGTTCAACGTAAGATAATATTTGTAAAGAGTTCAACGTAAGATAATATCTGTAAAGAGTTCAACGTAAGATAATATCTGTGGAGAGTTCAACGTAAGATAATATCTGTGGAGAGTTCAACGTAAGATAATATCTGTGGAGAGTTCAACGTAAGATAATATCTGTGGAGAGTTCAACGTAAGATAATATCTGTGGAGAGTCCAACGTAAGATAATATCTCCGGAGAGTCCAACGTAAGATAATATCTGTGGAGAGTTCAACGTAAGATAATATCTCTGGAGAGTTCAACGTAAGATAATATCTGTGGAGAGTCCAACGTAAGATAATATCTGTGGAGAGTCCAAAGTAAGATAATATCTGTGGAGAGTCCAAAGTAAGATAATATCTGTGGAGAGTTCAAAGTAAGATAATATCTGTGGAGAGTTCAAAGTAAGATAATATCTGTGGAGAGTCCAACGTAAGATAATATCTGTGGAGAGTTCAACGTAAGATAATATCTGTGGAGAGTTCAACGTAAGATAATATCTGTGGAGAGTTCAACGTAAGATAATATCTGTGGAGAGTTCAATGTAAGATAATATCTGTGGAGAGTTCAATGTAAGATAATATCTGTGGAGAGTTCAATGTAAGATAATATCTGTGGAGAGTTCAACGTAAGATAATATCTGTGGAGAGTTCAATGTAAGATAATATCTGTGGAGAGTTCAATGTAAGATAATATCTGTGGAGAGTCCAACGTAAACATCTAAGAGAGGAAAGATCCAGGTAAATAGAAGTTTAAATGGAATAATGTGGTTGTTGCCAATTGTAAAACTGTATCCTCCATGTTATAAATAATCGTGCATATATACATTGCATAATTGCGATTGATAATGGCTATGGCCGAAACGTCCTGAGCATAAATATATTGAGACAACTCTTCTGTGGTTTTTTATTTACAATATACATTAATTATATATAGTTGTTGTTTTTTACATTAAATATTCGCTAATATTCCTTTTTTCGTAAGTCCAACAGGGGAAGTACAGTAATATTTTTTTTAGGAAATAATCTATTAATTTCCGTGGATGCCCAGGGGCTAAAAAAACATTTTCCCCCCAATAGGGGGGGGGAAGGGAATGGTAAACTAATTTTCGGATCGTCCTTCGCCGAATGGAATTATACTGAGTAGAGGAGGAATGAGGACTTGGCACGGTTCGCGGGTCGTTGCCAAACTTTCCCGAATACACACCCAGCCAAATTTTTCAGCAAGGAATAAATTAAGCTAATGTTCCTCCGGGTTTTATTTTTTCTTCTTCATTATTTATTGCCGAGGAGTTTTCAGCTTTAGTGATTCTCTCCCTCCCTCTAGGCTGTATATCAGTGTAGGATATAGAGAAAGGACACATACAATTAATTTTCTAAGCGAGGGAAATGTACGAGTATTCCTTTTTAAGGGAACCAGATTTCCTCCCCCCCCCCTAAGCCGCATCTCCCACACGTGTGACTTGATGTTTCTATGTCAGAACGTTTCAAACATGTTTAATTGGAATTGAGTACAGTTACTTAAAAAACTATTGTTATGGGTGAAAATTTGATTCAAACGAATGGTTTTGACAGAAAATAACTCTCAATAAAAGGTAATAAAAAAACATTCTTCACGATTAGGTTCATGCTGTGACGTCATCCAAAGCTATGGGGGAGAGGGATTTTTCATTCAAAATTTTATTCTATTCTAATTTTGCCGGATATTCTAAAGGGACTTACTTCTTTTGTTGTTAAGCAAATTTAAAAAAAATTAACATAGGTGAAAAAAAAACCTATTTATTTTCTTGTATATACGACATTAAATGTTACTATAATCTTTATTCAAGGGAATTTTTTTTTCAGCTTTATTTAATCCAAACACCTTTAGCCGTTTAGCAGATGTAGCAACCTAACTACACTAGATAATGAGTTTTGCGGGAAATTTGTAAAAAGAAAATAATGTTTTTTTGAAGGTGCATATTTAATTTTTCGAAACATTCCGGGGACAATAATGTTTTTTTCTTTGGTTTTCATATTCCTGGCCTTCTTGTCCCTTTTTTTTGAAGGTCCTAGTAGCTTCCTCTGTCATTTTATTCCATTCTAATTTTGCCGCCGGAAGGGACTTACGTCTTTTGTTTTTAGGCAATGAAAAATTTTAAAAATAAAATTATTAACATAGGTGAAAAAAAAAACCCTATTTTTGTCTTCTGTAGTTTTCACGACACTAAATTTATAATTATTATACGACATTCAATGTTACTGCAGTCTTTATTGAAGGGAAATTTCGTTTTTTAACTTCATTTAATCCAAAAAGGCTTTAGCCGTGTAGCAGGCGTAGCAACATAACTACACTAGATAATGGATGTTGCGAGAAATTTGTAAAAAAAAATGTTTTTTTGGAAGAGCATATTTAATTTTTCAAAACATTCTTTGGACAATAATAATTTTTTTGGGGGGGTTCATATTCCTGGCCCTTCTTGTCCTTTTTTGAAGGTCCTAGTAGCTTCCTCTGTCATTGTATTCTATTCTAATTTTGCCGGATGTTCAGAGAGACTTATTCTTTTGTTGTTTAGGCAATGAAAATTAAAAAAGAAAATTATTAACATAGGTGAAAACCCCCCATTTTTTTTCTTCCTACAGTTTTCACGACAGTAAATTTATAATTATTATACGACATTAAATGTTACTATAATCTTTATTGAAGGGAAATTTGTTTTTTTTTAGTTTTCTCTAATACAAACAGCTTTAGCCGTGTAGCAGGCGTAGCAACCTAACTACACTAGATAATGGTTTTCCGGGAAATTTGTAAAACAAAATGTTTTTTGGAGGTACATATTTAATTTTTCGAAACATTCCGGGGAGAATAATTTTTTCTTTTCGTTTTCATATTCCTGGCCTTTTTTCCCTTTTTTTTGAAGGTCCTAGTAGCTTTCTATGTCATTTTATTTTATTCTAATAATAATGGATGTTGCGAGAAATTTGTAAAAAAAAATGTTTGTTTGGAGGTACATATTTAATCTTTCGAAACATTCCGGGGACAATAATATTTTTTTTTTTTGGTTTTCATATTCCTGGCCTTCTTGTCCTTTTTATTTTTGAAGGTCCTAGTAGCTTCCTCTGTCATTTTATCCTTTTATAATTTTGCCGTCTTTTGTTGTTTCGGCAATGAATAATTTTTTAAAAATATATATATATATATTAACATAGGTGAAAACCCCCTATTTTTTTCTATAGATTTCAGCTTTAGCCGTGTAGCAGATGTAGCAACCCAACTACACTAGATAATTCGGTTTGGGTGAAATTAGTAAAATAAATAATGTTTTTTTGGAGGTACATATTTAATTTTTCGAAACATTCCGGGGAGAATAATTTTTTCTTTTCGTTTTCATATTCCTGGCCTTTTGTCCCTTTTTTTTGAAGGTCCTAGTAGCTTCCCCTGTCATCCCCACAGGCCGATTTTTTTCCTTCCGAAGGGCGGAGGAGGGTTTAATTTCCTTGAGGGCTTCTTTCATGTTTTGAAATCCCCAAGGACCGTAACCCAAAAAAACGTTCCAAAAGACGTCAAGCCCTTTTTTACTGGAACCATTTATTAAAACATGTTACCAACAAAATTTTTGAAGTTTTTATTCCAAGAAATACTTTTTTTTTGGAAGATGTTCCTATGCGCAAGGTGTTGAAAGGACTTCTTTTGGGTTTACACTATTTTTTTTAAGGGAACCTGTGTCTGTATACTTTAAACAGTATGTTTATGGGTGAAAATTTTGATTTAAACGAATAGAGTTGGACAGAAAAATAACCCTCAATAAAAGGTAAAAATGAGAAAAAACATTCTTCATGATTAGGTTCATGCTGTGACGTCATCCAAAGCTGAGAGAGAGGAGGGGAGGAGATTTCATTCAGAATTTTATTTCATTCTTTTTTTTTCGGGTATTCAAAACGGACTTACGTCTTTAGTTGTTTAGGCAATGGAAATTAAAAAAAAAATATTTACATAGGTGAAAAAACCTATTTTCTTTGTATAGTTTTCATGACAAGCATTTGGCAACGTCGCCATAATATAGCTTACACATTATAGAAAGTTGCGAAATATTTGTGCTTCAACCGTATGAAGTGTTTGACCCTTCTTTAATTTATTATTATTATTATTATTCGCAACTGCAACGTAACGAGGTCGAACAGACGTGACGTAAGGATACTATTTTTCTTTTTCTTTTTTTGGGCGCGTCGCCACGACTTGTTGACCTTCAATCAACGACCCTTACAGGATTCACTTAGTGCAAAGTCAACTACGATCGAAGGGCTTCGGGACGGGAGAGAGAGAGAGAGACAGAGAGAGAGAGAAGAGAGACGAGAGAGATGGAGGCGACTTTTGTGTGCTTCACTTTGCTACGTTTTCTTCAAATTAGGTTTTTTAAGACGAATATTTACGAAACTTGCCGGCCATTGCCAAGTCTTCGCGTACAAATCAATTACGGAGCCGGTCCTTTATTATATTTTTTATTCAAAAAATAACTTTTTTATTCAAAAAATAACTTGCTTATTCAAAAAATAACTTGCTTATTCAAAAAATAACTTGCTTATTCAAAAAATAACTTGCTTATTCAAAAAATAACTTTTTTATTCAAAAAATAACTTTTTTATTCAAAAAATAACTTTTTTATTCAAAAAATAACTTTTTTATTCAAAAAATAACTTTTTTATTCAAAAAATAATTTTTTTATTCAAAAAATAATTTTTTTATTCAAAAAATAACTTATTCCAAAAATAATTTTTATTCAAAAAATAATTTTTATTCCAAAAATAATTTTTATTCCAAAAATAATTTTTATTCCAAAAATAATTTTTATTCCAAAAATAATTTTTATTCCAAAAATAATTTTTATTCAAAAAATTTTTTATTCATAAAATAACTTTTTATTCAAAAAACCTTTCTTATTCAAAAAATAATTTTTTATTTAATTTGTTTCATTGTAGAGGACAATAATTTATTTCAGTTTGCTTTAATCCACGGTCTGTATACATTTTGACCTTATAAACTACATAAAATCCGGTTTCAAAAATTTTTTGCCTTGGGCCACGCCTAATTTTTTTAATGTCTTCCTTGTTGTATTATTATTTCTTTTTTTTTAAGAAAAGAGAACGATTGAAGCACAAACATTTTCCAACTTTCTATAATGATATTACATTCATTTATTGATAATTATAGATTACAATTGAAAAAGGTTTAATTAGAAAATACACGTGCAAGATAAAAATATATTTATATATATTTACAAAACACTGTTGGTGATACGAGTTGGAGAAAGGAAAATAATAGAAGCCTTTGGTGCTGTAGGAGAATGAGAATGGATAGGGTAACTAACCAGGAGGGAGAGAGGGTGGGGGGGAAAGGTCTTACGGCTCAATGTCCAAATAACAACAAGTAAATTATAAAATAAGGGAAAATTATCCCGTCATAGAAAAAGGGAATTTTAATTGAATTACTGTAACGTTTCGTCAAGGAATAGAGAACATGAAGAAGGAGGAGGAGGAAGGAATTGCTCTAGGTATGTTATATTAAGTAGCATGACAGAGGACATAAAGTAAGTGAAGAGTTGCAGGTCCTTAATAAGTGTCGAGAAGAACAATTAATTGCACACAATGGCGGCTTTCAGGCTCCCTTTACAAAATGTTACGTTTGCCGTTTTAACTTTACTGGGCGTTGTTTCCCCTCCCTCCCAACCCCCAATTTTCCTATGCAAATTTGTCTGTGTGGCGCACCACAAGGAATGCTGGGGAAACCCTCGACCCTTCCTCTAGTCCACTTCTCATTAGCAAAGGGCAGGAGGAAGGACTAGAGGAGATGCTGGTTGGTCCACACTCTACGTAACCATTATCAAGGTCAAATCCATAGCTTTTACGAGTCACACATTAATAAATTAATTAATTCAAAACATGTAGATTAATTTTTGATTTCAAAATTATTGAAATTTTTTGGGCACAAACTTTGGGCATGGTCACACTCATCTTCAAAGATTTGGGCTAAAAAGTTGAAAGTTTCCTTAATACGTGGATTAATTTTTGATTTCTAAAATTTTTCAATTTTTTTGGGCCAAATTTTGAGAAGGTAAGAGTCATCTTTAAATTTTAGGCTAAAAAGTTGAAAGTTTCCTTAATACGTGGATTAATTTTTGATTTTCTAAAATTTTTCAATTTTTTTGGGCACGATCTTTGGGCATGGTCAGAGTCATCTTTAAATTTTGGGCTAAAAGGATGAAAGTTAACTTAGTACGTGGATTAATTTTGATTTCTAAAATTGTTCAATTTTTTTGGGCACGAGCTTTGGGCATTGTAAGAGTCATCTTCAAAATTTTGGGCTAAAAAGATTAAAGTTAACTTAATACGTGGATTAATTTTTGATTTATATAATTTTTCAATTTTTTGGGCCAAATTTTGGGCATGGTCACAGTCATCTTCAAATTTGGGGCTAAAAAGATGTAAGTTAACTTAATACGTGGATTAATTTTTGATTTCTAACATTTTTAAATTTTTTTGGGCCAAATTTTGGGCTTGGTCACAGTCATCTTCATAATTTTGGGCTAAAAAGTTGAAAGTTAACTTAATACGTGGATTAATTTTTGATTTTCTAAAATTTTTCAAATTTTTTGGGCACGAGCTTTGGGCATGGTCAGAGTCATCTTTAAAGTTTGGGCTAAAAAGATTAAAGTTAACTTAATACGTGGATTAAATTTTGATTTCTAAAATTTTTCAATTTTTTTGGGCCAAACTTTGGGCATTGTCGCAGTCACCTTCAAAATTTTGAGCTAAAAAGTTGAAAGTTAACTTAATATGTGGATTAATTTTGAATTTCTATAATTTTTCAAATTTTTTGGGCACGAGCTTTGGGCATGGTCGCAGTCATCTTCAAAATTTTGGGCTAAAAAGTTGAAAGACAACTTAATACGTGGATTAATTTTTGATTTATAAAATTTTTCAATTTTTTTTGGGCCAAATTTTGGGCATGGTCACAGTCACCTTCAAAATTTTGGGCTAAAAAGTTGAAAGTTAACTTAATACGTGGATTAATTTTTGATTTCTAAAATTTTTCAATTTTTTTGGGCCAAATTTTGGGCATGGTCAGAGTCATCTTCAAAATTTAGGGCTAAAAAAATGAAAGTTAACTTAATACGTGGATAAATTTTGATTTCTAAAATTTTCAAATTTTTTGGGCCAAATTTTGGGCATGGTCAGAGTCATCTTCAAAATATGAATAAAAGATGAAAGTTAACTTAATACGTGGATTAATTTTAATTTCTAAAATTTTTCAATTTTTTTGGGCCAAATTTTGGGCATGGTAAGAGTCATCTTCATAATTTTGGGCTAAAAAGTTGAAAGTTAACTTAATACGTGGATTAATTTTTGATTTTCTAAAATTTTTCAAATTTTTTGGGCACGAGCTTTGGGCATGGTCAGAGTCATCTTCAAAATTTTGGCTAAAAAGATGAAGGTTAACTTAATACGTGGATTAAATTTTGATTTCTAAAATTTTTCAATTTTTTTGGGCCAAACTTTGGGCATTGTCGCAGTCACCTTCAAAATTTTGAGCTAAAAAGTTGAAAGTTAACTTAATATGTGGATTAATTTTGAATTTCTATAATTTTTCAAATTTTTTGGGCACGATCTTTGGGCATGGTAAGTGTCAG
The DNA here is from genome assembly GCA_034510155.1 of Eucriotettix oculatus. Lineage (NCBI taxonomy): Eukaryota > Metazoa > Arthropoda > Insecta > Orthoptera > Tetrigidae > Eucriotettix > Eucriotettix oculatus. The sequence continues at coordinate 123,458,653 of CM067378.1, forward strand.
CTTCAAAATTTTGGGCTAAAAAGTTGAAAGTTAACTTAATACGTGGATTAATTTTGATTTCTAAAATTTTTCAAATTTTTGAGCACGAGCTTTGGCATTGTCGCAGTCATCTTCAAAATTTTGGCTAAAAAGATGAAGGTTAACTTAATACATGGATAAATTTTTGATTTCTAAAATTTTCAATTTTTTTGGGCACGAGACTTGGGCATAGTCAGAGTCAAATTCAAAATTTTGGGCTAAAAAGATGTAAGTTACTTAATACGTGGATTAATTTTTGATTTATAAAATTTTTCATTTTTTTGGGCACGAGACTTGGGCATAGTCAGAGTCAAATTCAAAATTTTGGGCTAAAAAGATGAAAGTTAACTTAATACGTGGATTAGTTTTTGATTTCTAAAATTTTTCAATTTTTTTGGGCCAAATTTTGGGCATGGTCACAGTCATCTTCAAATTTGGGGATAAAAAGATGTAAGTTCACTTAATACGTGGATTAATTTTTGATTTCTAACATTTTTAAATTTTTTTTGGGCCAATCTTTGGGCATTGGTCACAGTCATCTTCAAATTTTGAGCTAAAAAGTTGAAAGTTAACTTAATACGTGGATTAATTTTTGATTTCTAAAATTTTTCAAATTTTTTGGGCACGAGCTTTGGGCATGGTCAGAGTCATCTTTAAAGTTTGGGCTAAAAAGATTAAAGTTAACTTAATACGTGGATTAAATTTTGATTTCTAAAATTTTTCAATTTTTTTGGGCCAAACTTTGGGCATTGTCGCAGTCACCTTCAAAATTTTGAGCTAAAAAGTTGAAAGTTAACTTAATATGTGGATTAATTTTGAATTTCTATAATTTTTCAAATTTTTTGGGCACGATCTTTGGGCATGGTAAGTGTCAGCTTCAAAATTTTGGGCTAAAAAGTTGAAAGTTAACTTAATACGTGGATTAATTTTGATTTCTAAAATTTTTCAATTTTTTTGGGCCAAATTTTGGGCATGGTCAGAGTCATCTTCAAAATTTTGAGCTAAAAAGTTGAAAGTTAACTTAATACGTGGATTAAATTTTGGTTTCTGAAATTTTTAAATTTTTTTTTTGGGCCAAACTTTGGGCATGGTCAGAGTCATCTTCAAAATATGAATAAAAAGATGAAAGTTAACTTAATACGTGGGTTAATTTTGATTTCTAAAATTTTTAAATTTTTTTTGGGCCAAATTTTGGGCATGGTCAGAGTCATCTTCATAATTTAGGGCTAAAAAGATTAAAGTTAACTTAATACATGGATTAATTTTTGATTACTAAAATTTTTCAAATTTTTTGGGCACGAGCTTTGGGCATGGTAAGAGTCATCTTCAAATTTTGGGCTAAAAAGTTGAAAGTTAACTTAATACGTGGATTAATTTTTGATTTTTAAAATTTTTCAATTTTTTTGGGCACGAGCTTTGGGCATGGTAAGAGTCATCTTCAAAATTTTGGGCTAAAAAGTTGAAAGTTAACTTAATACGTGGATTAATTTTGATGTCTAAAATTTTTCAATTTTTTTGGGCCAAATTTTGGGCATGGTAAGAGTCATCTTTAAATTTTGGCTAAAAGGATGAAAGTTAACTTAGTACGTGGATTAATTTTGATTTCTAAAATTTTTAAATTTTTTTTGGGCCAAATTTTGGGCATGGTCAGCGTCATCTTCAAATTTTGGGCTAAAAAGTTGAAAGTTAACTTAATACGTGGATTAATTTTTGATTTTCTAAAATTTTTCAAATTTTTTGGGCACGAGCTTTGGGCATGGTCAGAGTCATCTTTAAAGTTTGGGCTAAAAAGATTAAAGTTAACTTAATACGTGGATTAAATTTTGATTTCTAAAATTTTTAATTTTTTTTTGGGCCAAACTTTGGGCATGGTCAGAGTCATCTTCATAATTTTGGGCTAAAAAGTTGAAAGTTAACTTAATACGTGGGTTAATTTTGAATTTCTAAAATTTTTCAAATTTTTTGGTCACGATCTTTGGGCATGGTCAGAGTCATCTTCAAAATTTTGGCTAAAAAGATGAAAGTTAACTTAGTACGTGGATTAATTTTGATTTCTAAAATTGTTCAAATATTTTTGGGGACCGAGCTTTGGGCATTGCCGCAGTCATCTTCATAATTTTGGGCTAAAAAGTTGAAAGTTAACTTAATACGTGGATTAATTTTTGATTTATAAAATTTTTCAATTTTTTTGGGCACGAGCTTTGGGCATGGTCAGAGTCATCTTTAAAGTTTGGGCTAAAAAGACTAAAGTTAACTAAATACGTGGATTAATTTTGTTTTCTAAAATTTTTCAATTTTTTTGGGCGTGAGCTTTCGTCTTTGCCACAGTCATCTTCAAAATTTTGGCTAAAAAGATGAAGGTTAACTTAATACGTGGATTAAATTTTGGTTTCTGAAATTTTTAAATTTTTTTTGGGCCAAATTTTGGGCATGGTCAGAGTCATCTTCAAAATTTTGAGCTAAAAAGTTGAAAGTTATTTTAATACACGAATTAATTTTAATTTATAATATTTTTCGATTTTTTTGGGGCATGAGCTTTCGCCACTCCCAGTCACCTTCAAAAATTTGGGTAAAAAGATGAAAGTTAACTTAATACGTGGATAAATTTTGGTTTCTAAAATTTTTTCAATTTTTTTGGGCACAAGATTTCGTCATTGCCACAGTCATCTTCAAAATTTTGGCAAAAAAGATGAAGGTTAACTTAATACGTCACTATTGAGCCCCTTCCTCCTACTTTATAATTAATTTATAGCCTTTATCACTGATACTTTTTGTAATTAAGTGAAAGTTTTTCCTTCTGTTTATATAGATTTTTAAAACCCCATTAATTAAAATTTTGGAATTAAGCAGCCGCTTTCCCTTCCTTTCGCAAAATTCCCAAATTTTAAAATAGAAATTATTCAGTAGGTTCGCTTATATTGTCGCGCAACAGCACAGGACAATCAGTTCAGTATCCCCCAAAAAAATTAACTAAAATAGTATATGGGAGGATGCATAGAATTAGCACTGGAGGGAATTGTGTGTGTGTGAGTGTGGGTAAGAAAAAAAAAGAGGAAGGCCAAAGGATAGAATACGCTAAGGAGATTATTGGAGGATGTACGTTTGTGCTAGTTCTGAGAAAATTAAAAGGCTTGCGCAAGGTAAGTCAGCAGACCAGTCTTGGGGCTAAATAACACAACAAGTAACAAATGGTGGTTACCTATTTTACCGTCGTCCAAAGCAGAAAGGCAGAAAGATTAAATAAAATTTTTTTTGAGAATTTACAGGAAATAAAAGGTTTTTTTTGATCATCCATCTTTACATAAACCCCTTTTATTTCTCTTTAAAAAATGTTTTTATCAATGCCAATAAATATTGGGGGTTGGATTTTTATAAAAATTAAATATAATTCACTGATCCGTGAAATATTTTCAAAATTTTAACAATTTTACTTGCTTCTGTCTCGGATTGAAATGGTCCGATGACGTCACAGCACACACACACACACGTGGTGCTTATGGAACGCAAATTCTTGTCCATATAAAGAGAGAGAGAGAGAGTGAGACCGATTGGTTACAATTAGCTAATTAGACTGATGATGATGATGTGTTTCAATAACAAGATTAGTGGACAAAGGGGCCAACGATTTCTCCCCACCCCATCCCCCCTATTAAAACTCCACGCTAATTACTTTTCCGCGAACCACTAATTCTAAAAGCTTCGTCACCCTTTTCCAAAAGAGGAATTAACCGGCGTGTTTCGGGTTTCGTTTAGACTCGCCTTATTATTATTAACAACTTGATTAACAGCGCCTGGGATAATATTAAATCACACATTGTGAGATGTTACCTGTGCCAGCCGCCGCCGCCATGTTTGTAGCCCTCATGCTGCTGCTGCTGCTGCTGCACATGCTGTAGGCCCCCGGGGGGTCAAACCCGCCCAAAACACAAACACTGAACCACTCACTCAGTCACTCACTACTGCTGCTGCCACCAAGTGTCGACAACTTACTTTCTACTACACTAAGGGGAAAGGGGGAGGGGGGGGGAGGGGGAAATACAACCACGTGTGTGAGAGAAACTTAGGTCGAAAGAACCAATTTTTGGTGGATTGGTTGCTGCAGACATTTAAGTAGTTCAACTTTATTGATGTGACCAAAAAATAATAATTAAAGTAACACTTTTCTTTTTTTGGGGGGTGGGGGGGCGGGAGGGGGGTTGGGGGCGGAGGCTCTCTCACCTGGGTCATAAACGGGCTCTACTTTTATTCAAAGGAAAGGCCTCAAAAGTTAAAAAGTTGAGCTGAAAGTAACTTAATGGTATAGATGATATAATAGACACGAAACCCGGAAGTAGAAATAATTAAATTCCAGAATAAAGTATTGAGGTTAAACTGACTTAAATAATGTAACATAATAAACAATCAATAGAAGTAGAATTGTTCGATTTCCAAATAAAATAAAATATTGAGTTTAAACTGACTTAAATAATGTAACATAATAAACAATCAATGGAAGTAGAATTGTTTAATTTCTAAATAAAATAAATATTGAGCATAAACTGACTTAAAATTTATAAATAATATACAATGATCAGTCAAAATCATCAAGTAGAATTGTTTAATTTCCAAATAAAATAAAATATTGAGCTTAAACTGACTTAAATAATATAACACAATACACAATCAATAGAAGTAGAATTGTTTAATTTCCAAATAAAATAAAATATTGAGCTTCAACTGATTTAGAAAATAAAATATTGAGCTTCAACTGACTTAAATAATGTAACATAATAAACAATCAATGGAAGTAGAATTGTTTAATTTCTAAATAAAATAAAATATTGAGCTTAAACTGAATTAAATAATATAACACAGTAAACAATCAAAAGAAGTAGAATTGTTTAATTTCCAAATAAAATAAAATATTGAGCTTAAACTGACTTAAATAATGTAACATAATAAACAATCAATAGAAGTAGAATTGTTTGATTTCCAAATAAAATAAATATTGAGCTTAAACTGATTTAAATTTTATGAATAATATACAATGATCAGTCAAAATCATCAAGTAGAATTGTTTAATTTTCAAAATAAAATAAAATATTGAGCTTAAACTGACTTAAATAATGTAACATAATAAACAATCAATAGAAGTATAATTGTATGATTTGCAAATAAAATAAATATTGAGCTTAAACTGATTTAAATTTTATGAATAATATACAATGATCAGTCAAAATCATCAAGTAGAATTATTTGATTTCCAAATAAAATAAAATATTGAGCTTAAACTGAATTAAATAATGTAACATAATAAACAATCAATAGAAGTAGAATTGTTTGATTTCCAAATAAAATAAAATATTGAGCTCAAACTGATTTAAAATTGATAAATAATACACAATAAATAGCCAAAATCTGAAGGTATAATTGTTTAATTTCAAAATAAAATAAATATTGAGCTCAAACTTACTTAATATTATAAATAATATACAATGATTAGCCAAAATCCGGACGTTGAATTATTTAATTTCAAAATAAAATAAAATACTGAGCTCAAACTGACTTTAAATTGTAAATAATATGCAATAAATAAGCAAATAAATGCAGCTTCGTCTTCAACTTTCTGGAAATCTTACCGTGTTTTTTCTATAAAAATGTTAATATAACGACGTATATATATATTATTAACGTCTTTATGTTTAAATTAATGTTTAAACGTGACAAAAAAACGCAGATATATATAATAATTAGTAAAACTAAAACCAAAAGAGTTTAAAAGCAACTACATGATAAAGTCATTATTTTGATTGTCTTCAGGTATATATGTTTTATATATATATATTACTTGTACCAACTATCACAAAATAAATGTTTTCGTAAAAAAAAAATACAACAGACAGACAGACAGACATTACTGTAATAAAATCATGTAACGAGTAGAGACATTCTTAATTTAATTACAGTAATCGTTTCCACAGCCTTCTATTTCAGCCTCCATGAGATCTCCAAAGAGACTGTAAGAGACAAAGACACTGTAAATGTTTTCCTGTATTAATCCCGGTCGACGATTGATCCCTCTCCCCCTCCCCCTCCCCCAAAAAAAATTTTCATTTTGATTACATTCAGCTTGAACTGATGATGATTATTTTTTTTCCATCAGTCCCGAAACGTCACTGGGGCGTCTGGGACTGACGGTAATTTTATTGATATATTTTTTTTAAAAAAAACATCGGATTAAACACTGACATTTTTTTTCTATTTCACCCCCTCTTTCGCCTCCCTCTTTCCCTCTCTCCCTTCTCGGGGCCGCCTACTAATTTGTTTCAAACAAATGGCAAGTTTCATGAATACGCGACTAGAAATCGTTCAGCTCTAAGGTCGGACAAGCATCGCCCTTGTTCTCTACACCAGAGATATTATTAGCCTTCCTCCCGCCAGAGGTTAAAAATAGTAACTACTAAGAGCTTCGTGGTGAAGCAGAGAGTAAAACTATTCTTTTTTAAAATGGCGGCGCTGCTGCTGCTGCTGCTGTTGTTTTACTCTGCTGTGCTACAGGATTTTTTCTTAATCGTCCCTCTTCTAGTATTTTAAATTCAAGGTTCCTGCTGTTGAATGAGCTGCTGCTGCCAACCTTGTAAAATAACACATATCTTAAAATTTCTATTCAGTTTTTCTGCTCTTTTGTTTGTTTGTTTCATGTATGGCGCTGCTGCTGCTGGAGCAAGGACAGTTTCCTGGTCCAAGTAGTTCAAAACTCCATTGCGTGTTCCTCAGTGTGTGTGTGTGTGTCCGTCTTGTGTTTATATTGACTTTTGTCTATATACACTTTCCTTTACTAATTTATTTTAAGTTTATTTGTCTTTTATTATTTACTTTATTTTGTTCATTTTTAATTTTTAATGTATGACCGTATCCTACTCCTATTTCCTCAATCGAGGATTAATGGAAACAACAATAAATCTAAAATCTAAATCTACAAACATCTACAACCCTTTCCCTCCTCCGAAACGTATTAAATAATTGTTGCAGTTTAACTTTTCGCGCAGTATCGCCAACTTTCCTGAAAATAACTTCTCCTCACCCCGCCCGCTCACAATGAAACCCGGTAGAAAAGACAGACGACGACCGACGACGTTCAAAACGTCCTCTTAACAAAAGTTACCCCCGGGCCAGTAAAGTGGAAATAAATAGTTTCCTGGTTTAAAAGAGGGAAAACATATATATATTCACTAAATGAACATATGGGAATGAGGGAGGGAATAAGGAAGGAGGGAGGGAGGAAGGGACGGTTTTGTGTCCAGTCAGAACGGAAATATTTGGGTCACTTGCGAAATTAAACCGAATATACGAGAGGTTTATAAACAACACTAAAAATATCGTATGCAATTTTAAATCGGAAAATAAAAACAAAACAAACGGGGTTTGCTTTTGCTATTTTACGTCCATGTCAATGTTGCTGTTCTGTTCTGTTCTCTCTCTCTCTCTCTCTCCCTCCCTCAGTTTTTTTTTCTGTCGTGTGTGTGTCACAAGGTTTTATTTGTTTGTTGTCCTTGTCCAGCTTTTTCTCCTCTATGTAAAATACAGTTATATCCCTCGTAACATGACGCTTACAAATTGGCGCGTCACCACACAACAGTTTCACGTGATATCTGTTTATATGAAAAACACACAACAACATTCGGCTGCTGCAACAACCACCGTACATTTACCTATTGTTTCAGCGTGTTCAAATTGTGCGGAAAATTCTCTTCCATATGTGTGCATGCAGGTGTGTGTGTGTGTGTGTAGTAATAATCACCATCATATTAGAGAATTAGAGAAAAATTATGGATGGCAAACACATCATAATTATTTGATGACATAAGAGAGAGAGAGAGAGACAAAAAAAGGTGATGTGGTTCGGACACGTACTTACAAAAAAAGGGATGCCAGAAAACAAGACTACGGAAACAAATGGAAGCCGGAAGGAAACAAGGACAGGCCCAGAAAATAGCTGGATTAGTGGCAGAATAAAGGAGGAAATCCGAGAAAGAGGAATAGAAGAAAATTCATGGAAAGGCAGAGAGAGAGAGAGAATGGCGGTTGGGAATCTGAAGACGCAAGAGCTTTTGCAGGTCAAAAACCACCTTGGCAGGGGGAATCCGAGATAGAATGAAAGAATAATTGACTCGGAACGGGAGGAGGAGGAGAGGAGAAGGAATTGGAGGAGGACGTGGAGGAAGAGGAGGAGGAGGAGAAGGAGGAGGAGGAGAAGGAAGAGGAGGAGGAGGAGGAGGAGGAGGAGGAGGAGGAGGAGGAGGAGGAGGAGAAGGAGGAGGAGGAGGAGGAGAAGGAGAAGGAGGAGGAGGAGGAGGAGGAGGAGAAGGAGGAGGAGGAGAAGGAGGAGGAGAAGGAGGAGAAGGAGGAGGAGAAGGAGAAGGAGGAGGAGAAGGAGGAGGAGGAGGAGGAGGAGAAGGAGAGGAGGAGGAGGAGAAGGAGAAGGAGGAGGAGGAGAAGGAGGAGGAGAAGGAGGAGGAGGAGAAGGAGAAGAAGGAAGAGAAGGAGGAGAAGGAGGAGGAGAAGAAGGAGGAGGAGGAGAAGGAGGGGAAGGAGAAGGAAGAGGAGGAGGAGAAGGAGAAGATGGAGGAGAAGGAGAAGCAAGAGAAGAGATCACCTGTTTAAATTAAATTACAAGCAAAGAACCCAAAAAAACACAGAGACGTTGGGAAATACTCATTCCTAAAAGGACTGTAACAATCTGCCTGCAGGAGTAAGTTTTGGGGGAGGAGGAACTTTCCTCTAACAGAAACGAAAATTTCGACTCAATCTAAGTTTAGTTGCAGTGCAGTGACGTCATCAGTGCTGCTGCCAATGTTATACTACAGTGAAATATATTTCCATTTTTTTTGTTTTGTTTCTTTTTTTTCAGGCAAAAACAATACTATTCTTTTTTTTAAAAAAAAATTCATCTTCTAATAATATGATTCCACAGAGTAAGGCGATTAGTTTTTTACTAAAATACGCGTTCAATATGGCCTTGATATAAGGGGAGGGTGAGAACCACACACACACACACACAGAGGGGAGCCGGGAAAAGAAATAACGAACCACCATCATCTTACTACTACCACAGCGGCGGTGCCAAATTATATATTTTCCTAAAAAATGACCACTCGTTCAAAATTAAAGAAAAACGGCAACAATGTATAGATGTAGGGAAAATTTTCGTTTGAAAAATAGGTCTCAATAGGCGATTGTAATTCCCTTCCCTTGCCTCATGCACAGAAATACTCAGGACTTTTCCCCCCCTGGGGGGGCAGCGTAAAGCAGTTTAGGAATAAGCTAAGGAAAACTTAAAGTGAGTAGTTTTATTATTTTTTTAGGATGGTTTTTAGAATGGGTTAAGTGAAATGATTTATTTGTGTGTGGCTCCTTTGTTTTCTTTTTTTTCCCAGATAAAAAACTACTTACACTTCCAAAATTTCTTCCTTAGTGTGTAAACTTTTTCGTAACTGACCTATTTAACAAATGTACGTCGTTGTCGTTGTTGTTGTTGTAGCTCGACATTAATTTTGAAGGAGTGGTCGTTTCCACAGGAGGTTAATATGGAGTAGGAGTCTACGTGCCGTCACCAAGATGAAGGAAGCCTCAAGAGCCTTGGCTGGAAATCAATGGCCGCCGCTGCGCCTCTCCACAGGATTGAATTAGTCCTTCGTCCGTCCGTCCGTCCGTCCGCCATCACAGAAGATAGAAAAGCTAAAGTTTGTTTCGTCGGAGGAGCTAAGCTATCGAATCGACCCGTGGAGGGGGAGGAAATGAATTCGACTCTACTGGGGGAGGGAAGGGGGGAGGAGGAAGGAAGGAAGAAGGAAGGAGGAGGATGGATCCACGGCTCGGCTTAAACTGTCGACATCCTCATTAGCAAAAGCTCGAGACGACTAAATAACGACCGCAGTAATTAATCACATCATCAACTCCTAACACACTATCGACCCAAGGAAATCGATCACAGCTTCAAAACCTACGTTTCCTCAACTTTAACATCAAAGTTACATTACACCTGTATTACATCGTCGTCGTCATCATCCTTGTGGCCGCCATTGAAACAAGCCTTTTCTTTTTCTTGTTGTTGTGTTATTCAGTCCTAAGACTGGTCTGATGCAACCCTCGACATTGCGCAAGCCTTTTCATTTCGTCATAACTACCGCACACATCCTCCATAATCTGCTTAGCGTAATTCTCCCTCGGCCTCCTCCTTTTGTTCCTATCCCCCCCTTCCCCGTAATAAAAGACCTTCATATCTGAAAACGTGGCCTATTAGTCTATCCCCTTCAAAGTCCTCCATCATGTTGTTATCTCTTCCCCCCTATTCTGTTTATATCTTCCTGGTTAGTTACCCTATCCACTATTCCATCTCACTCTCCTATAGCACCACATTTTAATAGGTTTTTTTTTTCTTTTCCCCCTTTTCTGCAACTCCTATCGTCCACGTTTCTCTTTCTTGTCCTCCTCCTTCTGTTCTTACCCCCATACACTTTCCTGTAATAACAAGACCCTTATTTCTTAAAACGTGGCCTATTAATCTATCCCCTTCAAAGTCCTCCATATTGTTATCTCTTCCCCCCTATTCTGTTTATATCTTCCTGGTTAGTTACCCTATCCACTCATCCATCTCACTCTCCTATAGCACCACATTTAAAAGGTTTTTCTTTCTTTTCCCCCTTTTCTGCAACTCCTATCGTCCACGTTTCTCTTTCTTGTCCTCCTCCTTATGTTCTTACCCTCATACACTTCCGTCTGATGTTAATTTTACACGACCTTCATGTCTCTAAACGTGACCCTATTAATCTATCCCCTTCAAAGTCCTCCATATTGTTTTCTCTTTCCCTCTCTTCTCTTTATATCTTCCTGGTTAGTTACCCTATCCACTCATCCATCTCCCTCTCCTATAGCACCACATTTAAAAGGTTTTTTTTTTCTTTCCCCCTTTTCTGCAACTCCTATCGTCCACGTTTATCTTTCTTGTCCTCCTCCTTTTTGTTCTTACCCTCATACACTACCCTCTGCAAGACCCTCATGTCTCAAAATGTAAACTTATTAATCTATCCCCTTCAAAGTCCTCCATATTGTTTTCTCTTCCCCCCCTATTCTATTTATATCTTCCTGGTTAGTTACCCTATCCACTCATCCATCTCACTCTCCTATAGTACCACATTTAAAAGGCTTCTATTCTTTTCCTGTTTTGCAACCCCTATTGTCCTCCTTTCTCTTTCTTGTCCTCCTCCCTCTGATCTTACCCTCATACACTTCCCTCTGATTTTAATATGACAAACCCCTCGTGTCTTAAAACGTGGCCTATTAGTCTATCCCCTCCAAAGTCCTCCATCATGTTGTTATTTCTTCCCCCCTATTCTGTTTATATCTTCCTGGTTAGTTACCCTATCCACTATTCCATCTCACTCTCCTATAACACCACATTTAAATAGGTTTTTTATTTCTTTTCCCCCCTTTCTGCAACTCTTATCGTCCACGTTTCTCTTTCTTGTCCTCCTCCCTCTGTTCTTACCCTCATACACTTCCCTCTGCTGTTAATTTTACAAGAACTTCGTGTCTCTAAACGTGACCCATTAATCTATTCCCTTCAAAGTCCTCCATGTTGTTATCTCTTCCCCTCTCTTCTCTTTATATTTTCCTGGTTAGTGATTCTATCCACTCATCCATCTCACTCTCCTATAGCACCACATTTAAAAGGCTTCTATTCTTTTCCTGTTTTGCATCCCCTATTGTCCACGTTTCTCTTTCTTGTCCTCCTCCCTCTGTTCTTACCCCGCCATACACTTTCCTCTGATTTTAATTTTACAAGACCCTCGTGTCTTAAAACGTGGCCTATTAATCTATCTCCTCCAAAGTCCTCCATCGTATTGTTCTCTCTTTCCCTCCCTTCGGTTTATATCTTCGTGGTTAGTTACCCTATCCACTCATCCATCTTTACTCTCCTATAGCACCACATTTAAAAGCGGTTTTTTTTTCTATCCCCCTTTTCTGCAACTCCTATCGTCCACGTTTCTCTTTCTTGTCCTCCTCCTTCTGTTCTTACCCCTCATACACTTCCCTCTGCTGTTAATTTTACACGACCTTCATGTCTCAAAACGTAAACCCTATTAACCTATCCCCTTCTCAAAGTCCTCTATATTGTTTGCTTTCCCTTCCCCCCCTATTCTGTTAATAACTTCGTCGTCGTCGTCGTCGTCTGTGATTCCAACAAATGACTTCCAGAATTTCAAACGCTTCTATTCTTTTCCTTTTTTCTAATTCCTACCGTCCACGTTTCACACCCCCCACATGTAACGCCACGCTCCATACCACTATCTTTTTTTTTTTAAGCAACGATTTTCCTAATTTATATCATCGTCGAAAATCCTTGAGTGGTTTGGTTGTTTTTGTAGCAGCAGCGGCGGGTTTCTTTTTCAGTAGTAATTTTGTCGTCTCTGTCGTGTTTTCGACGGCGCTTTTCCCTTTTTGCGTTAATTTGTGTTTTAGTGTCCTTCTCGTCTCGTCTCACCCACGTCACTACTACAGCAGCCCTGACATCACACACACACATATACATTACACACACACAAACTCGATCGCGAGGCGTGATGAAGCAATTTTTTTCCCCTCCCTCCGTGGCGTCGTTTCGCACCGTTAAATTTTTTATGAGACACATCGTCGTGTGACCGCAATTCGCAAGAGACAAGTGGATGGAACCACCAAGGGGGGGGAGGTAGAGGGTTGGAAAGGGAAGGGAAGGGGGTGGAAGCGGAATTAAAACTGGGCTCTGAGGAATTCTCAACACGCAACCCAGGGGAATGCGGAATTATGACGTCACTGCCTGCCGCTTTACGTCACACACTATTGTACAATTTCCCATTAATAAAGTCACCCTAGGAGTAGGAGTAGGAGGAGGTCAAAGGGGAACGAAAAAATAATTTAAATAAAAATTGATCAAAAAAATTAAACCCAGGGGAATGCGGAATTATGACGTCACTGCCTGCCGCTTTACGTCACACACTATTGTACAATTTCCCATTAATAAAGTCACCCTAGGAGTAGGAGTAGGAGGAGGTCAAAGGGGGGGGGAAATTTTTTATATAAAAATCGATCAAAAAAAATTAAAACGTTATACAACAACAAAGCAGTATTAAAATTTTACGACATTTTAGACTGTATTGTATTTTAATGTGGGATGATTGTGCTGATAGTGATGCGGAAATGAAAAAGCTTGAGCAGGATATATTATCATGGCTTAGGACCAGTCTTAGGACCAAATATCACAAAAAAAACAACAGAAACATTAAATACAATTTAATTTTCTTGGTTGCCAAATTTTCTTTTTAAGGTCGACAATTAATATTTATTGGTTTTTCCCCTTCAATCACCCTTGGTTTTCCCTCCCGGACATGATTCCAAAAAATCTCTAGCTGCTACGACTATAAGGTAAAAAAAAAACACGCGTACGCTCCCTACGGCTGCCAACACACTACCAAAAAAAAATGGCGAGTTTCATGAATGACTAGAAATCAGTCAGCTCTAAGGTTGGACAAGCATCGCCCTTGTTCTCTACACCAGAGATATTATTAGCCTTCCTTCCTTCCTCCAGAGGTGAAAAAACAGTAACTACAAAGAGCTTCGTGGTGAAGCAGAGAGTAAAACTATTCTTTTTCAAAATGGCGGCGCTGCTGCTGTTTTACTCTGTAGTACAGGATTTTCTTTATAAGGTTGACAATTAATATTTATTTACTGGGGAATAATGATCTAGATGCTCCACATTACAAGAAAAAAAAACCCTAAATAAATTTGCATCAACGTATAAAGCGACACCAATAACTTTTAAAAAAAATTGTATTTGTGACTCTTAACACTGTTTTAGCAACGATTACCAAATATTCACGTTTATTTTAGCCGTAAGTTAAATTCCTGTTCCTTTGCTAATCCTACTCTAGTTAGCAGAATTCCTTAACTTCCTTCCAAAATATCCCCTTTTCCAATCTAACAAACAGCCTTTGTTATTCTCCCCATGCTACACTCCATTACCTTCGCTTTTCCCTCCTCTATTAATCCTCTTTTTTTCCCCCCCAGGATCAAGTTCTTGCCCCCCCCCCATTTATTATGGTTTCCAAGTCTTCTTCTTCTTCTTGCTCCTTCAAAAATATCACTTCCCTATCTAACAAACAGCCTTTCGTTACAATGTTCTGTTTATTTAAAAGGATACACGCGGACAAGTAGCACATTTCACATCGTCCATTTCTAATCTTCTTAACATGTTCCATCCTTGGCCTACCCTATCTTCAGTTCACTTCACTTTCCCTGTATAATGCTAATTTTACGAGAGGACCGTCGAGTCTCTCACAACGTGGCCTATTAACTTGTCCTTTTCAAAGTCCTCCATATTGTTCGCTTTTCCCCCCCGTTAGTTACCCTATTGACCCATCACATTCTCCTTTTTTCTAAAGTATTCTATTCTTTTCCTTTTCTTGCAGCAGCAGCCGCCGCTGTTTATTTAATTCGTTACCCTGTAGGATGGATGATGGAGCCTCCTCGTGGCCGGTGTTTCACCTGGCGCTCCGTCTCTCATTGATCCGTCCTCGTCCTCTCTCCTCTCCTCTCCTCCTCCTCCTCCACCTCAGCCTCCTCTGCCTCTGCTCTGAAACGTCGCGAGCAATACAACTTGGACGTGAGCTCGGGAGTAAGAGAAATGCCGGAAACCAAATGGCAAATCCTGCTTTTAGCGACACTCGATCTACGATCCTGAGAGAGAGAGAGAGAGAGAGAGAGAGAGAGAGAGAGAGAGAGAGAGCAGCACATATGTCAGGACGTCCCACGGGAAACGACGGAACACAGGAGGAGGGAGAAATAAAGAGAGAAATATATATATATATATATATATATATATTGTAGAAGATCCGGCGTTCCTCCGTATTCGAGGATTTAAATGCTTTTTTGGGCGCCAGGTATTTTTTTAATAAAAATACCAAAAAAAGTGGATTTTAATAGCTTTAATCCATTTCAGAACATGAGAAAAATTATCACTAGAGCAGGGCGTGGTCTTTCCTTCTCCTTCATCCACTACCCCATGACGACTCACTTAAGTCTCGCCAGACTCCATTGTTGGCCCCCGAGTTGCGACAATTGCAACTCGCAAGCTTGGCCCGCATTGTTGCGTGTAACTTTTCATGTTACAATATATATATATATATATATATATATATATATATATATATATATATATATATATTCTCACACACTGACAGTAACAGGATCTCAACTTCGTTAACACGTTACAAAACACAGAATAAATATATTTATAGGCATTATGAGACATTAAAGGTGTCGATTTTTTTTGGGGGGGTGGTAGACAGTCAAGCAACTCCCCTCCCCTTTAAGAGAACAGGACGATGAAAAAAATTTTTTTTAAAAGAAACCACACACAAACACACACAACCTTTTTTTAAAAAATTTTTGTATAAATTCCTTCTCGAGTTTTTTTTTCTCCAAAAAACCGGGGGTTCAAAAAAATGTTTTTTTAACGGTGACGGACGTTTCGACGGCTTGCACTGCCGGTGTCATCTTCAGTCTCTGGAGAAGAAAAATGTATAGCATCAGAGAGAGGGAGAAACGGAATGTTCGCGGTCGTCCTTTGAGTTCCCATCAGATCCTGTGAGTGTGTGTGTGTGATCGGCAGGAGTTGTGGGAGAATATATGCACATTGTTTTTCCTTTCATACTGAAGATGACGGGCAGAGAGAGAGAGCGCAAGGCCGTCGAAACGTCGCTGTTAAAACCTTCCGACACCCGAAAGGAATATTTATGTGCCTTGCAATTCACCGGGAAAAAAGACATCGTACTTTAGTTGCGGTTTTTTTTTGCATTGTGAAGTACAATTTACGCCGGTTCGTTTGATATGTGGTTTGAAACGTTTCGATCTTCTAAACTGTATAAAAACACAGTTATTTTAAAAACATAATAATTTACGTGTCAGTCTTGTATTTGTTTTACGTTTTACCGTTCCTTTTTTTAAAGAACGATTGAAATAGTTTGCAGCTTGATAATAAGGGAGTCGGTTAAACATATATATATATATATAAAGGGACGTTGCCAAACTCTCTCTCTCTTCTCTATCTCTCTCTTTTCTCTCTCTTCTCTCTCTCTTCTCTCTTCTCTATCTCTCTCTCTTCTCTCTCTCTTTTCTCTCTCTTCTCTCTATTCTCTATCTCTCTTCTCTCCCTCTTCTCTCTCCTCTCTTCTCTCTCTTCACTCTCTCTTCTCTCTCTTCTCTCTTCCCTCATCTCTCTCTTCTCTCTCTTCTCTCCCTCTTCTCTCTCTCTTATCTCTCTCTTCTCTCTCTCTCTTCTCTCTCTCTTCTCTCTCTTCTCTCTCTCTTCTCTTCTCTCTCTGTTGTCTCCAGCCTTCAGCTGTCTGAAAACCCAATTCAACCCCATCCATACATCCGTAACATTCCTTCACGTTTGTCCTCTTAAAATTTCTTTTTACCTATTCTCCCCTCGTTCCATTCGGCCACACCTAACCCTACCCATTCCAACCTCCTTATTTCTTTTCTTTCCCCCCCTCCCTTCCCACTCTCTTTTTCATATCCTCCCCCCATACCAGATGTTAACCTCCTCCCCCCCCTTTGTATAATTCTCTTAGTTGTTTGATTCGTTCTTATTCTCCACGTATTCTGCTCCTGCGCCGGTCCACCTGTTTTCCTTTTCCCACGCGTTCAACGCGGAAATTATCCTTCACTCGTCGTCTCGCTTACAAAACTTTACTACAGGTTTCATGTATCTATATATATCGTCTTATATAATTTTTAATTTGGTCTTAGAAATTTAAAAAAATATATATAGTTTTAGCGCGTAATAACATCTATTTACCTCCCTCCATATATCTTCCCTTCATACATTTTTCGAGGTTTTTCTGGTTTTCTCCTTCATTCATTGTAAGGATTATATTATAACAGGAATTTTTTCCCAGGATTTTCTCGTGTTCCGCGGGTGCTTGATGATGATCCTTTTGACGATCCTCGTCGTCCTCGTTGATATACTTCCCCTTAGTCTCAAGGTTTCAATATATATCGTCTTATATAAGGTTTAATTTCGGTCTTAGAAAATTAAAAAAAATATATATATATATAGTTTTACCGAATAATAACATCAATTTACCTGCTTCTGTTATTATCCTCCCTCCACATCGCTTCACTTCATACATTTTTTGGTGGGTAATTGTTGCTTCTGGTTTTCTACTTCATTCCTTGTTATTCTTCCTTACTGTAGGCACAATTTTATCGGGGGAAAAAGAAACTTGGGAAAAACATAAACAGGTTTCCGTAAAGAAGCTTGAAATAGTGGAAAATTAACCTTGTTTTCATTTATTATCATATTAACCGTAGTAGAAAAGCAACTGTAAGTGACTCAAGTAAACAGATTAGGGGCGGGGGAAGTTTTTTGTTGTTTTTGTTGTGTTTTTTTTCAAAATTGTGAGATAATAATAATATTATTATTTGCTGGGTTCTTTTTTTTTCATGCGTAAAAAGGGGGGGAGGAGAAAACACTTCAGGAGGGAGATAATTTCCTTACACAATCCCCTCTTTTCCCCCCTTTCATAATATTGCAGTTGATTTACCCGATGCTCGAGTAAAGGGAGGAAAATCATTCACCTGTAGGTCATTCACCCCCTTAGCTCGCCTCTTTAATTTCCATCCCTCGTCGCAGCTCCCTTTAACAGCCCTCTTGTTCCTTCCTCCCTCTCTCCCTCTCTCTCTCACCCTCTCTCTCCCTCTCAGAGCCATTTTCTTTGAACCTCGACCGACAGACAGCGAACGAATTAATCAATGCGGAAAGGGTTGGATGGGTGGATGGAGGAGTCGGAAAATTTTAAGTGATATATTAGGGGAAAGGGAACTACCTATATTTTTATAAAAAATAAAAAAATCACTTGCAGTGTTACCACGTTTCCGCAATTAAAAAAAATATATTTATATGTGAAAAAAAAATTTTTCCCTGTCTTTTGGTACACTTTGAGAACGGATGACGTCAGCAGGTAGATTTTATTTTTGGTCCTTATGTTACGTCTTGAGGGGTTGGAGATTCTCCACGTCATTACGATGAGATTTTAAGCTTTTAAATTTAGGACCACATTCCACGTCCTCCCCTAATCTGCTTAGCGTATTCACATTCTTTTACTAATTTATTTTAAGTTTATTTGTTTATTTTAATTATTTACTTTATTTTGTTCATTTTTAATGTTATGACGTATCATCCTCCTATTATTTCCTCAATCGAGGATTAATGGAAACAACAATAAATGTAAATCTAAATCCTTGGCCCTCCAACGTCTGTTCACTTTCCCTTTTACAAAGACCCTTAAAACGCGGCCCATTAATCCCTTCTTTCTTTCTTTCTCCCATCAAATGAATCTTCTTTCTCATAACATGCCGAATTTAACTTTTACGCATGTTGCTTCTTCAGCCTCTGCTCTCTCTCTCTCCTTTTCTCTCTTTTTCTCTCTCTCTTTCTTTCTCTCTCTCTCTCTTTCGCTATTTTTCTCTCTTTCCCTTTCTCTCTCTCCCTTTTTCTTTCTCTCTTTCTCTCCCTCACTTTTCTCTCTTTTTCTCTCTTTCTTTCTATCTCCCTCTCTTTTTCTCTTTCTTTCTCTCTCTTTTTCTTTTTTTCTCTTTCTCTTTTTTTCTCTTTCTTTCTCTCTCTTTTTCATTTTTTCTCTATCTTTTTTCTCTTTCTTTCTTTCTTTCTTTCTTTCTTTCTTTCTTTCTTTCTTTCTTTCTTTCTTTCTTTCTTTCTTTCTTTCTTTCTTTCTTTCTTTCTTTCTTTCTTTCTTTCTTTCTTTCTTTCTTTCTTTCTTTCTTTCTTTCTTTCTTTCTTTCTTTCTTTCTTTCTTTCTTTCTTTCTTTCTTTCTTTCTTTCTTTCTTTCTTTCTTTCTTTCTTTCTTTCTTTCTTTCTTTCTCCGTGGCTCTGCAGGCTATTGAGGGCCTTGGCCTACCGAGTCGACTGTGACACACACACACACAGTGGTCAGCGTATCGACCTTCTGAACAGTCTTTACTTAATCTATCCCGCCCGGTCTTCACGACCAATCCATCCCTTTAAAGCCCTTCAAATTATTCTTTCTTCCCCCCAATTCCGTTTAAAAAAATTTAAGTGGCACATTTTAAAAATTGTGATGGGAAATTTTTTTTACAAAAAAAATAAATGATATAAGTGGTCAAAAGTCGTAAATGAAATTAATATTTAATTTTTTGACCTTTACGTAGGGGGTTAATAAGCCGAAGTTTTAATTCTACAACTGAAGAAGCCCGTAAAATTGGAGTAGAAACGTCTTTACCCAGGAAGATAATTTTATTTATTTATTTCAGACTTTTTTTGCCCATTTGTTGTATATATTTAAAATATGAAACTTTTCCCCCTCTCCCAACCCAGGAGTCACCCCTCTTAAATATATTTTTTTCTCCAGCGTTATCCAGGAACGTATATTTATTAAACCTTTAGGTAGGTAGTTAATAACACAAAGTTTTAATTAGACAACTGAAGAAGCCCGTAAAATTGGAGAAGAAACGTCTTTACCCATGATGATAATTTATTTATTTATTTCAGACTTTTTTTGGGCCATTTGCTGCATATACTTAAAATATGAAACTTTTCCCCCTCTCCCATCTCCACGAGTCACCCCTCTTAAATATATTTTTTTCTCCAGCGTTATCCAGGAACGTATATTTATTAAACCTTTAGGTAGGTGGTTAATAACACGAAGTTTTAATTAGACAACTGAAGAAGCCCGTAAAATTGGAGAAGAAACGTCTTTACCCAGGATGACAATTTTATTTATTTATTTTGACTTTTTTTGGGCCATTTGTTGCAAATATTTAAAATATGAAACTTTTCCCCCTCCCCCTTTCCCCCCTCTTATATATATTTTTTTCTTCTCCAGCGTTATCCAGGAACGTATATTTATTTAACAGTTTCGTAATTGAGAACGGAAACTTTCTTGTTTATTTTAATAAGGGTAGCAATTAGAATCAAGCTCTCCCTTCTCAATTAATTTTAACGTGCTGGAAGAAGAAAGGAGGAGGAGGGAGGAAAAAATAATAATTATCATCCCTCAATTTTCGCGTTTCTGTAATTACTATTACATTTTTATTTTTTCCCCTCCCTTTCCCCATCCCCCTAAAAACACTCACGGTTAAACTTTTTCCTCTTTACTTCTTTTCCAACCACGATCCATTACAGAAGCAATTGAGCACAAAAAAACACACAACCAAAAATAAAAAAATTCATTATTTAAGTCTTGGAAAAGCGGATAACTTCTTGGAACGACGGAAAAAAAATCACACACACAATTTATTCGTTTGTTCTTCCTAAGTCAATTAAGAGTGGGGAAAAAATATATTTTAAGGGCGGTAAAATAAGACACACACACACACTGAAGTAAAACATGAATTTTATATAAGGAGAGAGAGAAATTTCTTCAAACAGAAAAGCGTTACAGACAATAATCACTTTTTCCCCCCACCCTTTATTTAATGTAAATATAGAAAAATTGAAAAAGAAAAACTATTTTTCGTATTGTTAAAAAGGTAAAAAATAACAACAACAATTTCAAAATATTGCAAAATTTTCGGTATAAGTTCAACGTCCGCTTGTGGTTTACTGAAAATTTAGAATAGGGGTGTTTTTTTTCCCGAGGAATTGGAGAGTAGAAGAAACCTGGTAACTTGAAATTTACCATAAATGGAAACTAGTTTCTTGCTTTAAAAATATAATAATATAGAATCAAACAGTATTTGTAGAATAAATCAGTGTTAGACGATTTCAAACATAAAAATAAAAATTTTATTTATTACAATAAATGTTAAAGTCTGTTAACGTTAATTTAAAATGACCGCCATAAATTTAAAAAAAAAATTATTTGGAACCCCCTTTTTCATTTATGTAATTTTCCCCATATTTATATTTCTTACAGTCTCTTATTTCATCCCAAATTCTTTTCTATCAGGCGGAATGTTATATATTATAACGTTATATGATGTTATATATATATAAATATATTTCGAAATTTTTGGCTACCTTGGTCTACCTTCCGCATCTCTCCTTCCCCCTCCTCTTTTTCAATTCCCTTCCTATGCTATTAAAGGGGGGAGTTCCCTGTTTTCAGGATCAACCTTCCTTGTGTAGCCTCTTAACCTCTTTCCCCCTCCCCCAAAAAAACACAGAAAACTAATTAATAATTCTTCAAAAATTATTTTTTCAAAATTATAAAACAAACTAGTAGCAACTTTTATTATTATTATTATTATGAAAACTGCTGCCAATCAACCAAAAAAAATTTTCAGTTTTTGATGGTAAATTAGAAAATCATTAATAAATTGTATACCAGTTATCAGAAAAATTAAAAGTATTAAGTTCTTAATTGGTGGTTTTTTTAAAAAACAAACACCACCACATATTTTGTCAAACGAGCTTTAGGAAAAAAAATTTTTTTTGGAAAAATTTTTATATACAATTAAAAAAGAACATTTTAGGAAAAAACAATTTTTTTCCCCCCATTTTGATGTAAATATGTCGTTTGTAGTCCACAACGTTTCTATGGGTTGACACCTCCGCCATCATCTTCAGGTGAAGAAACGACATTACAGGACTGCAATAATCCCAAAAACTTTTCATCCAAAGAAAAAATAATATTTTATTTTTTTTCTGGATCACTTGGCTTGGATTGACCCAAAAGCTTGAGTAAAATGTAAGTAACTGTTTAAGAATGGATGGTAACTGGATTGAAGCAGAATGATTGCCAGGATGGGTTACGAGGAAGGGGGGGGGAAGAGGATTAATTTCCTTGCAAAGTTGGTAACAAGACGTAGAGGTGTTTGTGTGTGGAGAATATGGAGTTTTTATATATCTGTAATATACGTCACAGGTCGTTAGCGGGATTTGAGTCTTTCCCCCGCCGCAAGGTGGAAAATAGGCAGAAACGAGTCGACAGCCACCTGGCGGTCTAAAGGTAAACACACGACCGTGGGGGATACGTGTTGATGCCGTAAATTATCTCAAGGGACGTTTATCTTCGGCTCTATACTTAGAACCGTTTCCTTAGCTCTCCCGGGATTCCTTCCAAGTGGATTACAAGCCTTCAGGTATTCCACTCCATTGGTTTTCCCTTCCATCACCTTTGGTTTTCCCTTCCATCACCCTTGGTTTTCCCTTCCATCACCCTTGGTTTCCCCTTCCATCACCCTTGGTTTTCCCTTCCATCACCTTGGTTTTCCCTTCCATCACCCTTGGTTTCCCCTTCCATCACCCTTGGTTTCCCCTTCCATCACCCTTGGTTTTCCATTCCATCACCCTTGGTTTCCCCTTCCATCACCTTGGTTTTCCCTTCCATCACCCTTGGGTTTCCCCTTCCATCACCCTTGGTTTCCCTTCCATCACCCTTGGTTTTCCCTTCCATCACCCTTGGGTTTCCCCTTCCATCACCTTTGGTTTTCCCTTCCATCACCCTTGGTTTCCCCTTCCATCACCCTTGGTTTTCCCTTCCATCACCTTGAGTTTCCCTTCCATCACCCTTGGTTTCCCCTTCCATCATCTTGGTTTTCCCTTCAATCACCCTTGGTTTTCCCTTTCCATCACCCTTGGTTTCCCCTTCCATCACCCTTGGTTTTCCCTTCCATCACCTTGGTTTCCCCTTCCATCACCCTTGGTTTCCCCTTCCATCACCCTTGGTTTCCCCTTCCATCACCTTGGTTTTCCCTTCCATCACCCTTGGTTTTCCCTTCCATCACCCTTGGTTTCCCCTTCCATCATCCTTGGTTTTCCCTTCCGGACATGATTCCAAAAATCTCTAGCTGCTACGACTATAAGGAAAAAAATACGTCCGCTCCCTACGGCTGCCAACATACTACAAACAAATGGCGAGTTTCATGAATGACCAGAAATCAGAGGTTCAGCTCTAAGGTTGGACAAGCATCTCTGCCCTTGTTCTCTCTCTCTCTCTACACCAGAGATATTATTAGCCTTCCTTCCTTCCTCCAGAGGTTAAAAACAGTAACTACAAAGAGCTTCGTGGTGAAGCAGAGAGTAAAAACTATTCTTTTCAAAATGGCGGCGCTGCTGCTGCTGCTGTTGTTTTACTCTGCTGTGCTACAGGATTTTCTTAATCGTCCCTCTTCTAGTATTTAAATCAAGGTTCCTGCTGTTGAATGAGCTGCTGCTGCTGCCAACCTTGTAAAATAACACAGCATCACTACATATCTTTAAAATTTCTATTCAGTTTTTTCTGCTCTTTAGTTTGTTTGTGTTCCTGTATGGCGCTGCTGCTGCTGCTGGAGCAAGGACAGTTTCCTTCCTGGTCCAAGTAGTGGTTCAAAACTCCTCCATTATAGCGTGTTCCTCAGTGTGTGTGTGTGTGTGTCCCTGTGTTGACTTTTGTCTATATACATATTCTTTTACTAATTTCTTTTAAGATTATTTGTCTTTAATTATTATGTACTTTATTTTGTTCATTTTATAATTTTTAATGTATGACCGTATCCTCCTATTTCCTCAGTCGAAGAGGATTAATGGAAACAACAATAAATCTAAATCTTTATTAATCCTCATGTTGCACTCTTCCTCCACGGCCACGATAATTCCATTTATTATAATTTCCTAGTCTCTTTCTGACTCACCTCAACACCAATTACAATACCGTCAGCATTGCTTAGGGGTGTTTCATTTCTTCTCCTTGCAGTATGGTTTCTTTTTCCATATTCCCTTTTAACTTTTGTTCTATATATAAGTTAGCATGGACCGCAGCATCCTTGTCTTACTCCGTTCTTGATTTCTGTTTTCAATTTATTGCTCTTCAAGTCTAATTACATGTGACTGCCTTCTGTAGAGGTTAGGGATAAGTTATCTGTCTCGATATTTTATTTCTTTAAATATCTTCTAATTTTTAGGTCATTTATTAACATCGACCGTTAGATATAATCTCAATAAGGGGAATTTAGGTCAGAAAAAATTAGATTTTTAACCCACCATAAATTCGTGGCTGCGGTCTCCGTTGCATTTGGTGTTTCACGGGGAGACTAGAGCATGAACAGGCAAGTGGACCAAACGAGAGACTAGAGCATGAATAAGCAACTGGACCAATGGGAGACATCTAGCCAATCACAGGCGGTCTTCTGTCAGTTGCTGCAGACTATATAACTGCTTACACTTACCGAATGAATTTGACACTTTTCAGTGACTGAAGATGATGATGATGATGATGATGATGGGCAAGAGCAAAGCCGTCGAAACGTCACTGTTAAAAATCCTTTTGAGCCTCGGTTGGAAAACCCCGAGGAGGAAATTTACACTGTAAATACTATTTCGAGGACTATATATGAATTTCTGTTTCATATTGATATAGTTGAACATGTTATCGCCCTTTTCAGGTATTATACTTATATTAGCCACTTTTTGGACACATGAGACCACCGTGTAACTCGGGTTTCACGGCGTCTTTGGAAGATTTTTCCCCAACCCTCGATAAAAAAAATTAAAAAGAAAAGATCCTAGACCGCATCTATTTCTTTTTAATTTCAGTAGTTTAATCTAGGGTAGTGATCTTAGGACTGTTCGTCTATGAAACCCCGAAATCATCTATTATCAACACTTAGCAAAATTATTCCTTTCAGTTTTTTTACGACTTGGACGGACGTAAATCTTCCAATATTTCGCGTCCGAACGAAACGTAATTTAGTTAGTGCGAGGGGGTTGAAGGTTGGGGGGGTGAGTAACGCCGCGGCCTTATTGCCAACTGAAAATTGGCAACAACCGTTGAATTTTTTGTCCTTCTTTTTATTCTTTTTGCAGCTTTGCCAAGATCTAGAGGAATTGTCAATGTCTGACGGAGGAAAGTTTGTCCTTCAACGAGGGAAAACTAATTACCATGGGAAGAAGGTCGACGGTTATGGGGAAAGATTCCCCCATGGATTTTAATACGAGTTGCAGCGTTGGCGAAAACCTCGTGCTGAAGTTTAAAAAATAATAATAGTTTCAGTTATTTTACAAAGGCAATGACTCTTCTACAAACGTTAAAGTTTTGCACGGATCCCCTAATTTTAACACACACACGCACACGCACACGCACAGTCAAACTACTTTATTAATACGAGTAGTTTATGAAGTCAGCCAACTTCATCCCCTCATCCCCCCTTTCCTTTCCGTGACGGGAATATATTCCATCACAAGGGAAAACTTTCAAAGTGGTTTCCTTCCCTCCTTCCCTCCACCTTCTTCCTTCGTTCAAGCGGAAAACTGAGGATCAAAATTATCTAAACTGGAGTTTCTAACCTGTGAAGTAAAGTTTAGAGTCAGTCGAGTAGAAGGGAAAAAAAATAAAACCACACACCGAAACAGAGCTGAAATCCATAGCAACTTAGTTACAAGTGTAAGGAGAAACGTGACTCACACACATAAAAAATAAATAGAGCAGAATAGACTCGAAAAAAAAAATTTTTTTTTAACTGAACATAATTTAAAAAATAAATAGTGAGAACCATAAATGTGGAAAGGAATAAAAAAGGGTTGTATAGCCAAATATGTCAAAAAAAACAACAATTTGAATATGAAAAATTTCCTACAATATTAAATGGAAAACTGTTTTCATAAATAAGTAAGAAACACTGAAAAGTAAGGAACTATTTTATGAACAATAACATTCCAAGTTACGTGTCGAGTGTTCAAGACGTTCTGAGGCTCTTGGCTAAGATTTTTTAGATTTATTATTATTATTATTCAATCCATTAGTCGTCCTAGGTTGAGGATAAAATAGGATAAGTCAAATATAATGTTACGAGAAATATACCAAAATTTTATAAATAAGAATTGAAGGACCAAAAAAGAGGAAAGAAATAAAAAATTTTCAATCAATCAAGGAATTAATCTAGGAATTTCAGAGGGACGAGGGAGGTTATTATTTTTTTTCAATCCATTAGTCGTCCTCGGTTGAGGATAAAATAGGATAAGTCAAATATAATGTTACGAGAAATATACCAAAATTTTACAACTAAGAATTGAAGGACAAAAAGAGGAAAGAAATAAAAAATTTTCAATCAATCAAGGAATTAATCTAGGAACTTCAGAGGGACGAGGGAGGTTATTATTTTTTTTCAATCCATTAGTCGTCCTAGGTTGAGGATAAAATAGGATAAGTCAAATATAATGTTACGAGAAATATACCAAAATTTTAGACCTAAAAATTGAAGGACAAAAAGAGGAAAGAGATAAAAAAATTTTCAATCAATCAAGGAATTAATCTAGGAACTTCAGAGGGACGAGGGAGGTTATTTTTTTTATTATTTTTTTTTCAATCCATTAGTCGTCCTCGGTTGAGGATAAAATAGGATAAGTCAAATATAATGTTACGAGAAATATACCAAAATTTTACAACTAAGAATTGAAGGACAAAAAGAGGAAAGAAATAAAAAATTTTCAATCAATCAAGGAATTAATCTAGGAATTTCAGAAGGACGAGGGAGGTTATTTTTTTAATTATTATTATTTTTCAATCCATTAGCCGTCCTAGGTTGAGGATAAAATAGGATAAGTCAAATATAATGTCACGAGAAATATAATAAAATTTTAGACCTAAAAATTGAAGGACAAAAAGAGGAAAGAAATAAAAAATTTTCAATCAATCAAGGAATTAATCTAGGAACTTCAGAAGGACGAGGGGGGACGTTTTATTATTATTATTATTATTATTATTTATCCTCATCCGATCCGTGGTGTGAGCGCGTGTTTTTCCCTTGTGATGAAGGTCTAACTTTGGAACTTGTGTGGTTCCACCGAAAAGTGGAGCGCGAGGGAGAGGAGAGGAGGAGAGGAGAGGATGAGAGGAGAGGAGAGGAGGAGAGGAGAGAGGAAAGAGGCAGGACTGACTACCGAAGAGCGGTTCCCTTTGAAGCCAATTCGTCAGTCGACTGAACAACTCTCTGCGTGTGGCTGAAAGATTTGCGGCGGCCATAAAAAAATAATGGGGAAAGGACGACTGCACAGATTTCGGCAGCAGAATAACTAAGCCATGTTTCAACAACTAACATACGATTTATTATCATTATTATTATTATTTAAGGTTAAAAGTCGAACGAACCAAAAATAGGTTTATGAGCGACTGCGGTAGAAAACCTTTTAACCTCATCTTCTAACAGAAACTGGTTAGAATAAAGAACTTAGTAACGTGAATAAATAAACGACAAACCTGGAAAAAAATAAACATAATGCAACTAAAAAATTATTTTTACCAAAAAAAAACTACACAACGTTTCGTCCTTGATTAAGGACATCATCAGATTTGACTTGGAATTTTATAAAATAATTTGACGTTTACTTTCACCGTTCTACTCTTCCTTTGTCAAATTATACAACGTCATATGTTAGTAAAAGCAAAGATATTAGTATTTTATATTAGTATATTAATTATGTAAAATAATTAGCATATTAAAGATATTAGTATTTTATATTAGCATATTAATTATGTAAAATAATTAGCATATTAAAGATATTAGTGTTTTATATTAGCATATTAATTATATAAAATAATTAGCATATTAAAGATATTAGTATTTTATATTAGCATATTAATTACGTCAAATAATTAGCATATTAAAGATATTAGTATATTAGTTATGGGAAATAATTAGCATATTAAAGATATTAGTATATTAGTTATGGGAAATAATTAACATATTAAAGATATTAGTATTTTATATTAGCATATTAATTACGTCAAATAATTAGCATATTAAAGATATTAGTATATTAGTTATGGGAAATAATTAGCATATTAAAGATATTAGTATTTTATATTAGCATAATAATTAAAATAATTTATCATGCTTATTTCAGTTCTGTATAGATTAAGGCTTTTTTCCCAGTTTCAACGTTGGCAACACATGACCTTCATATTCCATTTAATCATAGACCAATTGCAAGTTAAATAAATAGATTCAACGTTTTCGGACCCTAAATTCCCTCAAAACACTACAGTATTTTTATTTTGTCCCAATTAAGCAGGTTTTTCGGTTTGCAAAACGACTTCATTTTAATTGAAATCATTTTTATCTTCCTTTTTTTTTGCTAAACCAAATAAGTTGGAGTCTTACGAAATATCAATGAGTCTTCTATTGTTTAAACGGTTGTTTTATTTTTGTTTGCAATAAGACTGAGGTTACAGTCGTGAGGACAAAAAAGAGGAGCAGGAAAGGGAAAATACGGTTATTTTATACGAGGACCATTTTGTTATTCTTCCAAAAATAGGAATATTGATAAGGAAAGTAGCCAACGAGATAGGAAAAGGAAAGAATAAACAAATCTTGGGAAAACCTTCCATCTTTAATAGGATAAAAAAAATGTTTATCTTCAATTTCAGTTTGAAATTCCATTTTCCAGGTACTTAATAATAGACGAGGCTTTTTATTCTTAGCCTATGGATGGACAGTAGAATTCTAAACAAGAAGTTGTAATAAAAGTCTTCACACGTTTCCCTCCTTCCCTTCCTCTGGTCCATTCATCATTATCTTAATGGTCCGGCGCAGTTTTATGTCTAAACATTTCCCTCCTCTCATTCGCAAGGTCGTTTGTTTTTCCCCCCCGGGCCCGGGTCTAAATTCCGCCAACCTTTACTGCGTACACAGACACACACACACACATATATATATCGGTCGGAACTGTGCAAACACTGGAGCAGAGTTTTAACCTGCTGCTTCAAGAGACACTAAAGTAGAAAGAAGAACAGGTAGATTTTTCCCCGACGAATAGATTGAATATAAGGGTTCTTAGGGTTACTACCCAGGTTATATCGACACGCTGTAACCCGATGTAACCCGGGTAGAATGTTACTTTAACCTGCTGCTTAAAGAGACACTAAAGTAGATATATAAGGAGAGGTAGATTTTTTCCCCCGACGAATACATTGAATATAAGGTTCCTTACGGTTACTACCCAGGTTACATCGACACGCTGTTTTACGATCGATGTAACCCGGGTAGAATATTACTTTCAGCGAATAATTTAAAGCAAGTTGAAGCTGACCAAGAAGACGGTCAAGCTTTAAAAAAAATCAATTTATCAGCATTCAAGACCTAAAAAAAGGTCCTAAATATTTTGACGAAACTTCGAATCAGCTTTATCAAAAAAAAAATTAACTGTACCTTTTTTCTTAAATTATTTAATTTTTTTATTGTAAAAACAGACGTTATAAACTTAACAACGTAGTTTTCTGACTTTAAAAATTACAGTATATATATTCTTATATCAATATAAATACCGTAAAATAAATTAGGGTAATTTACGGAAAATAAATTAGGGTAAATGACTGAAAATAAATTAGGTAAATGACGTAAAATAAATGAGAGTGAATAATGAAAAATAAATCAGGGTAAATGACGGAAAACAAATTATGGTAAATGACGGAAAATATATTAGGGTAAATGACGGAAAATAAATTGTGGTAAATGACGTAAAATAAATTAGCGTAATTGACGGAAAATAAATTAGAGTAAATGACGTAAAATAAATTAGGGTAAATGACGGAATATAAATTAGGGTAAATGACGGAAAATAAATTAACGTAATTGACGGAAAATAAATTAGAGTAAATGACGTAAAATAAATTAGGGTAAATGACGGAATATAAATTAGGGTAAATGACGGAAAATAAATTAACGTAAATGACGGAAAATACATTAGGGTAAATGACGGAAAATATATTTGCGTAAATGAAGGAAAATAAATGAGGGTAAATGACGGAAAATAAATTAGGGTAAATAACGTAAAAAATGAGAAAATGAAAGAAAATAAATTAGGGTAAATGAGGTAAATTAAATTAGGGTAAATGACGTAAAATAAATGAGAAAATGAAGGAAAATAAATTAGGGTAAATGAGGTAAAATAAATTAGGGTAAATGACGTAAAATAATATATATTTATTTAGAATTTAAGAATGTGGAAATTTCATGACAAAACCCGGCTTCAGCTTCAATCGAAACATTTTTTTATCTGTGTATTTATTACCTCTTTTTTTTGAGTTACCTACGTTTTCCTTTATTTCCCCACGGTTTTTTTTAAATCGGTATCTACTGATTAGTCAACGTTTACGTCATTATATATAAACAACTAAACACCACTAACGTCTCCATTATCATTTTATAAATCCATCAGACAGCCTTGATCATCTGTTGCAGGTCATCAACATCTCATCTGTGTGCAATGTAGACCGGAAATACACACGTATTCAAAAAAAAAACTACACATCAGTATCTCGACTGGTAAAAATCCTTGCAACCTTCCTCCTATTCTCCCTGATCGGACTCAGGCTGAACCTACCGAACTTTTCCTTGCCTCTTAACAATCCCTTAGAGGCAATTCACAAATCTTTTCCACCAATATCGGTTCCAAGACAAAAGGTCAGATTCTACAACAAAAAAAACCCGAGAAGCTGCAGAGAATCCCTTCATTTCTTTTTAACGGGAATCCTGGGGGATCTACATATCTCATGCGAGAAGGTTACAACCTAGGAAGGCGACCATTTTGTCTTCTTAGTGACTGAGATTATAATCCAAATTTCTATGTAACAGTCTTCGTGTGCGAAATACACACCAAATATATATGTTTGAGTTCCTGTGTTACAAATAAAAATTCCTCTTATGAAACCTTTATTTTGCAGTTCATCTTGTGGTAATTCAATAATATAAGTGCATTCATTAAATAAAAGTAATATATATATATATATATATATATCGGTCGGAACTGCGCAAACAGTGGAGCAGAGTTTTAACCTGCTGCTTCAAATAAGACTAAAGTAGAAAAATGAGGAGAGGTAGATTTTCCCGACGACGAATAGATTGAATATAAGGTTCTTAAGGTTACTACCCAGGTTATATCGACACGCTGTTTTACAATCTACATAACCCGGGTAGAATATTACTTTAACCTGCTGCTTCACGACACACTAAAGTAGAAATATAAGGAGAGGTAGATTTTTTCCCCAACGAATAGATTGAATATAAGGTTCTTAAGGTTACTATCCAGGTTACATCGTCACGCTGTTTTACGACCTTTATTTTGTGGTAAGTCAGTAACATAAGTGCATTCATTAAATAAAAATAAAAAAATTTCCCCCCTGATTTTCTGCACCGGGACGATTCTAAATTAAGTTAATTAAGGACGAGAAAGGGTTTCATTGTGTTCACTTAAAAGTTTCGGCGCATATTCTCGCCATATTCAGTTTCAATTGGAACAATTCTAGCGTATAAAGTTCCCTTCCACTACTACGGGGGCGGAAAACAAAGAATAATTACCAATTTTATTGGTGAAAATTAAAAAAAAGAGGGGGGGCGGGCGGGCGCGGGCAAAACAGGATTTTTATACGCCTATTTGGACTGACGTATTTTAACATCGGTTCATTTGCTGCTGAAACGAACCGTGACGTATTTCCTTTCACTGTTCCGCTCTGTGAACTTTCGTCTTGTTTACCCTCATTTAAATTTCGTCGATTTCACACACAGCGAGAGAGAGACTCTCTCTCTGTCTCTCTCTCTCCCTCGTAACCTAGTTTCCTATTTTATCGGGTGGCAGTAGATTCTGCGCGCTCACAAAAGCTCCGAAATTCGCCGACTAAACGGATGTGGATCCGCAGCATAACGTATTCATTTAATTGACGCGCACGAGGCTCGTGAACAACAAAGCGACGGTGGCGCCGCCCATTAATGGGTATGTAAATATGGTGGCTGGCGATCCTGCCATCTACAAACCAAATGCTAACCCTCTGGGGAGGTCAAGAGCGAGCGCGCGAATATTCACAAGGAATACAACTTATTGAAAGTTTAGGCCACGCGGCGCGCGTTTGGCAACGCCGGAAACTCATGACCCTGTGGGGGTGAAAAACTAGCCACGATGTTCAATACAACGTATCTATTAGTTATAATTACCTTGTTGCTAATCAGCTCCTCTTTTTTTAAAAAAATAAAGCCGTTAATGAGAAAAGAAGGGATCCTCTGCAGCTTCTCGGTAATGTCGGAATTGGCCTTTAGTCTTGGCAGCGATGGTTGTTAGAAACGCAGGGAAGGGGGGAACGAGTTAGTAGTGTGGATTATCTCGAAGGGTTGTAAATAGGCCAGAAAGGTGAGTAGAAAATTTTTCTACTTTCGATACAATCAAAATAAAACATTTTAAAAAAATGTTTTTTTTGAAGAGGAATGTACTTTTCTTCGATTTATTAATATGTTTACAAACTTTTTATTTTATTAAAAATTTATTCTTTATTAACAAGACTGTTTTATTTATTCATTATTCATAAATATGAGAAATTGGAAACGCAAACACAAGAAAAACTTTCTCGGTGTATAAAAAACAATTCAGTGAATCCAGTTTTCTAGGTTTTCTAGGTTTAGCATGAGAAATGCATGAGAAATGCTCATCCGCAGGAAGCAGTTAATAAGAAAAGAAGGGATCCTCTGCAGCTTCTCGGTGTTGCATGAACTGGCCTTTAGTCTTGGCAGCGATTGTTGTTAGTAACGCAGGAAAGGAAACGAGTTAGTTGTGTGGATTATCTCGAAGGGTTGTAAATAGGCCACAAAGGTGAGTAGAAAATTTTTCTACTTTTGATCCAACCAAAATATAACATTTTAAAAATTTTATATATCTTTTTTCTGAAGAGGCAGCAGAGAAAGGAATGTACTTTTCTTCGTTTTATTGATATGTTTACAAAAATTTTATTTTAATTAAAATTTATTATTTACTAACAAGACTGTTTTATTTATTCATTATTCCTAAATATCGGAAATCGGAAATGCAAACACAAGAAAAACTATCTCAATGTAAAAAAGATCCCGTTTTCTAGTTTATAACCTTCTCGCATTAGATATGCACATCCGCATTTAATAAGAAAAGAGGGGATCCTCTGCAGCTTCTCGGTGTTGCATGAACTGGCCTTTCGTCTTGGAAGCGATGGTTGTTAGGAACGCAGGAAACTAAACGAGTTAGTTGTGTGGATTATCTCGAAGGGTTGTAAATAGGCCAAAAAGATGAGTAGAAAATTTTTCTATTTTCCATACAATCAAAATATAACATTTTTAAAATTTTATATTTTTTTTTCTGAAGAGGCAACAGAGAAAGGAAGGTACTTTTCTTTGTTTTATTAATATGTTTACAAATTTTATTTTATTAAAAATTTATTATTTACTAACAAGACTGTTCATTTATTCATTGTTCATAAATATGGGAAATCTGAAACGCAAACACATAAAAAACTTTTTGATTGTATAAAAAAAATCTAGATTTCTAGGCTATAACCTTCTAGCATGAGATGTGTACCTCCGCAGTTAATAAGAAAAGAAGGGATTCTCTGCAGCTTCTCGGTGTTGCATGAACTCGCCTTTAGTCTTGGCAGCGATGTCTGTTAGGAACGCAGGAAAGGAAACGAGTTAGTTGTGTGGATTATCTCGAAGGGTTTTAAATAGACCAGAAAGGTGAGTAGAAAATTTTCTACTTTCGATACAATCAAAATATAACATTTTTAAAATTTTATATTTTTTTTTTCTGAAGAGGCAGCAGAGAAAGGAATTGTACTTTTCTTCGTTTTATATTGATATGTTTACAAAAATTTTATTTTAATTAAAATTTATTATTTACTAACAAGACTGTTTTATTTATTCATTATTCATAAATATGGGAAATCGGAAACGCAAACACAAGAAAAACAATCTCAATGTAAAAAAAGATCCCGTTTTCTAGTTCATAACCTACTCGCATTAGATATGCACATCCGCATTTAATAAGAAAAGAGGGGATCCTCTGCAGCTTCTCGGTGTTGCATGAACTGGCCTTTAGTCTTGGCAGCGATGGTTGTTAGGAACGCAGGAAAGGGGGAAACGAGTTAGTTGTGTGGATTATCTCGAAGGGTTGTAAATAGGCCACAAAGGCGAGTAGAAAATTTTCTACTTTCGATACAATCAAAATATAACATTTTTAAAATTTTATATTTTTTTCTGAAGATGTAGCAGAGAAATGAAGGTACTTTTCTTCGTTTACAAAAATTTTATTTTATTAAAATTTATTATTTACTACCAAGACTGTTTTATTTCTCCATTATTCACAAATATGGGAAATCGGAAACGCAAACACATAAAAAACTTTCTCAGTGTATAGAAAACAATTAAATAAATCCAGTTTTCTAGGTTATAACATTCTCGCATGAGATATGTACATCCGCAGTTAATAAGAAAAGAAGGGATCCTCTGCAGCTTCTCGGTGTTGCAAGAACTGGCCTTCAATCTTGGCAGCGACTGTAGATCGGAATGCAGGAAAGGAAAATGAGTTAGTTGTGTGGATTATCTCGGAAAAGGTTGAAAGAGGCGAGGAAGATCAAGGAGCAAAAAAGGTACGTCTGAGTCTGATGAGGAAGGTTTTGGGGGGTCCTTTTAAGTTGTCGTTGAGAAACATATTTGTGGTTTTATAATAAATACAAGATCACCAGTGACGTCATAGTACGAAAAACGGGGCGGGAAAATATTCAGTGCAAATACAAATATTTATTACTTCTTTAGTAAAGATAATATTTTCCTGAAAATTCTGAAAATGACAAATTAATAAAAATTACTAAATAAGGAGGGATGAATTAAACCTTAAATGTGAATATCTCCCTTATTAATCAGTTAAAACGGAAAAATTATTTAAAAAAACGGGAGCAGACGACAAACATGGAGGAGTTTAAAAAGAAGGGATAGGCTAATAGGCCACGTTTTTAAATAAAACATGAGGAATAGGGTCTTTTATAAAATTAGTATTAGAGGAAAGTGAACAGAAGAGGGAAGCCAAGTATGGACGAGGCTAAGGAGTTTATGGAGGATATGTGTGTGGAAATGTGGTAGGAATGAAAAAAATGAAAATGCTTGCGTAGTATAGATTATAGAATCATTTTATTTGAAAATGGAAAAAAAAAGGAAAATTATTAATTCCTCATTTTCTAGAGTAAAACCTTAAAAGATGTCCAAAAAAAAATATTTCTTTCTAATTTTTAAAATCGTTATTTCACACTCAAATAAAAAAATATTTTAACCCTCTTCTTCTCGCTAGGCTCAATCCTTACAGGGTGTTCCAAAAGTCAAGAAGCTACGGAATTAAATGTAAAACCCCGGGGATTAATTAATTAAAAATAAATTTTTAAATTATGACGATTCAATGAAGGTGATTAATTAAAACAGTCTTACACCGTATCCTCTTTTTTTTAACTGCCTGTATCCTTAAAGTGACCCTCGTTGCCCGCCCCCCCTTTGGGTTATTTACGCACCCCCTGTTGAATTAAGGAGTAACCCTATATATATATAGAGAGAGAGAGAGTTTCCCTGAACCGCGAAAAATTATCGGAACACGCTTGGCCCTTTTCAGAAAGGATTGGGAGTGACCCACCCTTTAATTAGAGGACTGCCCGAACAAAGGACAAAGGAGGCTGTGACTAAACAGTTAATTGGTGGCTCTAGTCAAAATAAAATTATGAAATAGGCCGGAAATTAAATCGAGACCACAAAGAAAAAAAAACAGGGGTTGTAAATAATGGGGAAAAAAACAAATTTCTTGAAGCAAAATACGCGGAGCAACTGTTTGAGGATAAAACTTCCCCCAAAAGGATTAAAAATAATCTTCACGTGTTGTGAAATGTTATTATTTTTCTTAATCTTGAGTAAAGTGTTGAAAGAGAACGGAAGTAGGAGGATAGTTATTGAGGTTTATTAAGTTTTGGAGGCCATGACGACAGAAATTTTTTTTGGGGGGGGCACGATACTGTTTTAGTGGAGGAGTTAGTCCCGACGCCTTTCTTAAATTCCACGGCACGCAGAGTTTTCTTCTGTTCCTTTTTTCTCTTCTGCTTGGGAGGATCCTACTTTAAGTGGATGTAGTCAGTGCTAATAGCTTCTACTTAACATTTCCCCTCTTTCTCCTCCTCCCCTCCACCCACACCACCTCCTTAACAGGGGGGAGAGGGAGAGAGGGAGCGGTATTCAACTTCATAATGAGAATGAACTGCTTGTCCTCGCTGCTTAAGGAAGGAAACTTTGTATACTATCGATGACTATCTCTCACTCCTCCTTATCTCACTCTCCCTATCTCTCAGTCTCCATATCACTCAGTCTCTTTGTATTCTTTCCCTCTCAGTATTTAATTCTCTCTCAGCCTCTCCCTCAGTCTCTTTCTTTATCACTATCAGTCTCCCTATCTCTCAATCTCTGTCTCTCTTTCTCTCTTTCCCTGTCAGTATTTGATTCTTTCTCAGTCTCTCCCTCAGTCTGTTTCATTATCACTCTCAATCCCTCTCTCTCTCTCTCTCTCTCTTTCTGTCTCCCTCTCAGTATTTCATTCTCTCTCTCTCCCTCTCAATCTCCCTCTCATTATCTCTCTCATTTTTTTTCTCTCTCTCTCCACCTCTCACTCTCTGACAGTCTCTCTGTATCTCTATCTTTCTCTCTATCTCTATCTTTCTCTCTATCTCTGTTTCTCTCTCTATCTCTATTTCTATCTCTCTATCTATCTCTATCTCTCTTTCTGTCTCTATCTCTCTCTCTCAATCTCACTCTCAGTATGTCTCATTCTCTCTCTCAATCTCCCTCTGAAACTCCCTCTCAGTATCTCTCTCATTTTCTCTCTCTCTCTCCACCTCTCACTCTCTGACAGTCTCTCGCTCTATCTCTATCTTTCTCTCTATTTCTATTTCTATCTATCTCTATCTATCTTTCTCTCTCTATCTCTATCTCTCTTTCTATCTCTATCTCTATTTCTCTTTCTATCTCTCTCTGTCTCTCTCTATCTCTCTATCTATCTCTATCTCTCTTTCTATCTCTATCTCTATTTCTCTTTCTATCTCTCTCTGTCTCTCTCTCTATTTCTATCTCTATCTCTCTATCCATCTGTATCTCTGTCTGTCCTTCTCTCTCTATCTCCCTCTATCTCTTTCTGTCTGCCTGTCCTCTCTATCTCTCTCTGTCTCTCTCCCTATCTCTATCTCTACCCATATATCCATCTCCATCTCTATCCGTATATCTATCTATCTCCATCTCTATCGGTATCTGTATCTCTATCTCCCTATATCTCTCTCCCTCTATCTCTCTCTGTCTGTCTGTCCTCTCTATCTCTCTCTGTCTCCCTCTCTATCTCTATCTCTACCCTTTATATCCATCTCCATCTCTATCTGTATCTGTATCTCTATCTCTCTATCTATCTCTATTTCTCTTTCTATCTCTATTTCTGTCTCTCTCACCCTCAGTCTCTCTCTCTCTCTCTCTAATTGAATTATCCCCCTCTGTAACAATCCTTCTATGGTTTACGCCCCAAAACGTTTCTTATCACTCGCAAGTCCTTAATAACTTTTAATTATTTTTTTTACTATTCTGACAAAGGGAGAATTAGTAGTAGTGGGGAAATGACAATCATCTCCACAGATTTCGTCCAAATTTGGAAACTGCGGCCTGCGGGTCGAGCAGCTGGACGAGCAACAGGTTGTGGTTGTGTCAAGACCAGAAGCCCCCGAAAATATGAGGGACCAAAGCAACAGGTAAATGCCACGAGTCTAGACGGAAATATGTATCCCCCTTATAAAACACCTTGAACTCTCAAGGTCGAAGGAACGAAGGAAGGAAGGACCACAGGCGAACCGATTTAAGGCCGAAGTCAAGTTCC
This sequence comes from Eucriotettix oculatus, assembly GCA_034510155.1. Classification (NCBI taxonomy): domain Eukaryota; kingdom Metazoa; phylum Arthropoda; class Insecta; order Orthoptera; family Tetrigidae; genus Eucriotettix; species Eucriotettix oculatus. The sequence continues at coordinate 123,496,374 of CM067378.1, forward strand.
TTACAAAGCTACAGCGAGGACTGAAAAACACTTACAAGCTCTTAGGAAAATCCTATTACTGTTAACATTAATTACAGATAAACACCAAAAATATAGTTATTTGGAGCATCAGAAGACAAAAAATAGTTCCGTCACACTTTGTATCTGTACCTCTCTCTCTCTCTCTCTCTCTCTGTCCTTCTCTCTCTCTCTTTCTGTCCTTCTCTCTCTGTCTCTCTCTATCTCTCTCTATCTCTTTCTGTATCTGTATCTCTATCCCTATCTCTATCTCTCTCTACCTCTCCTTCTTTCCCTCTCTCTCATTATCTCTCTCTCTCTGTCTTTCTGTCTCCGTTTCTATCTCTATCTCACTCTGTCTGTCTCTCTCTGTCTCTATCTCTCTCTGTCTGTCTGTCTCTCTATCTCTATCTCTCTCTGTATTTGTATCTTTATCCCTATCTCTATCCCTATCTCACTCTATCTGTCTCTATCTCTCTCTCTGTCTGTCTATCTCTATCTCTCTGTCTGTTTGTTTATCTCTCTCTGTCTGTCTCTCTCCCTATCTCTATCCTCTATCTCTATCTCTATCTCCATCTCTCTCTGTATTTGTATCTCTATCTCTATCCCTATCTCTATCTCTCTCTACCTCTCCTTCTTTCCCTCTCTCTCATTATCTCTCTCAGTCTCTCTCTCTCTGTCTTTCTGTCTCCGTTTCTATCTCTAACTCTATCTCTATCTCTCTCTGTCTGTCTCTCTCTCTATCTCTCTCTCTCGCGTGTGTGTGTGTCTGCCTCTCTCTTTCTCTTTCTCTCACTCTATTTGTTGCAACAGCGATTTGGCTACCTTTAATGTGTTTTATTTTTGTGACAGGTTTTTTTTTTATAACTTGTCTTATTTTTATTTGGTCCGCTTCGCAACACACTCCTTGTTTAAGTTGGCAACCTCGCTTACGGTCCTATTTTCAGTTCCTCCCGCTGTTGCATAACCACTGTGGTGTTTCTGTACAATTTTTTTCCTTGCTGCAGAATTATTTACTCGTGAATATTATTTCGCGTTTCTATCTGCCAGAAATTATTTTTCTTTTTTTCATTTTCTATTCGTCCTATTTTAATAAATTATCTCCCTTGTGATTGATTTAGTTAATCACCTCGTGTTTCTAGGTGGAGTGTTCTCCTTCCTTCCTCCTGCCTCCGAAAAACTTTATTATTATTATTGACAGGTTAAGGTTACAGTTACTGTTCCTTCTGTGTGTTTTCTTTCTACTTTATGGAGGTTTTTTTTAATTAGATGCTTATTTTTTTATTGGCGAGTATTTCTCCGCGCGTTTGTTGTTGAGAATTTCCCCTTCCTTCCCCTTCCTTCCCCTTCCTTCCCTGAGGAATCTGACCTTAAACGGCCGCCACTACTTAGCCATGAGATTAAGGAAAATTTTTTTCTGTAATTATGACGTACATTGCATTTAATTTATGGACTTAAAATTAAAGGTAAACGTTGTTACATGATGTGACTAATTAGTTTTAATAGATTTGGGTGTTCAACAGTTTGTGGTGTAATTAATTATTAATTGAACACGGTAAACCCTATTAATTAAAATATTACAAAACATAATAATACACCAATATTTACCCAGCTTAAGGATTTTCCTATGACGTTTCTGTCACGTGCTCGTAGCTCGTCGTCGTGTGACGTTCTTTTCACACCTCATGTTTATTTCAACGCCCTTCCTTTTTCACGCCCCTGGCACACGTCTTCAGTACTTGTCCCTTTACACCTAACATAAGTTTTAAAATATATATATTTTTCCTTCTTATTCCATTTCATGCTTCCAACAACGTTGTCTTGATAACTCTGCACTCTCTGTATATATATATACAACTACAGTGGTCCAATTTTATAAATAAATAAAAAATTAAAAACCTCCCCTCGTGCCTCGCGCATATTTTCCTGCAAACCTTTAAACGAAGCCAGTAGAAAAATTACGAATAGATCATGAAAAGGGGAAAGGAAAAAATATATTTATATATATGGTTGTGAAACATGGGCGATAGGAGTTGCAGACGGGGAAAAAAGAGTAGAAACTTTCAAAAGGATAATGCTGAAAAACAGGTGGGTGGACATGGGGTAACGTTGTGTTTTAATTTGGTTGCTTAGTACGGGAAGAAGAAGAAGAGGAAACGTGAACCTTTTTTTAAAAAAGAAATGGAAATGATAAGAAAAGGGGGGTTTAAAGGAACGACCCTGAGACAGAATTAAACAGATGCAAAAAAAAATAACCGTGAAAAAAAATTAATAATAATGACAATTAGTGCATAACTTAAAAGTGTCGAAATTTAAATTAGTAATAAAATTTGTGTAACCGTGAAACAAAAATATATAGTGCATAATATATGTGTCGAAATTTAAATTAATAATAAAATTAGTGTAACCGTGAAAAATAATAATAATGACAAATAGTACATAACTGAAAAGTGTCGAAATTTAAATTATTAATTAAATTTGTGTTACGAGTGAAAAAATAAATAATAATAATGACAATTATTGCATAACTTATAAGTGTCGAAATTTAAATTCATAACAAAATTTGTGTAACCGTGATAAATAATAATAATAACAATGGCAATTAGTGTTTAACTTATAAGTGTAGAAATTTTAATTAATAATAAAATTTGTGTAACCGTGAAAAAAATAATGACAATTAGTGTACAACTTATAAGTGTAGAAATTTTAATTAATAATAAAATTTGTGTAACCGTGTAAAAATAATAATAATAATGATAATGACAATTAGTGCATAACTTATAAGTGTAGAAATTTTAATTAATAATGTAATTTGTGTAACCGTGAAAAAATAATAATGATAACAATGACAATTAGCGCATAACTTGTAAGTGTCAAAATTAAATTAATAATGACAATTAGCGCATAACCTATAAGGGTTGAAATTTAAATTAATAATAAAACTTGTGTAACCTTGAAAAATAATTATAATAATAATGACAATTAGTGCATAACTTATAAGTGACAAAATTTAAATTAATAATGTAATTTGTGTAACCTTTAAAAAAATAATAATAATAATGATAATGACAATTAGTGCATAACTTATAATTGTCGAAATTTAAATTCATAGTCAAATTTTTAGAGTACAGAGGTTATAAACTCTATATATTCTACTGTAAATCAATCTAATTAATTTTTTTGATTTGTACCAAACCGCTCAATTTTTGAACGGTAAGCGGTGTATGTGTATGTATTTTAACGGAAATAAAGGAGTGAGAGAGAATTAAGGGTGAATATTACTGGAGATTGCACGAAACGCGAAGCATTAGGAGGATAAAATAATTTCTGTGAGGTTACAGGATCAATTTAAAGGGGACATTTATTAAATTATACATACAGTTACATGCTTTTGCCCTCACCTCACCTCACCCCCGGGCCAGACAAAGTAATTAAATTAAAAACTTTTAATATGTGTGAAATGACATTGTTCTTTTTTTCACGGCTTTGTAATTTATAAATGAATCATTTTTCCCCGTGAGTGACGTCGGTAATTTGAATTCCTGTTACCCCTTAAACTTTATACCACGTTAAGGTTTGCCTTCCTCTTGTTGATAGTTGATAGTTTTGATGTGGCGTAATTGACATTTCCCAATAGCCTCTCCCAGTCATCAAGACGTAGCAGCAATCGATTATCTAAGTGTTACCCGACGTGAACTGAATTCTAAATAAATAACGTTGGCAAACCTGACGTGTGTCTATTCTGTAGACGTCAGACTTGTGCTCAAATGAGAATGGGGTTTTGTGAATTTACTTTCCTCAGACACACAAATAATGTGGAACTCGCGGTTAAAGAGGGGGTGGAGGAGGGGAAACTCTCTCTCTCCGCCCCTTCTCTCTCTCTCTCTCTCCTTCTCTCTCTCCTTTGTCCGCAAAAGCAAACAGTAGAGGGAGGAAATGCTTTTCTTTTTTTATTATTATTCCAAGAGTTTGACGTGAAGGTTTTTAGCGAAATGTGGGCCCGGGGGGTGGGTGGAGGGGAGGGGGAGGGGGAGGTTGGAGGTGAGGAGGAAAGAGGGAGAGGGAGACGGACCTTGAAATGCGTTTAAAACGAGACTCGTTTCAGCTGGAATGAAAAGGGGCAAAAAAATTTTCGAAGTATACTTTGTTTAAAATATATGCACGGGATTCCTTTTTAAAACGATAAAAAGTTCGGGTTTTGTTCCCTCCGTTATAATTATTTTATTATTTCAAACGTTTTTTAACCTCCAGGATATTTTCTACGTCAGTCTCCTTTTCTTTTTCCCGCTCTTGAATTACATAACGTGCTGTAAATGCTGAAACCTAAAAACACTCAAGTAAGAAAAGTCAAAAGATTAAATTAAACGTTACCTTTATAAAGAGATATATGACGTTCTAGTGTTTCTACATCCGCAGCCTCTACTGTATTTATCTTTCCCCAGTCGATGCAACCGATTTTTTTTTCTTATTTCTTTACTTTATTCGCCTTCTTAAATAAGGTGGCAGAAACATGGACGCAATAAGGTGCTCTTACGGATAAGCAAAGGGCAAAATTATAAATTTTAAAACGGGAGGCATGTGGTATTTTATGAAGGATAATAATATAATATCGATCATTTTCGACTTACCGATCGACTCGTGTAACGTGTTTTGAGAAAACGCTTTAACGGTCAGTTGGCGGGAAATTTCGAACAGAAAGATAAAATTTAATTCAGTGTTTTCACCACCCTTACTAATCCTTTTAAATAAGGTGTGTAACATAATATTATAATTAACCTTAATTAATGACATAATAATAATAATAATTAATGTAATCGCTAGATAATTTGTTTTAATTGAATTTATTTTGAATGATCATGACAAATTTTAAAAATGGTGTGTAACAAAATTGTATAATAAACTTAATTAACGACGTAATAATAATTAATGTAATCGTTGGTAAGTTGTTTTACCATTCAATTTTACAGAATGATCATGACAAATTTTAAATAACGCGTGTAAAACATAATTTTATAATAAACTTAATTAATGAAATAATAATAATAATTAATGTAATTGCTAGATAAGTTGTTTTACCGTTGAATTTTACAGAATGATCATGACAAATTTTAAATAAGGTGTGTAAAACATAATTTTATAATAAACTTAATTAATGAAATAATGATGATAATTAATGTAATCGCTAGATAAGTTGTTTTCCCATTGAATTTTACAGAATGATCATGACAAATTTTAAATAAGGTGTCTAACATAATTTTATAATTAACCTTAATTAATGAAATAATAATAATTAATGTAATCACTAGATAAGTTGTTTTACCGTTGAATTTTACAGAATGATCATGACAAATTTTAAATAAGGCGTGTAAAACATAATTTTATAATAAACTTAATTAATGAAATAATAATAATAATTAATGTAATCACTAGATAAGTTACAGAATGATCATGACAAAATTTTAAATAAAGTGTGTAACATAATTTTATAATAAACTTAATTAATGAAATAATAACAATTCATGTAATCTCTAGATAAGTTGTTTTACCATTAAATTTTACAGAATGATCATGACAAATTTCGAAAACCTTTCAACTTTAATTATCCTCTCGTGAAGTATGATTTTCTTTCTATTTTAATTGGGCTAAATTCAAATTATGCGGAACCTTGCTAACAGAATCTTTTCAACTCTTTTAATAAAAATTAAGTTTGAAGAAGGTATTGAAATTTTTTTTTATGTATTATATAAATTATATTGAACCTCCTTTTATATTTTACTTTTCCAATTTGGGCTTAAAGATAGATTCGAAACATTCATAATGAGATTAAATTCCCTAATTTTCCAGTTATCCCAAATTTATTGGTAAGTTTAATTATTTTTCTTTACAGATATTTTTCGTCAATGAATCAATTACCCAATTATTGTTTTTAACCCCGATTTATCCTCGTCGGTTTACTTATCCACAGCCAGAAAAAAGAAATATTTTCCTTTCCGTTGGAGCTTTTATGATTCATGGCTTCTTCTTCTTTTTTTTCTTCTTATTTCGCGAGCAACATTTGGCTGGCCTGGAAGTTGAGTTCTCATCAGGTTGTAAAAATCCTTCGCCTGGAATATTCTGGATTACCTCACGAGTTATTATTTCTCTCTCTCTCTCTCTCTCTCTCTCTCTCCTCCAATCGTTTGCTTTGATTTAACGCTCGATATTTCGTGTTACGTTTAGCAAAAAAAAAAGATCGACCCCTTTTCCGTAAAGCAGCGTTGGGGGAGGGGAAAATAATTAACATGGGAAATGTTTTCTTTTTTTTGTGGAAAATTTTATGGAAGGTCTTTCTGTAATTTTATCCCCTTTAAAAAATGTTTCTTCTTGGTCTGAAAAGTCTTTTTTTGGTGGTTTCATCGACGGTTTTTCAGGTTTCTTTTTACTTTGGAAATAATTACTTAGTGACTTTCCTCTTCCATCGAACCTGGTTGTTGACATTTTCTTCCTTTTACAGGAGAAATGGTTTTTTTTTACACCACTGTACTGTAACCACTTAAACCAATCCTCATACAGCACAGGACAATCTCTATTAACAATTTTTTTTGTAGATTTTATTTTTTATTTTTGGCTTAAACTCCGGGTCTTGTTGTGTGTGTGTTTTTCCGATCCTTTTCCGCCGCGATTTTTAAAAAGGTCTGTTCTCTGTGTGTTGCTGGTTTTATTTTTTTTAAAGGGAAGGATAAGTAAATAAGCAAAAAGAAATTTACATTTAATGCGCTTACGTGTGTGTGTGTGGAAACGTACGGAATTATATAAAAAAAAGGGGGAGACACGAGAATAAAAAGGACCGCGACAAAACTAACTGCTAATGGTTTTGTTATAAAGTTGGTCAGACTGCAGAGTTTTGTACTCCACGGAAAAAAAAAAGTTAACGTAAAAAAAAATAATTCTGCGGCTTGTGATGATTCGTCGTTTGTTTTTTTGGAAGGGAAACAGTTTTAAATAAAACAAACGAAGTTCTACAATTTTTCAAATCAGTGATAAATGAGGATTTTTATTAGTTTTTCGCAATTAAAAAAAATGATAATTAATGTTGTTGTTGTTGTCCTTATGACTGCTCTGATCCATGTTAACCTATCCTGTGAAAGCCTTTTTACTTCCACATTATCCTTAATCTGCTTAGCGTGCGTATTCCATCCTTTTAGCCTCCCTCTTCTATTCTTAACCCCCACACACACACTTATCCCTCTATAACTAGTTTTGCAAATAGCCTCATGTCTCAAAACGTGACCCAATTAATCTATCCCTTTAAAACCCTCCAACATTGTTTTCTCTTCCTGGTTAGTTATCCTATCCCCTATCCATCTCATTCTCCTAATAGGACCACATTTCAAAGGCTTCTATTCTTTTTCCTTTCCGCTGCTCGTGTTTAATTAATTCCTGTTTAGTTTTCCCTATTCAGGACCTCTTTTTTTCCTTAACTTTAATAACTTGGTCTATTAATCTATCCCTTCAAAATCCTCCATATTTTTCTCTCCTCCTCTATTCTGCTTATAACTTCCTGGTTAGTTGTTCTATACACTATCCATCTCATTCTCCTAATAGGACCACAATTTTTTCCTTTCTGCTGCTCGTATTTAATTAATTCCTGTTTAGTTTTTCCCTATTCAGGACCTGTTTTCTTCCTTAACTTTGATAACTTGGACAATTAATCTAAAATCCTCCATATTGTTCTCTCTTCCTCTATTCTGCTTATAACTTCCTGGATAATTACTCTATCCACCTCATCCATCTCATTCTCCTAATAGGACCACATTTTCTCCTTTCTGCTGCTCGTGTTTAATTAATTCGTGTTTTTTATTTTTCCCTATTCAGGACCTGTTTTTTTCCTTACCTTTGATAACTTGGCCTATTAATCTATCCCTTCAAATTCCTCCATATTGTTCTCTCTTCCTCTATTCTGCTTATAACTTCCTAGTTAGTTACCCTATTATCCATCTTATTCTCCTAATAGCACCACAATTTTCAAAGGCTTCTATTCTTTTCCTTTCTGCTGCTCATATTTAATTAATTCCTGTTCAGTTTTTCCCTTTTCAGAACCTGTTTATTTCCTTAACTTTGATAACTTGGCCAATTAATCTAAAATCCTCCGTATTTGTTCTCTCCTCCTCTATTCTGCTTATTACTTCCTGGTTAGTTACCCTATTATCCACTCGTCCATCTCATTCTCCTAATAGGACCACATTTTAAAGGCTTCTATTTTTTTTCCTTTCTGCTGCTCGTGTTTAATTAATTCGTGTTTATTATTTTTTCCCTATTCAGGACCTGTTTTTTTCCTTACCTTTGATAACTTGGCCTTTTAATCTAAAATCCTCCGTATTTGTTCTCTCCTCCTCTATTCTGCTTATAACTTGCTGGTTAGTTACCCTATTATCCACCTCATCCATCTCATTCTCCTAATAGGACCACATTTTCAAAAACTTCTATTTTTTTTCCTTTCCGCTGCTCGTGTTTAATTAATTCCTGTTTATTATTTTTTCCCTATTCTGGACCTGTTTTTTTTTCGTTACCTTTGATAACTTGGCCTTTTAATCTAAAATCCTCCATATTGTTCTCTCCTCCTCTATTCTGCTTATAACTTCCTGGTTAGTTACCCTATTATCCACCTCAACCATCTCATTCTCCTAATAGCACCACAATTCCAAAGGCTTCTATTCTTTTCTCCTTTCCGCTGCTCGTATTTAATTATTTCGTGTTTTTTATTTTTCCCTATTCAGAACCTGTTTTTTCCTTAATTTTGATAACTTGGCCTATTAATCTATCCCTTCAAAATCCTCCATATTGTTCTATCTTCCCCTATTCTAAAAAATAAATTTAACTATATGCTTCATTGGGGCTTATATTGAGCATTTCCCCCAATTAACTTAGCTTAGAATTCAATGCCCCTGTGATCAGTTTACGCGCGCAATGTTCCGTCTTGACGTATTTTCCTAGAATTAGGACGTCGTGAGGATTGTGATTAGTCAATTGGTAGGTAGGTGAAGCCCTGGCTTAGGTTTTAGGGGAATGGAGAACAGCAGGTGTTGTTGTTGTTGTTAAGTCAGGTCCTGGATACTCGACGTCGACGTCGACTCTGATGAAGCTAGCTCAGTTGGTAAGAGCACCCCACCCTGGTCCCGGTTGACATTTTTCCCCATTCTTGTCTTTCTTCTACAAAAAAAAATTAACTATATGCTTTACTGGGCTTATATTGAGCATTCCCCCAACTAACTTCGCTTATAATTCTATACACCTATGGTTAATTTACGCAATTTCCGACTTGACGTATTTTCCTAGAATCAGGACGACGTGAGGATCGTGATCAGTGAATTGGTAGGTAGGTGAAGCCCTGGCTTAGGTTTCAGGGGAATGGAGAACAGCAGGTGTTGTTTTTGTTAAGTCCTGGGTCGTCGTCGACGTTGTAAGCTCGGGTTAGCTAGCTCAGTTGGTAAGAGCACCCGCCCGCCCGGCTGAATGTCCTGGGGTTCGATTCCCCTGGTTCAGATTGACATTTTTTCCCCATTCTTGTCTTTCTTCTACAAAAAAAAAAGAAATTAACTATATGCTTCATTGGGGCTTATATTGAGCATTCCCCCACTAACTTAGCTTATAATTCTATACACCTATGGTTAATTTACGCAATTTCCGTCTTGACGTATTTTCCTAGAAGCCCTGGCTTAGGTTTTAGGGGAATGGAGAACAGCAGGTGTTGTAGTTGTTGTTAAGTCAAGTCCTGGGACGTTGTAAGCTCGTGTTAGCTAGCTCAGTTGGTAGGAGCACCACCCTAGACCCTGGGGTTCGATTCCCCTGGTCCCTGTTGACGTTACTATTTTCTTTCACCTGATTGATTGATTGATTTTTTGCGAAATTTCATATTTTTCTTCCTTTCATTTTTTAAAAATGGAAATAGATGTTAAATTTTTCGCTTTAAATTAAATTATGGTGACGTCTCCGTAGTTGTGGGGGGCGAGGCAGAGTCTAGCAAGGTGAGGGGGAGGAAGGAGGGTGGAAGGGGAAAGGGGGGCAACAGGTCTTGAGGCACGAGGATCCAGATCCTGGAATAGCTGGATGGTGGAACAGCTTCAATATATATATATATATATATTGGTGAACCGCCATCAGGTGTTATGTTACACGTCATAACGGGGGGGGGAAATTTTATTTTATTTTTTATATAACGAGCGAAACGTCGCGTCTCTTTTTATCGTCAGTTCTCTCTTTCTCTCTCTCTCTTTCTCTCTCTCTCTTTCTCCTTCTCTTTCTCCCTCTCGTCTCTCTTTCTCCCTCCCTCTCTCCCTCTCTTTCTCCCTCGCTTCCCCCCCTCTCTTCCTCTCTTGAGCGTGAGCTTCAAGTAGCCTCGGTTGAAATTAATGAGAGTTTCTCTCATTCATTCATGGCGTCGCAATTTACATTCCCTTTGCAAGAACTAGAACCTTTTAAGGCCCTTTCCCGGGTTCTCGCTTCTCGAAGACGTGTAGAGGGGGAGGGGAAAGGGAAGGGGGGAAGGGAAGGGGGGAAGGAGGGGAGAGGGAAGGGAAACACACGGAGCCGGAATAGAAAAAGGTACGAAGGCGCGGACTGAATTTTAAAACAACTACAACAAAATATGTTCTGCTTTTCATAAAATTATTCTCATGTTTTTTTAAAAAAAAAATTAAAAAAAAAATACGCAGTCTTGAGGCTATTCAAGTACATCCTCAATTTCTTACAAAACAGATTACTTGAATTTCGCCTCAGTGCATTAGTCACATGTCACTAAAAGTACTTTGAAAAAGAAAAACCCTTAATAAAATGGCGTTGAACGTGGTCCTTGGAGAAACAGAAGCTTAAAAAAAACATAAATTAATATGGAAAGGGGAATTAAAGTGGGAAGATAGTAAATAAATAAAAATAAAACGGACAGAGGGGGGGGAGGGAAAAATCAAGAAAGGAGGAGGAGAAGGATGATGCTGCAGGAGTCCATGCTGTTTAACTTATATATATATATATAGAACAGGCGATGATGAGGAAAGAAATTCTAGAATTCTAGATAAAATCTAAAGAAGGTATGCAGCAGCAGTAATTAGAATTAGAATTGAAGAGCAAGGAAAGAAAAGCAGCAGATATTTAAAAAGGAGTAAGACAAGGACGTAACTTAGGTGATGAAGAAAGTTAAAACGGAATGTGGGGAAAAAAGAAAATCACACTGCAAGGAGAAGAAATGAAACCAAACCCCCTAAGGCTTGTTGGGATCCCCATATATAGGGGGGGGGGGAAAAAATCAAATAGAATAATTAGAGAAACTTTCATAAAAGGTCTGTTTTTTAATTTTCATAATCGTAAAGCAAAACAGTAAATTTTTGAATTTAAGGTGGGTTAAAAAATCTAATTTTTCTCACCTTAATAAGATTATATCTAAGGGTGGATATTAGTAAATGACAAAAAAAAAATTTGAGGATATTTAAAGAAGTAAAATGTCGAGAAAGAGAAGTTATCCCTAACCTCTGCAGAAGGCAGTCACATGTAATTAAGAGTTGAAGAAGAGGAATAAATTTAAAAAAAAAACAGAAATCAAGGAACGGAGTAAGACAAGGAGAAGGATGATGATGATGCTGCTGCGGTCCATGATCTGTAACTTTAATATATATATAGAACAGACCATGATGAAGAAAGTTAAAACGGAATAAGAAGGGGAAAAAAAAAGGAAATCATGCTGCTGCAAAGGAGAAGAAATAAAAATTTCGTGCTTTGCCTACGATGATGATATTGGAGTATTAGTGCGGGGGGGGGGAAGTCAGAAGAATAATACTTGGAAAACCCCCATAATAAATGGGCATCAAACGTGGGCCCTGGAGAGAAAAGAGTTCAATATGAGGAGGATTAATAGAGGGGGGGAAAAAAACGCAAAGTGATGGAGTGTGTAGTAAGTGGGGGGGGGGGAAAAATAAGTGGAATAACAAAGGCTGTAAGATTGTGGGGTAAGGGATATTTTGAAGGGGAAGTTAAGGGAAAAAATCTGCTACTACTAGGGAAGCGTAATACGTAAAAAAAAAGTCGTGGAGGAAAAGAGTACAACTTAAGGATTAATAGAGGGAAAAAAAATAAGGTGATGGAGTGTTGTAAGTGGGGGGAAAAAAAAACAGTGGAATAACAAAGGCTGTAAGATTGTATATATATATATATAAACCCTCAAATAATGACCAAAAAAGGAAATATATATATATATATATATATATAAACCCTCAAATAATGACCAAACAAGGAATAATTTAATTCTGAAACGTTTCGTCTCCCCAGTCCACGGACATCCTCAGTTCTTTAATTAAAAACCTTAACGAAATCTTATTAAGGTTCTGCAATATATATATATATCCCACTGTTTTCCCATACTACACTATTTTTTGTATTTAATTTGATAAGGAGACGTAAAGGCTTGCGCAAGTCAGAAGAAGGAGAAGATGTAATAAATGACTCTGGAACGTAGTCCTTGAGGATTAACAGAGGGGAAATCTTTCAATCTCCCCCCTTTCTTCCCCTTCCTCACCCTTACTAACCCCCTGTGGTTTGTTTAAATAATGTGATTGTATTTGATACCAACCTTAACGCAAGAATATTTTTAAAAAAAGCTATTTTTTTTGTATTATTTAATATGTTGAGTAGAGGTGAAGGCTGATGTGATTACCTGACGTCACTGGCTTCCTCCTTCCTAGCAGTGGTGAAGTGGTTGAACACACACGGAGCACAACAAGACAAGACAAGATCACGCACGAGAGATCACGATCATGACCACGATGACCATGGACGATGGAGGAGCAGAGA
>CM067378.1:123514186-123590316 GCA_034510155.1 Eucriotettix oculatus
TATATATATATAGAACAGGCGATGATGAAGAAAGTTAAAACGGAATATGGAAAAAATGGAAAGGAGAAGAAATGAAACCCCCCCTAAGGCTTGTTGGGATCCCTATAGAATAAAAAAAATCAAATAGAATAATTAGAGAAAACTTCATAAAAGTGCTGCTAATTCTCATCATTGTAAGAACAGTTAATTTTTTGAATTTATGGCGGGTTAAAAATTTAATTTTTCTCACCTAAATTCCCCCCCCCCTTATTAAGATTATATCTAAGGGTGGAGATTAATAAATGACCAAAAAAAATTAGAGGATGTTTAAAGAAATAAAATATCGCAAAAAGAAGGCTTAGAAATAACCCTCTTCAGAAGGCAGTCATATGTAATTAGAATTAAAGGAGCAATAAATTGAAAAACAGAAATCAAGAACGGAGTAAGACAAGGATGTTAAAGAGCAGAAAAAAACTGAATAGAAATTTTAAAGATATGTAGTGATGTGGTGTGTGTTATTTTTCCAAGGTTGGCAGCAGCAGCTCATTCAACACTTGCAGGAACCTTGATTTTAAATACTAGAAGAGGGACGATGATTAAGAAAATCCTGTAGCACAGCAGAGTAAAACAACAACAGCAGCAGCAGCAGCAGCGCCGCCATTTTGAAAAAAGAATAGTTTTTATTCTCTGCTTCACCACGAAGCTCTTTGTAGTTACTGTTTGTAACCTCTGGAGGAAGGAAGGAAGGCTAATAATATCTCTGGTGTAGAGAGAGAGAGAGAGAGAACAATGGCGATGCTTGTCCAACCTTAGAGCTGACTGATTTCTGGTCATTCATGAAACTCGCTATTTGTTTGAAACAACAACAGCTGATGGTTTTTTTTGGAAGTCAGGATGATATATATATATATATATATATATATATATTTGAAACACGCGCCAAACCTTTTCCCTGAAAACAGAATCAGGTTTTGACCTTCACTAATCTGCGTCTGTAAGTCAAATAATAGTCGGGATTGAAATTGTAATCAACCTGTTTCGGGGATTTGCAGTTTGTTTTGGAGGTCAAATATAAATGTGGTTGGCGGATGGACGTTAATTATGTTGAAAGTATTTGAAATGCGCTGACAGAGAGAGAGAGAGAGAGAGAGAGAGAGAGAGAGAGAGAGAGAGAGAGAGAGAGAGAGAGAGAGACGATCCTGTCCTGTTTTCCTAGTGTTGTGCTGCAGCCAATCAGGCACAAAGCTACGTTATTAAAGACAAATATTTGCTCTCCGTCTGCTTAAATCCTCTCTCTCTCTCTCTCTCTCTCTCTCTCTCTCTCTCTCTCTCTCTCCCTCTGCAGGATTGTGTCGCCATTTTGCTCCAGAGTCCGACTCGTAAAGAGGATTTACCCGGGGTTTTTATTTTTCGTAGCAAGCAAATGAATTACTTTGGGATATCTGTGCACACACATATATATATATATGTATATATTCCTCCGACTCTTTGTCCTGGTGTTTACACATCCCCAGCCAAAATCCTCTTCCTTCTATTTTGTCAGCCTCGGGGGTTGGACATACTGGCGCAGAGTGTATGAAGGACCTCTTGCAGCTGGAACTGCTTTTTAAAACAAACATAACTACTAAAGTTACTATCGTCTAAAGAGGACTTTGGAAGCTAATGTTTAAGTTCTCTGAGATACATAGACAAGCTAGTTTTACAGAGCAATGTGTGTGTGTGAAGTGGGAGGAACTATTTATTACTAGTTATGGCCGCGACTTGGTTCAAGCAGAAAATAGTTCTTTATGTTTTTTCCACTAAAAACGAAAATAGGGCATCTTTTATTTACGCTGGCTTCACGGCAAAACCGTATAACTCGCAGTTAGTTTTCAACAGGTCCCGCTGTCACACGTGTGCGGCAATAGATGAAGTGAGAATGCTCTAACTCTCTCTGGCTCTCTCCGTGTCTCTCCACCTCCCTGTGTCTGTGTATCTCTCTGTGTCCTCTAACTATCTCTCTCTCCGTCTCCTTCTCTCTCTCTCTCTTTCCTGTGTCCGTCTCTCTTTCTGTCTGCCTGCCTCTCTCTCTCTGTGTCTCTACCCCCCTCCCTCTGTGGCTGTGTCTCTCTCTGTGTCCTCTAACTTTCTTTTTCTCTCCGCCTCTCTCTCTCTCCCGCCTGTGTCTGTGTGTCTCTCTGTGTCCTCTAACTATCTCTCTCTCCGTCTCCTTCTCTCTCTCTCTCCTGTGTCTGTGTCTCTGTCCGTCTGTCCTCTAATTATCTGTCTCTCGTTTTATCTCTCCCTTTCTCTCCGAGTCCGTCTCTCTCTCTGTCTGCCTGCCTCTCTCTCTCTCTCTGTGTCTCTACCCCCCTCCCTCTGTGGCTGTGTCTCTCTCTGTGTCCTCTAACTTTCTTTTTCTCTCCGTCTCTCTCTCCCTCTCTCTCCTGTGTCTGTGTGTCTCTCTGTGTCCTCTAACTATCTCTCTCTCCGTCTCCTCTCTCTCTCTCTCTCCTGTGTCTGTGTCTCTGTCCGTCTGTCCTCTAACTATCTGTCTCTCGTTTTATCTCTCCCTTTCTCTCCGTGTCCGTCTCTCTCTCTGTCTGCCTGCCTCTCTCTCTCTGTGTCTCTACCCCCCTCCCTCTGTGGCTGTGTCTCTCTCTGTGTGTCCTCTAACTTTCTTTTTCTCTCCGTCTCTCTCTCTCTCCCTCTCGCTCCTGTGTCTATGTGTCTCTCTGTGTCCTCTAACTACCTCTCTCTCCGTCTCCTTCTCTCTCTCCTGTGTCTGCGTCTCTCTCTCTCTGTGTCCTCTATCTGTCTCTTGTTTTATCTCTACCTTTCTCTCTGTGTCCGTCTCTTTCTGTCTGTCTGTCTCTCTCTCTCTTCGTCTCTCTCCCCCCTGTGTCTCTCTCTGTGTCCTCTAACTATCTGTCTCTCGATTAACTCTCCCTTCCTCTCTGTGTCCGTCTCTCACCCTCCCCTGTGTCTGTGTCTCTCTACGTGTCCTCTAACTATCTGTCTCTCGTTTTATCTCTGTGTCCGTCTCTCTCTGTCTGTCTCTCTCTCTCTCTCTGCGTCTGTCTGTCTCTCTCTTTGTCTCTCTCTCTCTGTCTGTCTCTCCCTGTGTCTGTATATCTCTGTTTCTGTCTCAGTGTGTCTCTCTCTCCGTCTCTCTCTCTGTCGTGCTGACAAAATTACTCTTATAATAACACAGTAAGTTGGCCGTATGTTTTCATTAGAGGGAGGCGCTGCGGGAGTTTCTCGCAGACGCTTCAGCCCAGAGTGACTGCGGGGCTTACCTGATCATGTCGGGGATGCCTCCTGCACTCTCTCTGGGTATTTTTTATCAAAGTTCTCATATGCCGAGACACCTTCACCTATTTTAGGAGGTATATGTACTGGGGTCAAAGACCTTGGGCATATGGCAAGAGTTGTCCGCTGATCCCATTGGATCAGTCGGCCAATTGCCTCCTGAAATTGGTGGAGACACGGAGAAGGGAATGCTGCGTCCCCACAGCAAACTCGTCTCCCGTCATTCGGAAGGGCGTGAGAATAGTACAGCCAATGCCCGACCTACCTGATGCAGGTTTTCTAGGGTTTTCCCTGCATCTCTTTAGGTGAAACACCGGGTAGGATCCTTAAACCATAGCCCGGGGGCCCTAGTTAACCCTTGCTAGGCTACCTTGCTCTACCTTCCCCATCCCCCCTTTCCAATTCCCTTCCTATGCTATTAAAGGGGAGTTGCCTGTTTCAGGATCATGTAGCCTGTTAACCGAAAAAAAAGCCGTATGTTTGTATTTCCAAATTGCAACTAGTGGTGGAAATGACATCAAATATACAGCCTAAAGATCTATGGGGGATAGGGGATGGAGGAGGACTATTAAGTTCAGTACAGTAATTAATTTAGATTATGTCAAAAGGAAGTCTCAAAAAGTAGACGAAACGTCGCTCTTGAATAAACAGTGTTGACTCATCGTCCGTCTATTTATTTGTTTGAAAAAAGAATTTTTTTTGTCTCTTTTTTAACCCTTATAAAGTCCCCAAATTTGTGAAGGAAACATCGTTACAGTAGAATAAAATATTTTTTAATATTTAAAAATAGTAACTTACTTCGTCCTGACGTACTTAATAAACATTTATTATCTTACTTTTTCGACGGTTCCTTAAAACGTATGAAGTAACCTACCGTGGAAAATGTAAATTTCTTTTCGCGACGAAGATGCTGGAGGGGGATTATTCCAGCCCCGGGTGACGTCGACAGTAATCCACAAAAATGTTTCTACAGCCGCCGCCATCTTCAGGTGAAGTGCTGCACTTGAGCCGTAGAAGAAACGTCAGATGACGTCACCCGGGCTGGAATAATCGCCCCCCCCCCTTCATCTAACCTAGCGTAACTTTCGAATTGGGTGAAAACTTAACGAAGGACCAAACAAGTACCGAAACGTTATTTTTTTTAAAAATTTAAACATCTTAAAGAAACTGCACTTTATCTTTTTATTTCTTTGGGAAAAAAAATTTTTTTTTGTCTCCCTTTCAACCCTTATAAAGTCCCAAAATTTGTGAAGGAAACGTCGTTACTGTAGAAAAAAAAATATTTTTAATATTTATAAATAGTAACTTACTTCGTCTCGATGTACTTGATAAATATTTATTATTTTATTTTCTGACGGTTTCCTAAAAGGTGTGATGAAACCTAGCGTAACTTTTGAATCAAGTGAAAACCTTACGAAGGAATCAGACAGGTACCGAAACGTTATTATTTAAAAAAAAATGAAACATTTTAAAGAAACTGCACTTTATATAAGTAAATGTAGTCACTGTGGATTTATCAAGGAGAAGAAAAGAAAGGAAAGGCCTAAATTTTAGTAATAAGCGTTTGATAAATGTGAACTGGAACACACACAATTGATGATTTTCATGAGCAGGGGGAAAGAAATATCGAGAAAGGAGAATTGTAGATTACCATCTAAAGAAGGTATGCAGCAGTAGTTAGAATTAGAATTGAAGAACAAGGATAGAAAAGCAGCAGATATTTAAAAAGGAGTAAGACAAGGACGTAACTTAGGTGATGAAGAAAGTTAAAACGGAATGTGGGAAAAAAGAAAACCACACTGCAAGGAGAAGAAATGAAAAACCCTAAGTCTTGTTGGGATCCCTTAAGAAAAAAAAATCAAATAGAATAATTAGAGAAAACTTCATAAAAGGGCTGTTTAATTTTTCATAATCGTAAGAAAATTTAATTTTTGAATATAAGTTGGGTTAAAAATCTAATTTTTCTCACCTAATTTCCCCTTAATAAGATTATATCTAAGGGTGGAGATTAATAAATGACCAAATAAAATTAGGGGATATTTAAAGAAATAAAGTGTCGAGAAAGATAACTTGTACCTAACCTCTGCAGAAGACAGTCACATGTAATTAGAGTTGAAGAGGAATAAATTGAAAAACAGAAATCAAGAACGGAGTAGGACAAGGATGCGATACATGCTCTGTAACTTAAAAAATATATATAGAGAACAGGACATGAAGAAAGTTAAAACGGAATGTAGGAAAAAAAGAAAACCACACTGCAAGGAGAAGAAATGAAACACCCTAAGGCTTGTTGGGATCCCTATAGAAAAAAAAAATCAAATAGAATAATTAGAGAAAACTTCATAAAAGGGCTGTTTAATTTTCATAATCGTAAGAAAATTTAATTTAAGGTGGGATAAAAATCTAATTTTTCTCACCAAAATTCCCCTTAATAAGATTATATCTAACGGTGGATATTAATAAATGACCAAAAAAATTAGAGGATATTTAAAGAAATAAAATATGGAGAAAGATAACTGATCCCTAACCTCTACAGAAGGCAGTCACATGTAATTAGAGTTGAAGAGGAATAAATTGAAAGAAAAAAAACAGAAATGAAGAAACGGAGCAAGAGTATTGAGTATTGGAAGAGTGTCGAGGCTAAACGATACAGAGTATTGAAGGTGACATGTGTGTGATGTGTGAGTGGTTGTGCAGATCAAAGTGACAAGCCCTATTATTCGAGGTCAATCGATCGCTGATGAATCCGCGGGCTCAAGGGCAACGGCTGCTAATTGACAGATAAATACGCACTATATATAGATATATATAACTCTTATTATAAACCAAATAATCATCCCCTGTAACACACAGAAATAAGTAAAGACACACGACTATACGTAACAGGGTAATTTGATTTTAAATGAATAGTAGAACAGTAGATAGAGTAGATTTAAATATTCCTCTAGTTGTATGTTTCAACAGTCTTTACAACTTGGTGGGAAAAAATATATTTGGTCGTTGTTTTGTTGATGTCTCTAATTAAAACAGTGTTAGACTAATTAGAGTATTTGGCTGTTGTTTTGTTGTTGTCTCTAATTAAAACAATGTTTGACTAATTACAGTATCGTCAAAACAAAGAATATATTTGGCTGTTGTTGTTGTCTCTAATTAAAACAGTGTTTGACTAATTACAGTATCGCCAACAGAAAGAATATATTTGGCTGTTGTTGTCTCTAATTAAAACATTGTTTGACTAATTACAGTATCGCCAACAAAAAGAATATATTTGGCTGCTGTTGTTGTTGTCTCTAGTTAAAACAGTGTTTGACTAATTAAAGTATCGACAACATTAAGAATATATTTGGCTGCAGTTGTTGTTGTTGTCTCTAATTAAAACAGCGTTTGACTAATTACAGTATCACCAACAGAAAGAATATATTTGGCTGTTGTTGTTGTTGTCTCTAATTAAAACACTGTTTGACTAATTACAGTATCGTCAAAACAAAGAATATATTTGGCTGTTGTTGTTGTCTCTGATTAAAACATTGTTTGACTAATTACAGTATCACCAACAAAAAGAATATATTTGGCTGATGTTGTTGTTGTTGTCTCTAATTAAAACATTGTTTGACTAATTACAGTATCGCCAACAGAAAGAATATATTTGGCTGATGTTGTTGTTGTTGTCTCTAATTAAAACATTGTTTGACTAATTACAGTATCGCCAACAGAAAGAATATATTTTGGCTGTTGTTGTTGTTGTCTCTAATTAAAACATTGTTTGACTAATTACAGTATCGCCAACAGAAAGAATATATTTGGCTGTTGTTGTTGTCTCTGATTAAAACAATGTTTGACTAATTACAGTATCGCCAATAGAAAGAAATATATTGGCTGATTTTTTTGTTGTTGTTATCTGAAATTAAAACAGCGTTTGACTAATTACAGTATCGCCAACAGAAAGAATATATTTGACTGATGTTGTTGTTGTCTCGAATTAAAACAGTGTTTGACTAATTACAGTATCGCCAACAGAAAGAATATATTTGGCTGTTGTTGTTGTTGTCTCTAATTAAAACAGTGTTTGACTAATTACAGTATCGCCAACAGAAAGAATATATTTGGCTGTTGTTGTTGTCTAGAATTAAAACAGCGTTTGACTAATTACAGTATCGCCAACAGAAAGAATATATTTGGCTGTTGTTGCTGTTGTCTCGAATTAAAACAGTGTTTGACTTTTTCAGTATCGCCAACACAAAGAATATATTTAGCTGTTGTTGCTGTTGTCTCGAATTAAAACAGTGTTTGACTAATTACAGTATCGCCAACAGAAAGAATATATTTGGCTGCTGTTGTTGTTGTTGTCTCTAATTAAAACATTGTTTGACTAATTACAGTATCACCAACAAAAAGAATATATTTGGCTGATGTTGTTGTTGTCTCTAATTAAAACAGTGTTTGACTAATTACAGTATCGCCAACAGAAAGAATATATTTGGCTGTTGTTGTTGTTGTCTCTAATTAAAACAGTGTTTGACTAATTACAGTATCGCCAACAGAAAGAATATATTTGGCAGTTGATGTTGTTGTTGTTGTCTGGAATTAAAACAGCGTTTGACTAATTACAGTATCGCCAACAGAAAGAATATATTTGGCTGTTGTTGTTGTTGTTGTCTCTAATTAAAACAGTGTTTGACTAATTACAGTATCGCCAACAGAAAGAATATATTTGGCTGATGTTGTTGTTGTTGTCTCTAATTAAAACAGTGTTTGACTAATTACAGTATCGCCAACAGAAAGAATATATTTGGCTGTTGTTGTTGTCTCTAATTAAAACAGTGTTTGACTAATTACAGTATCGCCAACAGAAAGAATATATTTAAATGTTGTTGTTTTGTCTCGAATTAAAACAGCGTTTGACTAATTACAGTATCGCCAACAGAAGGAATATATTTGGCTATTGTTGCTGTTGTTCTAGTTAAAACAGTGTTTGACTAATTACAGTATCGCCAACAGCAAGAATATTTATGTGGAATTATTATTATTATTATTCGTAAATTGAAATTCCCCTTGTGTTTTTTTGTGACGCCCTAGGAACGTTTAATTACACATTCTACTGGTTTGTAGCTGAAATCTACCCATTTTCTACTCTTCCCTTGCCTTAAACACCACAGAAAGAATCAAACGTCATTTTTAGAAAACATCCTGATTATGTTGTTCCAGTGATGTCTCCTTAAATTGTCCAATCCAATGTTGTCAATTAAATAAAAACATTCATAGATTTCTCCACGGTTATTATTATTATTATTATCATTATTATTATTAATATTATTAAAGACGAGAAACGAAAATTATTTCCACTTTCTTAGTTTCCAGTAGTGAAATCTCTCACAGCTTACGCGTTTCTGTTTTCTCACTGTGTGTTTGTGCTTCCTGTTAGTGTTTTAATGATTTAGACTATTTCCTTGTTTACTTTAGTTATTTATTTAAAGATTGTTGTTGAACTGGTCCTAAGACCGGTCCTCTGCAACCCTCCAATCTTGCGCAAAACTTTTCATTTCAGCATAACTATCCTATTCCACATTCTCCCTAACCTTTTAAGCGTAATCCATCCTTGTCCTCCCTCTTCTCTAATTTATCCGACACACATTTCCCTCTAACGGTAATCTTACAAGACCCTCATTATGTCTCAAAACGAGGCCTTTTAACCCATCCCTTTCACAAAGTCCTCCATATCGTTCTCTCTTCCCCTAATCTTCAAATAATACCTTAATTTAACCGCAGGATCACGGCTGTTGAACTTTGGGTAATAACATTTAATTAATACAGTTGGACATCCGAGAATGTTTTTTATTCCACATTTTATTAATTTTCTATACGATTTTATATTAGAAACTAAGACTAAGGATGATATTTTTATACATCAGTTTTTTTTTTGGGATACATAAAGTTTAGACAGAGAGAAAAGAAAACAACTAAAAGTGTTGTGATCTGAATTACAAACATCTGTGGAATGCTAGGAATATCTTCCTGTGCACGTAGCGAGTGTCTAGACCAGTCACCAGATGGCAGCATGTTACGGAGCCTGCAGCTGGCGCCATCTTCTTTAGACGCCCGACGTCACTTGTGCAGCTGAGTTGATTTCGTGGTTCCGGACAACCGCGGATAGGTGGAAGCACACATCTGATTTGAAACTAATAGCGTTACCAATCTGACAATGGGAAAGGAACCAAAAATCGAATTTGGAAAGGAAAAAAAAAGAAAGAAAGAAAAATATCCTGCAAGTAAGAAGTAACTTGGTCGTTCTCATCGAGGGCAAAGACCATATAACAGAAATGAATAAGAAAAGCAGTAGGACAGCTGAATACATAAACAAACACCACAAAATAATAATAGTATGTATTTGTATTTATTAAATCTACAAATGGCGTAGCCGCTTCTCCCCCTGGTGACAGATACACATAGAAATTAAACAATAATTAATAAACTGGTCGTCGTAAAGGACCACATTTAAGCCTATAGTTGAATGTATAATTTATTCAATATAAATAAATAAGAGTGGATGAATCATATTATTAGAAATGAATTATTTTATTATAAATATATAGTAATAAGAATAGTATTGTTTTACCTGAAGAGTATATAAATATTCATGGTATTATAGAGTGTATGTCGCAGCTCTGTGGACGTCTGCATCGCTCTGTCACGAATACTTTGTTGAGTCTAAATGTGTCGCTAGGCTGTTGGGTGGGATTTACCCAATATTTTACTCCGCAATGGACTGTTGTGGCCTGTCACTTGTTAGGGCACTGGCAGTGGGTGGGTGTGTGGTTGGGACATTCGGCGGTGGGGGGTGGGGGCCGGGCGGGGTTGGGTTTCTGATGGTGGAGCACAGAACGAGAGCAAGGAGGAGGAGCAGAGAAGATGAAGATGACGGACGAGGAGAAGGCGGAGGAGGAGAGAAGGGAGGAGAAACGGAGAAGAAGAAGGATGAGAACGAGAAGAAGAAGAACGAACGAGAACGTAAGACGAAGAAGAAGACGCAGGAAGAAGGAAGACCGAAGGCGGAGGCGGAGAGACGAAGGAGCAGAAGAAGAGCAGGAGAAGAAGACGCGCAGAGCAAGCAGATCGGAGACGAAGAATGAGAGCACGACAGCAGCAAGACAGCCGTCATGCCGCCGTACCCTCCTCCTGCATACTCTCGCCTCTCCTTCACTCCTCCTCCTTCTCATTAGCCTGCCTCCCATCTCCTCTTCCTTCTCCTCCTCCTTCTTCTCCTCCTCCTCCTTCTCCTCCTCCTCTCTTCTCACTCCTCCTTCTTCTTCTTCTCCTCCCTCCTCCTCTTCCTCCCTTCTCTCCTCCTCCTCTCCTCCTCTACTCCTCCTCCTCCTCCTTCTCATCCTCCTCTCTCCTCCTCTACTCCCTCCTCCTTCCTTCTTCCTCCTCCTTCTTCTCCTCTTCTCCTCCTCCTCTCCTCTCCTCCTCCTCCTCCTCTTCTCCTCCTCCTCTCCTTCCATCCTCCTCTCCTCCTCCTCCTTCTTCTTCTCCTCCTCCTCCTCCTCCTCCTCCTACTCCTCCACCATCTCCTCCTCCTCCTCCTCCTCCCGTTCCTAGTCGATTCTTTTTTCATTCTATCTCTGATTCCCCTGCCAAGGTGGTTTTTGACCTGCAAAGGCTCTGTAGTAGATGTGTAGCCTGTCTCTCTCTTTCTCTTCTTGTCTGTAGCGTGTCCCTTCCACCCCCTAGCCCTAGTCGCCCTTTACCTTTTCGTTCCCATCCATCCACATGCCCAGGTCCTATTTGTACGAATTTTGCGGCCCTTCTTTGCCTCCCCCTCACTCCACCTCTCTTTCTAAGGATTCTATTTGCTCCTATCCTGTGGCCATTCATGCTGCACCATAAGTGGGCAAGTGTGTGTGTGTACTAATGACAAATATGATGCCAACTCTTTAGACAATGTTAAGACAATTACTAGTGTAACGTATGGGTTGTGAAAACTTGGGGCACAACAGCAGAAGTCCATACAGATAATCCCAAATAGGTCATTAAGGGTAGAAGACCTAAAAACACAACTGCACACAAGAGGCCAAGATAAATTTAATCTCACATGAAACGAAAAACACTCACAGCCAAATTCTCCAATAGGTTAAAAAGAAAATTAGCAGAGAAAAAATATCAACATCTGAAGAAGAAATAAAAAAATAATACGTAATGTATTTCTGATGGAAGTTGAGCAACGTTTCTTTATTTTTATTTTTTCACACACGCGTCTGTCCGTGTCACACACACACGCACGCCCACGCTTTCTATTAAATAGATTTTTTTGTTAAACATTTGGCAAGACTTCCTCTGTGCTGATTGACCACTTACCTGCTGAGAGATGATTAATAATTATGGCCGCGAGGATTTACATAGAAATGGAACCCGGGACAACGCAAGTTAAATTACGAGAGGGTGGGAGGGGAGGAGAGGAGGGGGAGAGGGAGGAGAGGAGGAGAGGAGAGGGAGGAGGGGGAATAGTTTATATCCCAGTCGTCGCTGCCAAATTAACACCATAAAATATTTAAATGTTTAAAACCCAAAATTTCCTTTCCTTTCCATCCGCCCTTCCTTCTGAAAATCTATCTTTTTAAAAAATATTTAAATACGTGATGATGTACAGAACTAGGATCGAAACAACTTTAATTATACTCTCGTAAAAAATATGATTTTCAATTTTAACTGTACTAAACTCAAATTATGTGAGGACCAAACATGTCATTTCGTTTTATGGTACAAAAGTCCCATAATACAGTAAGACGAATTATTTTATTTTTCGCAAAAAAAAAGGTAAACAACGATGGGAAACACACGCTTCCCCCTAATTCTAATTTCACAACAACCCTTATTTCTCTATACTATTCTCTCTTCCCCCCTATTCTGTTTATAACTTCCTCCTGGTTAGTTACCCTATCCACCTCACCTCATATGGTAATAATTCAGTTCCTCATAATTTGAGTTTAGTACAAAATTAAAATTGAAAATCATATTTTTTTACGAGAGTACAGTTAAAGTTGTTTCGATCCTAGTTCTGTACATCATCACGTATTTAAATATTTTTTTTAAAAAAAATGATAGATTTTCATCTATACAATAACGGCTTTATCTGTTAAAGTGGTATTCAGGACCTAAAACCCTCCATGCTAACCTATCTTGCGCAAGCCTTTTCATTTCCTTAAAACTAGTAAAAGCACCGCACATCCTCCCTAACCTGTTAAACGTATTCCATCCTCGTCCTCCCTCTTCTCTAATTAACCCGCACGTTTCCCTCTAAACGGTAATTTTTTTAAAAAAAACCCTCGTCATGTCTCAAACCGTGGCCTTTTAATCCATCCCTTTCAAAGTCCTCCATATTTGTTCTCTCTTCCCCCCTATTCTGTTTATAACCACCTCCTTATCCACCTCACCTCACCTCATCTCATTCTCCTACAGCAGCACCACATTTCAAAGGCTCCTATTCTTTCCCCCTTTCCGCAACTCCTATGGTCCACGTTATCGCCGCCGCCGCCATGCTCCGTTCCAACATTTTTTAGCCAATGATTAGTGACGTCATCATTATTAATTTGTCTTTATCCCGTCCTATTTCAATCGTGCAAATATATTAAACGTTAAAACACGAATTTCAGGCGTAAAAATACACACACACACACAAACGGAAAATCAATTTATTTTAATTGTGAAGTATGAATTATATTGTTAATCAAAGAAAGAAAGAAAGAAAGAAAGAAAGAAAGAAAGAAAGAAAGAAAGAAAGAAAGAAAGAAAGAAAGAAAGAAAGAAAGAAAGAAAGAAAGAAAGAAAGAAAGAAAGAAAGAAAGAAAGAAAGAAAGAAAGAAAAGAAAAGAAGAAAGAAAGAAAAGAAAGAAAGAAAGAGAAAGAAAGAAAGAAAGAAAGAAAAGAAAGAAAGAAAGAAAGAAAGAAAGAAAGAAAGAAAGAAAGAAAGAAAGAAAGAAAAGAAAGAAAGAAAGAAAGAAAGAAAGAAAGAAAGAAAGAAAGAAAGAAAGAAAGAAAGAAAGAAAGAAAGAAAGAAAGAAAGAAAGAAAGAAAGGAAAAAACTGGTGGGAAAGTATTTGAAAAATATTCCAAAATCAATTCTTCTAAAACTAAGTAAATTAATAAATAAAAATACCGTCAAAAATGTCAGAAAAGAGATTTAATCAACTGTTAATCTAGCAGCCCTTAATGTTGCACTGTTTTCCCATACTACAGTCCATCCACCTTGGTTTTCCCTCCTCTATTAATCCTCTTTCTCCATGCTGTTTATTATGCTTTTCCAAGTCTTTTTCTGTTATATGTATACATATATATATATATATATTCCATTTTTTTGTTTTTAATTATATATATATTCCTTCGCTTAATGTCCCATTAAAATTGGGAAAAAAATGGAATTTTTAAAAAATTAATTGACATTGCAAGTTAAACCTTTGTGTGGATTTATTAAACTTATTTCTTAATTGTGGCCAAAAAAAATTATTATTGTATAAGCAACTAAAACTGAGCAATAAATCTATATATATATATATATATGTACACATCAAGAAATTTAAAATTTTCCCTCCTCCACACTGAGATTGATTTCCCCCACCAGAGGCGCCTCTCTCTCTCTTTAGTTCCACTGTTCGCTGACAGATGGAAACAGTGTTTCATTTCTTGCAACCGGATCATTGTGAAACATCAGTTACCCAGAAAACCATAATAATAATAATATTAACAACAAGAAGGAAAACGACTGAGTCTATTTTATTTCAATAACTACTAAATATGTATTTTAATAAAATGAATGAATCAATAAAAAAAAGTTTAGGAGGTAGGAATGTAAGATGTAAAAAAAAAGAACAGATAATTTCACACCGATTTCAATATGTAAAATGCAATTGTAAGAGTCTCCACAAAATTTTGGGGTAGGGGTGAGTGTAACTGATATTAATGTGTTTCCAGGATAAACAGGTAGTAAAATTTTGGGGTAGATGTGTAACTGGTATTAATTTTCCAGTCACTGTGTTTCGAGGCAAAAACAGGTAGTAAAATTTTGGGGTATATATAACTGGTATTAATTTTCCAGTCACTTTGTTTCCAGGCAAAAACAGGTAGTAAAATTTTGGGGTAGGTATAACTGGTATTAATTTTCCAGTCACTGTTTTTCCAGACAAAAACAGGTAGTAAAATTTTGGGATAGTAATTAACTGGTATTAATTTTCCAGTCACTTTGTTTCCAGGCAAAAACAGGTAGTAAAATTTTGGGGTAGGTGTGTAACAGGTATTAATTTTCCAGTCACTGGGTTTTCCAGGCAAAAACAGGTAGTAAAATTTTGGGATAGTAATTAACTGGTATTAATTTTCCAGTCACTTTTTTTCCAGGCAAAAAGAGGTAGTAAAATTATGGGGTAGGTATAAATGGTATTCATTTTCCAGTTACTGTGTTTCCAGGCAAAAACAGGTAGTAAAATTTTGGGATAGTAATTAACTGGTATTAATTTTCCAGTCACTTTGTTTCCAGGCAAAAACAGGTAGTAAAATTTTGGGGTAGGTGTGTAACTGGTATTAATTTTCCAGTCACTTTGTTTCCAGGCAAAAACAGGTAGGAAAATTGAGAAGCTCTGGTTTTATAGAAGTAACAGGAAAATCCTTTTTTTTAAAAAATAAGAAAAAGAAAAAGAGGAAGTTTATGAAGGTGTAACTTAAGGGTCTGTGTAGGTCCTTTACTCTTCTGATAAAAAATACTTCATTTCACCTGGAGAAAGGGGGGGTGAAGGGGAGGAAGTGATCATACCGAGAAAAAAAATAGTAGACACGTTCCTAAATCTGTTTGCCATTGCTGTGAGATAAGGTTTTGTTGTTGATATTGATGATGATGATGATGAGAGTAAAATTGAGAAGCTCTGGTTACATAAAGTAACAGGAAAATCCCTTTTTTTAAAAAAAAGAAAAGAAAAGGAAGTTTATGAAGGTGTAACTTAAGGGTCTGTGTAGGTCCTTTACTCTCCTGATAAAAAAAATATTTAATTTTCACCTCGAGAGAAACGTGGCGGGGGGAAAGGGGAGGAAGTGATCATACCGAAAAAAAAAATAGTAGACACGTTCCTAAACCTGTTTGCCATTGCTGTGAGATAAGGTTGATATTGATGATGATGATGATGATGAGAGCCGCAGTGATTGAGCGGTGCTGCTTTAAGGCTTAGTTGCTGTCTCAGATTTTTTTTTCCAGAGCGAGAGTAAAAATTTAATTATTTCATCTTGTTAAAAAAATCCCAGGGGCAATTGTAATCGAAAAACTCGTCCTCCGCCGCCGCCCCCCCCCCACTATTCACCCCTTCGTCCCCCCCCCCTCTTCTGGCCAAATTGGTTCGTCATCTGTTGACGAATGGACTTGACAACAAGAGAGTGAGCGGCCAAACTTTTCGCTCAAAAGGGGAGGGAGGGAAAGTTATTCCTCAAGTCGACGGATGGACGGACGGAGGACGGTTTAAATATTTTACGAACCGTGCCGTTATTTGAGCGAAAGGAGGAGAAGAGAGGGGGAAAAACACCCTCTCCACCCCTCAAATCTACAGGGGAATTGCTTTCCCGTCATCTTAAGCGCGACGCAATCAAACTTTTAATTGATTCGCGAAGAGCTCAAAATACTGCGTTTAATTGAAAGCTCCTGTTTCTGTGATTCATCCCCAGTTTTCTTTTAATTATTCACTCGCATTCTAACATCCCTGCAGCGCTTCACCCTCAGGAATAACGCAAACTGTGACGTCACCCGGGATTTAAACAACAGCGTAAACTTCGGCAACCTTCTTCGTGAAACATCGGCTAACATTTATGACCAGTTAAAATAAGTGACAAACGGCTCCCGATTACGAATACTATTTTTTTTTTTTCATCATCCCTCGAACAGAACTGCAACATTAAGGTTTCTTTCCCTCTTATTGCTTCCATTCATTCCCCCCTTTTCTACTTTTAACATTTTCCTTTATTATTATTATTCTCTTTTTCGTCCATTAATCGTTTCTCCTTCAATGCTCACTTATTTCCTTTCCGTCCTAAATACATGATGATGCGTCTGCAAAAAATAAAAAGAAAAAAAGAAAAAATATTTTCTGGCTGTCCTCCAGACTCTTCCCCTACACACACTAGTCTCCTCAAGAGAAACTAAACTATCTCTCTCTGTGTTTGTCTCTCTCTCTCTCTCTCTGTCTGTCTGTTCTGTTCTTTTTTACCTCGTCAGCAACAAACACTACATCAGCACAACATTCCGTACTTTGGGAATTTGTGCTGATGATGCCGAGACTTGAGGCAGACAGACATATATCTATCTGCATCTCTCCAGGGTTTCTTTATCTGTCCGCCAGCGTGCTTCTTTTTTGTCCCCTCACTCCCGCTTTTCTCTCTCTCTCTCTCTCTCTCTCTCTCTCTCTCTCTCTCTGTGTCTCTCTTTTTTTTCCTTCTGTCTTTTCGCTTCGTCTTTCTATAGAAGCTGCTGCAGATTTGTTCCTCTTTTATTACGCAGCGTGTCCTTGCATGAATTTTATGGACCTTATTGAATAATGTGGCAGTCCTACACCATCGGATTTTATTGTTTACGACAGTAAATAATAACCCAGGACAGGTGTCGCTGCTGTCATTCCGTTAATCTGAAATATTTCCCATATGTGTGTATATATATAGAAGACAGGCAGCAGTATTTTGAATAATAGAAGATCAAGAAAAGAAACCCGTAATCAAGAAACGAGTAAGACAAGGATGCTGTTTAACTTATGCATAGAATAATAGGCGATGAAGACAATTGAAACGGAATATGGAAACAGGAAATCATATTGCAAGGGGAGAAAAAACAAAAAATCCTCCCCTTTGCGAAGGGATACAGAGGTAGAAGACAAGGAAACCATAATAAATGGCACTAACGTGGACCTGGAGATAAAGAGTTCGATATGAGGAGGATTAATAGAGGAGGGGGGGAAAACCAAGGTGAATGGAGTGTAGTATGGGGGAAAAACAGTGGAATAACAAAGGCTGTTAGATTGGGAAAGGAATAAGATAAGGAATTATGCTACTAGAGAAGGATAGGCACAGGATAGCAAGGAAGGTTTTGGCGAAAAAAAGAAGAAGAAATTATTTACGGGTAATACAAGTGTTAATATTATGAAGTCGTTTCCAAAATAGCGTGGAGTTATATTGGGGCGGTGCGGAACGTGGACAATAGGATTTGGAGAAAGGAAAAGAATAGAAGCCTTTGCTGCTGTAGGAGAAGAATGAGATGGATGAGTGGATAATAGGGTAACTAACCAGCAAGTTATAAACGTAAATAGGGGAAAAGCGGACAATAAGGAGGACATGGGGTGGTGTAAAACGTGAACGATAGGGGTTGCGGGAGGGGGAGAAAAGGAAAAAAAAAAATTGAAGCCTTTGAAATGTGGTGCTACAGGAGAATGAAATGAGGGATAGTGGATAGAAACACAAACGAGGAAGTTCTAAACAGAATAGGGGGAGGGGGGAAAAGCGAACAATGTGGAGGACGTTGATTAAGAGAAAGGGATTGAGTAATAGAGGCAACGGTTTTAAGACACGAGGGACCTTGGTAAAATTAGCAATAGAGGGAACAGTGTGCGTGTGTGTGTGTGTGTGTGAGGTGGTAAGAATAACAGAAGAAGGAGACGAAAATCGGCCAAAACCGCCGCCGAAAATCTTGATATGGAGTTTGTGGCGTTTATAAGGGTTGTAGGAAAAATTTTGGCTGATAAGTGTAGCAGAATGGAAATGAATAGAAGCTTTGTTGTGATGTCACAGGAGAATCAGATGGATGAGTGGATAATAGGGTAACTAACCAGGAGGAAGTTCTGAAGAGAATAGGGGAGGGGAAGGAAGGAGCGAACAATATGGAGGACTTTCAAGGGGGATACAGATTAATAGACCACGTTATAAGACACGAGGGTCTTGTAAAAATTAGCATTAGAGGGAAAGGTGTGTGTGTGTGTGTGTGAGTGGGGTTAAGAACAGACGAGGGAGGCCAAGGATGGAATACGCTAAGTAGAAAAGGAAGGACACGGTAGTTATGAGGATATGAAAAGGCTTGCGCAAGCATGGAGAGTTTGCAGTTGCAGACGACAAGTCTTAGGAATGCGCAACAACAAGGACAACATCATTAGTTTAATTGTAAGTAATATTTTTTTATGCCAAGGAAAATCTTTTTACGTTGGTGGAAAAAGTTTAGAAACACTTTGCTTGACGTTTCAAGCGTCCGCCTGAAGATGTCTTCCTTTTCAGAGTCGCTGAAGATGTTTTTTGCTGTATATAGTGATGTTTCGCTAAGAGACGCCAACCATTTCAACTAAATTACTGGCATTTATCTCTACTGTTTCAAGATGTCTGTCTGTCCTCTCTCTCTCTCTCTCTCTCTCTCTCTCTCTCTCTCTCTCTCTCTCTCTCTCTCTCTCTCTGTCTCGAGGCAGTTTCGCCAGAGCCGCGGCGGTTTGTCTTACTTTTGCGAAGAGAGCAAATAAATAGGAGAAAGTTGTTGCGAGTCTCGTCTTACTTATAGCAGCAGCCATTTTGTGTGTCTCTGAATTCCCAGAGCCCGTCCATTAGGTCTGCGAGTGAGGAGCGGCGACTCCTACAAATCAGCTGATGCTGCTGCACACTCGTAATTGGAGGAGAATACCTAACAACGTCCATTACGGGGAATCTGGAACAGGCTAACCAACAGAACCACAGTGAAAAAATAAAAACAACCCTTTTCCTGTAGGTAAACTAAAGTGACTTACAATATTTTCATTCTAATTTCTTCAAGGAAATTTCTTAAATTTTGTTCAAAGACTGAAGCATTTTTTAAAAAATTTAGTATGATAATAATTTTTCCATGGTTCCTTTTTTTTTTGGTTAACAGGCGGCTACATGATCCTGAAACAGGCAACTCTCCCCTTTAATAGCATAGGAAGGGAATTGAAAAAGGGGGGGATGTGGCGGAAGGTAGCCTAGCAAGGGTTAACTAGGGCCCCCCCGGGCTATGGTTTAAGGATCCTACCCTCCCTCGCGGTGTTTCACCTAAAGAGATGCAGGGGGGGAAAAACCCCCTAGAAAACCTGCATCAGGTAGGTCGGGGGGGGGCATTGGGTGGCTACTATTCTCCCTCACGCCCTTCCCTGTGAATGACGGGGGGAGACGAGTTTGCTGTGTGGGAGGGACGCAGCATTCCCTTCTCCCCCGTGTCTCCACCACCAGTTTCAGGAGGCAGTTGGCCCCCGACTGATCCAATGGGATCAGCGGACAACAACAACTCTTGCCATATGCACACCCAAGGTCTTTGACCCCAGTACTACATATACCTCCTAAAATAGGTGAAGGTGTCTCGGCATGTGTGAGAACTTTGATAAAAAAAAATACCCAGAGAGAGAGAGAGTGCAGGAGGCATCCCCGACATGCATGATCAGGTAAGCCCCGCCGCAGTCACTATGGGGCTGAAGCAATGCCTGCGAGAAAACTCCCGCAGCGCTTTCTTCCTTCCTGCATACAATAACTGAATTTGTAGTCCATTATTTATAACGTCATCAAATGTAAATTTAACTGGAGGCAAGGAAGGAATTTACTAGAGTAGAATAGAACAGGTATAAATATTAGGAAGTAACAACTAAAAAATGGAGCGTGGCGTTATATGATGATGCGAAACTTAGACGATAGGACTTGGCGGGAAAGGAAAAAAGAATAAAGAGAATAGGTGCTTCAAGGGGAATGAGATGAGGCGGATAGGGTAACTAACCAGGAAGTTATTAAGCAAAATAGGGGAAGAGCGACGTTGATTAATAGGGCCACGTTTTAAGACACTAGATTCTTGTAAAATTAGCATAAGAGGGGAATGTGAGTGTGTTAAAGACAGAAGAGGGAGGCCAAGTATGGAATACACTAAGCAGATTAGTTGAAATGACGATTGTGCTTGTTGTAAGGAAATGAAACGGCTAGCGCAGGTTAGGTTAGCATCAGACCAGTCTTTTGGAATTATGACTAACAACTATGCGACTCAGTTGAATGAAATTAGTTAAAAAGTTCGTACTGGAACAGGATAACCAACAGAACTAGTGAAAATTAAGAAAGAACAACCCTTTTCCTGTAAGTCAGAAAAAAGGTAAACTAAAGTGACTTACAATGACTGAATTCGTAGTCCATAATTCAGAACGTCATCAAATGTAAATTTAATTAGAGGCAAGGAAGGAATTTACTAGAGTAGAATAGAACAGGTATAAATATTAGGAAGTAATAACTAAAATATGGAGCGTGGCGTTCGTTATATGATGTTGCGAAACGTGAAACAGTAAAACTTGCGGAAAGGAAAAGAATAGAGAGAATACGTGATACAAGGAGAATGAGATGAGGTAAATAAGGTAACTAACCAGGAAGTTCTTAATCAAAATAGGGGAAGAGCGACGTTGAAGGGATACAGATTAATAGGGCCACGTTTTAAGACACGAGAGGGTCTTGTAAAATTAGCATTAGAGGGGAAGCGTGAGTGTTTTAAGAACAGAAGAGGGATTAACTAGAAGTAACAATATGAAACAGGTAATAGAAGTATAATGAAATTTACAGAGTAAGG
Organism: Eucriotettix oculatus; assembly: GCA_034510155.1. Lineage (NCBI taxonomy): Eukaryota > Metazoa > Arthropoda > Insecta > Orthoptera > Tetrigidae > Eucriotettix > Eucriotettix oculatus. The sequence goes on from CM067378.1 coordinate 123,535,047, forward strand.
AGTTACTGGGTAAATAGACGTAAAAATATTAGAGTAACACTTAAAAATGGCGGCGTTAATTGGGGAGCGAAACATGAAACAGTAGAACTTGCGGAAAGGAAAAGAATAGAGAGAATACGTGATACAAGGAGAATGAGATGAGGTAAATAAGGTAACGAACCAGGAAGTTCTTAATCAAAATAGGGGAAGAGCGACGTTGAAGGGATACAGATTAATAGGGCCACGTTTTAAGACACGAGAGGGTCTTGTAAAATTAGCATTAGAGGGGAAGCGTGAGTGTGTTAAGAACAGAAGAGGGAGGCCAAGTATGGGTTGCGTTAAGCAGATTAGTTGATATTGTCGACTGTGCTGGTCGTGGTGAAATGAAAAGGCTTGCGCAGGTTAGGTTACGTTAGGTTAGCATGGAGGGTTGAGCATCCAAACCAGTCTTTTGGAATTATGACTAACAACAATGCGACTCAGTTGAATGAAAATAGTTAAAAAGTTCATACTGGAACAGGCTAACCAACAGAAACCACTGAAAAATAAAAAAGAACAACCCTTTTCCTGTAAGTCAGAAAAAGGTAAACTAAAGTGACTTACAATGACTGAATTTGTAGTCCATAATTCAGAACGTCATCAAATGTAAATTTAACTGGAGGAATGGAAGGAATTTACTAGAGTAGAATAGAACAGGTATAAATATTAGGTAGTAATTACTAAAAAATGGAGCGTGGCGTTAATTGGGGTGCGAAACTTAGACGATAGGAGCTGTCGGAAAGGAAAAAAGAATAGAGAGAATAGGTGCTACAAGGAGAATGAGATGGTTAGTAGATAGGGTAACTAACCAGGAACATCCTAACAGAATAGGGGAACAGCGACGTTGAAGGGATACAGATTAATAGGCCACGTAAAATTAGCATTAGAGGGGATGTGTGTGTGTGTGTGCGGGGGGTTAGAAAGGAAGAGGGAGGCCAAGGATGGAATGGCGTTAAGCAGATTAGTTCCTACAAATCAGCTGCTGCTGCAACTCACTCATAAAAACGTCCATTACGTTGAATCTGGAACAGGCTAACCAACAGAACGAGTGAAAAATAAAAACAACCCTTTTCCTGTAGGTAAACTAAAGTGACTTACAATAACTGAATTCGCAGTCCATAATTTAGTACGTCATCAAATGTAAATTTGAACAGAGGCAAGGAAGGAATTTACCAGAGTAGAATAGAACAGGTATAAATATTAGGAAATAATTACTAAAAAATTAGAGCGTGGCGTGGCGTTATATGGGGTGCGAAACGTGAAAGAGTAGAAGGAAGGAAAAGAAGGAAAAGAATAGAAACATTCATAACGTGGTGCTACAAGGAGAATGAGATGGATAGTGGATAGGGTAACGAACCAGGAAGTTCTTAAGCAAAATAGGGGAACAGCGACGTTGAAAGGATACAGATTAATAGGCCATGTAAAATTAGCATTAGAGGGGAAGTGTGTATGGGGTTAGAAAGGAAGAGGGATGACAAGGATACAATGCACTAAGTAGATTAGTTGGGATGACGACTGTGCTAGTTACGTGGGGAAATGAAATGGCTTGCGCAGGTTATGTTATGTTAGCATGGATGGTTGAGCATCAGACCAGTCTCAGGACTGATGACTAACAACTATGCTATTTAATTGAATTGAATAATAATAATAATAGTTAAAAAAGTTCAAGATAGTTTATTTTCCGAGCAATATCGTGTTCTGAAGGTAAAGGTTGCTAATATAAAGGGTCGGGGTCCTTAGGCGTTTTAAATGCAGCTCGAGTGTCATTTCAACTGCGAGAGAAACGTTTTTCCTACTTAAAAATCCCCCTTTTTTTGGGGGGGAGAGGGTTAACAGGCTACATGAGGGTGAGACAATTCCCCTTTAATAGCATAGGAAAAGGGGGGATGCGGAAGGTAGAGCAAGGGGTTAACTAGGGACCCCCGGGCTATGGTTTTAAGGATCCTACCCGGTGTTTCACCTAAAGAGATGGAGGGGGGAGAAAAACCCTAGAAAACCTGTATCAGGTAGGTCAGGGGGGCATTGGGTGGCTACTATTCTCCCTCACTCCCCCTTCCCTGTGAATGACGTGGGGAGACGAGTTTGCTGCTGTGACGGGGTCGCAGCATTCCCTTCTCCGTGCCTCTCCACCAGTTTCAGGAGGCAGTTGACCGCCGACTGATCAAAATGGGATCAGGGGAGGACGACAACAACAACAACTACTCTTGCCATATGCCCAAGGTCTTCGACCCCCATACCACTAAAATAGATGAAGGCGTCTCGGCAGGTGAGTGAGAACTTTGATACAAAAAAAATTACCCACTCGTTTCAATACCTCCAATTTTTTTTTTAAAAAAAACTGTTTCCATCTCAATTTGTTTTTCTATTTTCGTCGCCTTAAAAGAATTTAAACGCGCTAAAAAAACTTAACGACGGTAACGCTGTAATTTGATTTGAATGTGTGGGGGGAAAGGGAGAGGTGGGAGGAAGAAGAGGGAAAGAAGAAGAACCGGAAAAAGAAATACTGGAAATAATAAAAATGGCTGAATATTTAATCACTATGACACAGAGTTATTCCGAGCATTAAGTAATGTAAAATAGAAGGGAGATGAGTGGAGTAAAACTTGAGAATCTCTCTCTCTCTCTCTCTCATCTCTCTCTCCTCATCTCTCTCTATCTGTCTCTATTTCTCTCTATCTCTCTCTCTCTCTTTCTCTATCCATCTCTGTCTCTCTCTATCTCTTTCTCTATCTCTATCTCTCTCTATCTCTTTCTCTCTCTATGTCGCTCTATCTCTCTATATATCTCTCTCTATCTCTTTCTATATATTTCTCTCTATCTCTTTCTCTATCTCTATCTTTCTCTCTCTTTCTCTGTCTGTATCTCTCTCTCATCTATATATATATATATATATATATATATCTTTCTCTCTCTTGCTCTCTCCCCTCACTCCCTCACTCCTCACCACCCTACTCACCCTCTCTCTCTCCCAACCTCTCCTCTCTACCCCTCTCTACATCTCCTTCCTCTACCTATCTCTCTCTCATCTATATATATATATATATATATATATATATATCTTTCTCTCTCTTGCTCTTCCTATGTCACTCTCTCTATCTCTCTCTATCTCTGTTTCTATCTCTATCTCTCTCTCATCTCTCTCTATATATATATATATATATATATCTGTATCTCTTTCTATATATTTCTCTCTCTCTCTCTCTCTCTCCTCTCTCTATCTCTCTCTCTCTCTCTCTCTGTGGAACTTGACGGCGGCGGCGGCGGGTGAGTAGACGAGGAGGAGGGAACCAAAAAAAGAAAAAGATGTTATAATATACGTTTAATTTTTTACCTTCCTCCCTATATTTTTTCTCCCCCTGGCGACTATATTCTTACATTAAAAATCCAAGGGAGGAATTAGAGAGTTTTCCGCGTCGCACTCCGTAACAAAGATGCAAATAAAGTTGGCGGCACTGAGAGACGCGAGGGAGCGTAAAATCTCGTTCGAGTTCCAGTGTTCCAGCTCGTCGTCCCTCATATACAACCTGCAGCAGCATCCTCATCCTCGTCCTCGTCTACCCGGAGGTAATTTCTTAATTTGGTCGAGTTGTTAATCTTTCCAAATTATTTCCCACAGAGTTTTCCCCCTTTTTATGCCATTAGCAGGTTCTAAAATATATTGAAATTTATCTTGGTGCTGCTGTTGTTGTTGTTGTTGTGGTATTTAGTCCTGTGGCTCAACCCTCCATTGCAAACCTATCTTGCGCAAGCCTTTGCGTTTCCTCACAACAAGCACAACCCACATCACCTGTTTAAATTACAAGCAAGGAAACCCCCCCAAAAAAATACACGCAGACGTTGGAAAATACTCATTCCCTAAATAGGACTGTAACAATCTGCCTGCAGGAGTGTTTTAGGGGAACTTCCTCTAACAGAAACGAAAAATTTACGACTTAATCTAAGTAGTTTAGTTGCAGTGCAGTGACGTCATCAGCGCTGCTGCCAAATATTATACTACTACAGTGAAATATATTTCCTGTGTTTTTTTTGTTTCATTTTTTTCAGGCAAAAAAAAATACTACTCTAGTTTTTTCAAAAAAAAATCATCTTCTAATAATATGATTCCATTACACTTATTTATTTATTTATATTGAATATATAATTATACATTCAACTACAGGGTTAAATATGGGTCCTTTACGACAACCAGATTATTATTAATTATTGTTTAATTTCTATGTATCTGCACACAGGGGAAGCGGCTACAGCATTTGGAGACTTAATAAATACACTTGATACGGTGAGGTCCCGCACCCTTTACAGGGAGACGAGGATCGGTGTAAGACTGTAAAAAGGGGGCAAATTCACAGTTTTCGCAAGCAAAGTAGATCCCATAAAATAAAATAATAAAATAAAAATAAAAAAAAATAAAATTTTCTTCGCCAGCCCAAAACGCGAAAGCCACGTTTGCATTTTGTCGTATATTGAAACTCGTAGAGGGGAGGAGGAGGAGGAGGAGGAGGAGGAGGAGGAGGAGGAAGTCTCTCTCTCTCTCTCTCGGTGGAAAGTTTTCGAAAAGAGAAGAAGAAGAAATATATTCTATAAACAAAGTGGCAAGGAAACAGCGCGCACAGAGACGTGGAGGGAGAACGAAATAAAACATAGACGTGTTTCCCTCTCTATCTCTCTCTCTCTCTCTCTCTCACACACACACACACACACACACAGGGGACGCAATTTACTCTTTTTATTTTTATCATTTCCTATTTGGCAGCGGAGGCGGCTGAGGCTGAGCGTCTCGTTTCAAAGTGTTTTGGAGGGGGAGGGAGAAGGAGAGGGCGAGGGAGGGGAGAGGGGAGGGAGGGGAGAGGGGAGAGGGAGACAGGAGTTGATTCTGCACAACCCTGGCGTAATAACTGATTGATCAAAGTCCTCATTCGCTTTCTGCTTTTTTAACACGCGGAATAAATTACGGTAAGGCGTGGGAGGTGGTGGGGGAGGAGGTGAGGGGTGAGGTGGAAGGAGAAGGGGAAAAAGAACATTCAAACAAACAGGCGGGGGTGGTGGGTGATGAAAATGAAGTCCAATGAAGGACGCAAATCGAAAATGGGAAAGGCGAGCATGCTGGGAAAAAACCTCCTCTTTTTTTTAAAAGGCTTCACTTCCCATCAGCCCCCGGGGGGGTGGTTTACAAGGGGAACCTTCAAAATTCACAAATTAAACATTAAAGGGCAGGTGTAAATTAAATGTTTTACGCTTTTAAAATTGTTATGCTATTCAGTCCTAGGAATATTCTGACGCAACTCTCTATCTTACGCAAGCCTTTTCGTTTCCTAATAGCTACCAACATCAGACAGCCTCGCCTAATCTATTTAACCTATTCAATCCTTGGTCTCTCCCTCTCTTCTTGTTCTTACACCAAGAGCTTCATATCTGAAAAGCTGATGTATTACTCTCTCCCTTCTCTTGGTCAACCTCCTACACATTGTTCACTCTTCTCGTATTCTGTTTCATAAATTATTTATTATTAGCTATTTACTATTTGCTATTTTTTCTCGATTTATAATACCATCGCCATTTTTATTAATCCAAAACGTGTAGTTTGTCCTAAGTACTTGCCTTTATTAGTCCTATATAATGTACATAGACAAAAAAAAACACAACTCGTTTTAATGAACGTAGACCTTTTTTTCCCCCGGGTGAATAATTCCCATGAAATCTTCACGGTTAACCAACCGCTTAGCCTATTCCATCCTGGGCCTCCCTCTTCTGTTCTTATCCCATTCATAGCCAAATTTACAGCTCATTAATTTTGATTACAATATTTTTTTTTTTTGGAGAATAATTTGGTGGTGCTTCGAGCACATGCCATAGTTACCCCCCAAAAATAAATAAAAGGAGAATAAGTAATTGAAACTAATTACTAAATTAGTTTCCGACTCCGGGTTTTCTTTTTTTTAAAAAAATAAAACTTTCAAAGAATCATTCACCATCGACATTTTGTATTCCCTAAAAAAATTAAGGCTAAAATAAAACAAGTTGGGATGAAATCTTCAGGGTTAACCTAACCGGGCCATGGGTTTTTTAAAAAAGACTACAACGTTTCTACCGCCATCTTCAGGCTATTTAACCTTTCCTGCCGCAGAAACGTTGTGTTCTTTTTTTAAAAAAAACAAACCCATGGCCCGGTTAGGTTAACCCTGAAGACTTCATCCCAACTTGTTTTATTTTAGCCTTAATTTTTTTAAGGAATACAAAATTTCGATGTTGGATGATTTTTTGAAAGTTTTATTTTTCAAAAAAAAAGAAACCCCGGAGTCAAAAAACTAATTTAGTGATTAGTTTCAATTACTCATTCTCTTTTTTTATTTTTTTCGGGTTCCCGAAGCACCTCCAAATTATTCTCAAAAAAAAATTTTGGAATCTAAAATTAATGAGCTGTAAATTTGGCTATGTGGGGTTAAGAACAGAGGAGGGAGGCCCAGGATGGAATAGGCTAAGCAAGGTTAGTGGGGCGGAGGGACGGCGGGGCGTGAGTTGTGCTTGTTACGAGGAAATGAAAAGGCTTGTGCAAGATAGTTTAGCACGGATCAGACCAGACGTTTTTTTTTAATTTTTTGTATTTATTTTATTTTATTTTTGATTTTATTATTTATATTTTTTATTATTTATTTTATATTTTTTATATTTCAAATTTATTTTATATTTTTTATATTTCAAATTTATTTTTCTTTATTATATTAATTGATTTAAATTAATTTTTTTAGCGGCTAGAATATTCCCCAAATTCTTCTAGTTACGTCATCCTCGTGACGTAGTTGGTCAACGTTTATCTTCGCTTCTGTTCCATATTTTTTTTATTGATATCCACTAATCAAATAATTGTTTTAATATTCCTATAAGTTTATCGGGGGTCAGAAATGTGAACGTAATTTTTCGGCTCCCCTGTTAATGAGCCTTTTATTCAGTCACAATGGCCGCCGTTAACGAAAAAAAACTTATTTCTCCAAAATTACGTCCGTCAAAGGACGCGCGGAAAGGATATTAAAACAGGACAGGGGGGAAAAAAATGAGGACAATAAACCGTTAAGGAGTGGTTATTGTTATGGCGTTTATTGCTGCTGCTGCTGCTGCAGCCGTATTATTAATTAATCCTTTCCCAATCTGATCCCTTCCTCCCCTTCCTTCCCCTTCCTCCCCTTCCCCGGGCTTTTATTGAAAGCCTTTTACGCCGCAGCCCTTTTTTAAATGACCCCCGAAATTACCGGAGATATTTTTTTTAAAAAAAAAGAAAAACGTCGGTGGGGAGGGAAGGGTGGCTCTTTTTTCGACTGATGTTATTATATTTTACAGCTTCCAATTGGGCTGTCTTTTCATTGTGTGTCTGTTTCCTCCCCCTTCCTCCCCCGGGTTTTTATGAAAATGTAAAGCAGCGTGTGATGACGCTATTAACTATTATTTTCAATTATTTCACTTGAAATATCAATTCGATTTACCGATAACTCCCCCTATTTTTTTTCCCCTCCTTTGCACTATTAAACTTAACAACGGCGGAAGCTGCTGCGGCGGATTATTCGTTGAAAGGATTATTTAGTACGACCCGGGTCTTTAAGATTAAAAAACGGGGGGGAGGGGGTTAATTAATTTCCATCCCCTTTTCCCTTGACAACAGGTGAACGACAGGCGTTTAAAAACTTTTTTAAAATCAATTTACGAAATTTTGACTGTAAGTTTATACCTTTTTTGATTTTATTCCTGCTGTAACACCCGACGTTTCATATCCTCATAAAAAAAACCAAAATTCTTCTCGATGGATGTATCCAGATCACTGTTACATTTTTTTTATTTTTTCATTTTATTAATTTCTTTTTACTGAATGGTTCTTTTGACTTAATCTCCTTCGATCCCTTCCAGTAAACTACACTCCCTATACTTTCCCACTTCATCCTCCGTCCCTCGCTTCGAAACCAACTGTGGCTCATTTTATTCGTAAGGACCCATATTTAACCCTATAGTTGAATGTATAATTATATATTCAATATATATAAATAAGTGTGGAATAATATTATTAGAAGATGAGGTTTTTTTTTTAAAAAAAAAGAATAGTATTGTTTTTGCATGAAAAAAAAAGAAACAAAACAAAAAAACTGGAAATATATTTCACTGTAGTAGTATATAACATTGGCAGCACTGATGACGTCACTGCACTGCAACTAAGCTTAGATTAATTCTAAATTTTTCGTTTCTGTTAGAGGAAGTTCCCCTAAAACACTCCTGCAGGCAGATTGTTCCAGTCATCATTAGTTCCAGTCCTATTTTAGGAATGAGTATTTTCCAACGTCTGTTTTTTTGGTTCCTTGCTTGTAATTTAAACAGGTGATCTCTCCTCCTCCTCCTCCTCCTCCTCCTCCTCCTCCTCCTCCTCCTTCTTTCATTCTATCTCTGATTCCCCTGCCAAGGTGGTTTTTGACCTGCAAAAGGCTCTGTAGTAGATGTGTAGCCCTGTCTCTCTGTTTCTCTTCTCGTCTGTAGCGTGTCTGTCCCTTCCTCACCCTAGCCCTAGTCGCCCTTTACCTTTTCGTTCCCATCCATCCACATGCCCAGGCCCTATTTGTACGAATTTTGCGGCCCTTCTTTGCTGCACCACCCCCCCTTTTCTAAGGATTCTATTTGACCCTATCCTGTACGAATCTCAGGAGCATGCTACTAATGACAGGCCAGTTGAGGAAATATCAATCGGGATAGGGGAGACTATTTGGGCAAATGTCAATCGGAAATTGGGGCCATAGGAGACTGTTGGGTGGAGCTTGATGGGAATAGGAACTATTTGGGCAAGGGTCATGCGGTATACTGTCCATTTGGGAAAAGGCCAATTGGTTAGAGGTGAATTTTCAAAAAAGGGGATCCGGGGTAGGGGTGAGTTTGACAAATGTCAATCGGGATAAGAGACAGTTGGGCAGAAGGTAAATGGGAATAGGAACCACTCGGGCAAAGGGCCAGTGGGGTTAGAGGTGAAATTGGCAAAGGAGAATAGGGATAAGAGTGAGTTTCTCAATCGTTGGGCAATGTTTAATAGGGTTGGGGGAGAATTGGGTCAAAGATCAATTTGGAATAGCGTCTAGTTGAGTAATGTTAAATAGTAAGAAGGGGGACAGTTGAGCAAAGGTTATTCGGGGATAGGGACACGTTGGGGCAATGTTTAAATCAAGGTAGTGACCGATTGGGCAAAGGACAATCAGGATGGGAGACTGTTGGGCAGAGGTTAATGGGAATAGGAACTATTTGGGCAAAGGGCAAGCGGAATACGGTTCTATTTGGGCAAAGGGCCAATCGGGTTAGAGGTTAAATTTGGCAAAGGAGAATATAGATAGGAGGAGTGAGTTTGGCAAATGTCAATCGGGGATTGTGGGACAAATTGGGTCAAAGATCAATTTGGAACAGCGTCTAGTTGGGTAATGGTTAATTAGGAAGAATGGGGAAAGTTGAGCAAAGGTTAGTCGGGGATAGGGACAAGTTGGGCAATGTTTAAATCAAGGTAGTGACAGATTGGGCAAAGGACAATCAGGATGGGAGACTGATGGGCAGAGGTTAATGGGAATAGGAACTATTTGGGCAAAGGGCAAGCGAAATACGGTTCTATTTGGGCAAAGGGCCAATCGGGGTTAGAGGTTAAATTTGGCAAAGGAGAATATAGATAGGAGGAGTGAGTTTGGCAAATGTCAATCGGGGATTGTGGGGGCCAGTTGGGTCAAAGATCAATTTGGAACAGCGTCTAGTTGGGTAATGGTTAATTAGGAAGAATGGGGAAAGTTGAGCAAAGGTTAGTCGGGGATAGGGACACGTTGGGTCAATGTTTAATCGGGGATAGAGAAATATTGGGCAATGTTGGTCAATCGGTAAGCGTGTCAGTTGGGCAAAGTTAAATCGTGATAGGTTACGTATAAGCCTCTTTTCTATATATATATATATGTAATAAGTGACGCTGATGTAATATTTTTTTATTATTTTACAATTGAAATAAAGGAGAAGGTGATACAAATTTCTCAAATCCAATCATGATCTTGAAGCAGATCCTGATCAGACGGAAGTCGCCCATCAACGCCGCCCTCCCCTCATTTCGGTCATTTCCGTCCAAACAGGGTTTGTGGACTCAATCACGACGGACGGACGGACAGACACAGAGGCTATTGGTTTCTGGCCAGCAGGGGGAAACTCTCTAATGGAATCTCCGCAGCGATATTGTCCCTCCCCCTCCCCTCCCCCTCCCCTCCCCCTCCCCTCCCCTGCCCTGCGTTCGGTTGTGTAAACGTGTCGTCTGTCCTATCTGTTTCTCGTCGTCGACACTAGCGCCGCCACTACACGACGACGGAGGAACAAACACTGTGCAGTGTTTCAGTCATCTCACACCTCATCCATTCCCCAAGATAACAACACCTTTTACCACCCACCAAGGGTTTACCTGATACATAATCACCATCATATTCCTTTAGATCCCTCTAAGCTTCAAGAATGTGTGGATATGAGTCATTATTTTATTATATAAAAGATAGATAAAAATATATACTGATAACAAATTTTTTTTGGTAACCAAATAGAAAGGCTTTGCCAACATTATAAACACTAATTACTATCTATTACAATCCTTTTCCTATCCGCTTTACTACATCCTCCCTAATCTGGTTAGCGTATTCCATCCTTGTCCTCCTCCCCTCTTCTTCTGTTGTAACCCCACCACAAACTTCATTGGACGATTACCACACTCGGTCTTTAAAACATTGTATTGTATTGTATTGTATTTATTAAATCTACAAATGCTGTAGCCGCTTCCCCTGGTGGCAGATACACACATACAACTTAACACAATAATTAATAATCTGGTCGTCGTAAGGACCATATTTAACCCTATAGTTGAATGTATAATTATATTCAATATAAATAAATAAGTGTGGAGGAATCATATTATTAGAAGATGATTTTTTTTTAAAAAAAAAGAATAGTATTGTTTTTGCCAGAAAAAATAGGGAAAAAACAACAAAAAAACTGGAAATATATTTCACTGTAGTAGTATGATATTTGGCAGCGCTGATGACGTCACTGCACTGCAACTAAACTACTTAGATCGAGTCTAAATTTTCGTTTCTGTTAGAGGAAGTTCCGCCCCCAAAAAAACACTCCTGCAGGCAGATTGTTCCAGTCAGTCATTAGTTCCAGTCCTATTTTAGGAATGAGTATTTTCCAACGTCTGTGTTTTTTTGGTTCCTTGCTTGTAATTTAAACAGGTGATCTCTCCTCCTCCTCCTCCTTCTTCTCCTCCTCCTCCTTCTTTCATTCCATCTCTGATTCCCCCTGCCAAGGTGGTTTTTGACCTGCAAAAGGCTCTGTAGTAGATGTGTAGCCTGTCTCTCTCTTTCTCTTCTTGTCTGTAGCGTGTCCCTTCCACCCTAGCCCTAGTCGCTTTACCTTTTCGTTCCCATCCACACACATGCCCAGGTCCTATTTGTACGAATTTTGCGGCCCTTCTTTGCTGCACCACCCTCCTTTCTAAGGATTCTATTTGACCCTATCCTGTACGAATCTCAGGAGCATGCTACTAATGACAGGCCAGTTGAGGAAATATCAATCGGGATAGGGGGGACTGTTTGGGCAAATGTCAATCGGAAATTGGGGCCATAGGAGACTGTTGGGTGGAGCTTGATGGGAATAGGAACTATTTGGGCAAGGGTCATGCGGTATACTGTCCATTTGGGAAAAGGCCAATTGGGATACAGGTGAATTTTTCGAAAAGGAGAATCGGGGTAGGGGTGAGTTTGACAAAGGTCAAACGGGATAAGAGACAGTTGGGCAGAGGTTGATGGGAATAGGAACCACTTGGGTAAAGGTCAAGCAGGATACGGTTCTATTTGGGCAAAGGGCCAATGGGGTTAGAGGTTAAAATTGGCAAAGGAGAATATAGATAGGAGGAGTGAGTTTGGCAAATGTCAATCGGGGATTGTGGGCCAGTTGGGTCAAAGATCAATTTGGAACAGCGTCTAGTTGGGTAATGGTTAATTAGGAAGAATGGGGAAAGTTGAGCAAAGGTTATTCGGGGATAGGGACAAGTTGGGGCAATGTTTAAATCAAGGTACTGACCGATTGGACAAAGGACAATCAGGGGTAGGAGACTGATGGGCAGTGGTTAATGGGAATAGGAACTATTTGGGCAAAGGGCAAGCGGAATACGGTTCTATTTGGGCAAAGGGCCAATTGGGGTTAGAGGTTAAATTTGGCAAAGGAGAATATAGATAGGAGGAGTGAGTTTGGCAAATGTCAATCGGGGATTGTGGGACAAATTGGGTCAAAGATCAATTTGGAACAGCGTCTAGTTGGGTAATGGTTAATTAGGAAGAATGGGGACAGTAGAGCAAAGGTTATTCGGGGATAGGGACACGTTGGGGCAATGTTTAAATCAAGGTAGTGACCGATTGGGCAAAGGACAATCAGGGTAGGAGACTGATGGGCAGAGGTTAATGGGAATAGGAACTATTTGGGCAAAGGGCAAGCGGAATACGGTTCTATTTGGGCAAAGGGCCAATTGGGTTAGAGGTTAAATTTGGCAAAGGAGAATATAGATAGGAGGAGTGAGTTTGGCAAATGTCAATCGGGGATTGTGGGACAAATTGGGTCAAAGATCAATTTGGAACAGCGTCTAGTTGGGTAATGGTTAATTAGGAAGAATGGGGAAAGTTGAGCAAAGGTTATTCGGGGATAGGGACAAGTTGGGGCAATGTTTAAATCAAGGTAGTGACCGATTGGGCAAAGGTCAATCAGGGTAGGAGACTGATGGGCAGAGGTTAATGGGAATAGGAACTATTTGGGCAAAGGGCAAGCGGAATACGGTTCTATTTGGGCAAAGGGCCAATTGGGGTTAGAGGTTAAATTTGGCAAAGGAGAATATAGATAGGAGGAGTGAGTTTGGCAAATGTCAATCGGGGATTGTGGGGCCAGTTGGGTCAAAGATCAATTTGGAACAGCGTCTAGTTGGGTAATGGTTAATTAGGAAGAATGGGGAAAGTTGAGCAAAGGTTATTCGGGGATAGGGACACGTTGGTGCAATGTTTAATCGGGGATAGGGAAATATTGGGCAATGTTGGTCAATCTGTAAGCGTGTCAGTTGGGCAAAGTTAAATCGCGATAGGTTACGTATAAGCCTCTTTTCTATATATATATGTAATAAGTGACGCTGATGTAATATTTTTTTATTATTTTACAATTGAAATAAAGGAGAAGGTGATACAAAATCCTCAAAACCAATCATGGGGGAATATTTCTGTGATCTTGGAGCAGATCCTGATGGACTTGTTTGGAGCAGACGGAAGTCGCCCATCAACGCCGCCCTCCCCTCATTTCGGTCATTTCCGTCCAAACAGGGTTTGTGGACTCAATCACGACGGACGGACGGACAGACACAGAGGCTATTGGTTTCTGGCCAGCAGGGGGAAACTCTCTAATGGAATCTCCGCAGCGATATTGTCCCTCCCCCTCCCCTCCCCCTCCCCACCCCTCCCCTCCCCTGCCCTGAGTTCGGTTGTGTAAACGTGTCGTCTGTCCTATCTGTTTCTCGTCGTCGACACCAGCAGCGCCGCCACTACACGGCGACGGAGGAACAAACACTGTGCAGTGTTTCAGTCATCTCACACCTCATCCATTCCCCAAGATAACAACACCTTTTACCACCCACCAAGGGTTTACCTGATACATAATCACCATCATATTCCTTTAGATCCCTGTATAGAAACTCTAAGCTTCTTCAAGGATGTGTGTGGAAATGAGTCATTATTTTATTATATAAGAGATAGATAAAAATATATACTGATAACAAATATTTTTTTGGTAACCAAATAGAAAGGCGTTGCCAACATTATATAAACACTAATTACTATCTATTACAATCCTTTTCCTATCCGCTTTACTACATCCTCCCTAATCTGGTTAGCGTATTCCATCCTTGTCCTCCTCCCCTCTTCTTCTGTTGTAACCCCACCACAAACTTCATTGGACGATTACCACACTCGGTTTTTAAAACATTGTATTGTATTGTATTGTATTTATTAAATCTCCAAATGCTGTAGCCGCTTCCCCGGTGCCAGATAAATACATCAACTTAACACAATAATTAATAATCTGGTCGTCATAAGGACCATATTTAACCCTATAGTTGAAAGTATAATTATATATTCAATATAAATAAATAAGTGTGGAGGAATCATTTTATTACAAGATGAATTTTTTTAAAAAAAAACAAGAATAGTATTGTTTTTGCCTGGAAAAAAAGAAACAAAACAAAAAAACTGGAAATATATTTCCAAATAAATAAATATGGAATCATATTATTAGAAGATAAAATTTTTTTAAAAAAAACAAGAATAGTATTGTTTTTGTCTGAAAAAAAAGGAACAAAACAAAAAAACACTGGAAATATATTTCACTATAGTAGTATATTATTTGGCAGCAGCACTGATGACGTCACTGCACTGCAACTAAACTTAGATTGAGTCGAAATTTTTCGTTTCTGTTAGAGGAAGTTCCTCCCCCCCCCAAAAAACACTCCTGCAGGCAGATTGTTCCAGTCATCATTAGTTCCAGTCCTATTTTAGGAATGAGTATTTTCCAACGTCTGTTTTTTTGGGTTCCTTGCTTGTAATTTAAACAGGTGATCTCTCCTCCTCCTCCTCCTCCTCCTCTTTCCTCCTACTCCTCCTCCTTCTCTCATTCTATCTCTGATTCCCCTGCCAAGGTGGTTTTTGACCTGCAAAAGCTCTGTCAGAAATGTGTAGCCCTGTGTCTCTCTCTTCCTCTTCTTGTCTGTAGCGTGTCTGTCCCTTCCACACCCCTTAGTCGCTTTACCTTTTCGTTCCCATCCCATGCCCAGGTCCTATTTGTACGAATTTTGCGGCCCTTCTTTGCCTCCACCACCCTCCCCTTTTCTAAGGATTCTATTTGACCCTATCCTGTACGAATCTCAGGAGCATGCTACTAATGACAGGCCAGTTGAGGAAATATCAATCGGGATAGGGGACTATTTGGGCAAATGTCAATCGGAAATTGGGGCCATAGGAGACTGTTGGGTGGGGCTTGATGGGAATAGGAACTATTTGCGCAAAGGTCATTCGGTATACTGTCCATTTGGGCAAAGGCCAATTGGGATACAGGTGAATTTTCGAAAAGGGGATCCGGGGTAGGGGTGAGTTTGACAAATGTAAATCGGGATAAGAGACAGTTGGGCAGAGGTTAACCGGGATAGTGGCCAGTTGGACAGAGGTAAATGGGAATAGGAACCACTCGGGCAAAGGGCCAGTCTGGTTAGAGATGAATTTGGCAAAGGAGAATAGGGATAAGAGTGAGATTTGGCAATCGAATTGATGGAGAGTGTTTGGGCAAATGTTTAATAGGGTTGGGGGAGAATTGGGTCAAAGATCAATTTGGAATAGCGTCTAGTTGGGTAAGAATTAATTAGGAAGAATGGGGAAAGTTGAGCAAAGGTTATTCGGGGATAGGGACAAGTTGGGCAATGTTTAAATCAAGGTACTGACCGATTGGGCAAAGGACAATCAGGGTAGGAGACTGATGGGCAGAGGTTAATGGGAATAGGAACTATTTGGGCAAAGGGCAAGCGGAATACGGTTCTATTTGGTCAAAGGGCCAATTGGGGTTAGAGGTTAAATTTGGCAAAGGAGAATATAGATAG
The DNA here is from genome assembly GCA_034510155.1 of Eucriotettix oculatus. NCBI lineage: Eukaryota > Metazoa > Arthropoda > Insecta > Orthoptera > Tetrigidae > Eucriotettix > Eucriotettix oculatus. Next base: position 123,550,768 of record CM067378.1, read on the forward strand.
GAGGAGTGAGTTTGGCAAATGTCAATCGGGGATTGTGGGCCAGTTGGGTCAAAGATCAATTTGGAGTAGCGTCTATCTGGGTAATGGTAAATGGGAAGAAGGGGGACAGTAGAGCAAAGGTTATTCGGGGATAGGGACAAGTTGGGGCAATGTTTAAATCAAGGTACTGACCGATTGGGCAAAGGACAATCAGGGTAGGAGGCTGATGGGCAGAGGTTAATGGGAATAGGAACTATTTGGGCAAAGGGCAAGCGGAATACGGTTCAATTTTGGGCAAAGGGCCAATTGGGGTTAGAGGTTAAATTTGGCAAAGGAGAATATAGATAGGAGGAGTGAGTTTGGCAAATGTTTAATCGGGGATTGTGGGACAAGTTGGGTCAAAGATCAATTTGGAACAGCGTCTAGTTGGGTAATGGTTAATTAGGAAGAATGGGGAAAGTTGAGCAAAGGTTATTCGGGGATAGGGACAAGTTGGGGCGATGTTTAAATCAAGGAACTGACCGATTGGACAAAGGACAATCAGGGTAGGAGGCTGATGGGCAGAGGTTAATGGGAATAGGAACTATTTGGGCAAAGGGCAAGCGGAATACGGTTCTATTTGGTCAAAGGGCCAATTGGGTTAGAGATGAATTTTGGCAAAGGAGAATATAGATAGGAGGAGTGAGTTTGGCAAATGTCAATCGGGGATTGTGGGGCCAGTTGGGTCAAAGATCAATTTGGAACAGCGTCTAGTTGGGTAATGGTTAATTAGGAAGAATGGGGAAAGTTGAGCAAAGGTTATTCGGGGATAGGGACACGTTGGGGCAATGTTTAAATCAAGGTAGTGACCGATTGGGCAAAGGACAATCAGGGTAGGAGACTGATGGGCAGAGGTTAATGGGAATAGGAACTATTTGGGCAAAGGGCAAGCGGAATACGGTTCTATTTGGGCAAAGGGCCAATTGGGGTTAGAGGTTAAATTTGGCAAAGGAGAATATAGATAGGAGGAGTGAGTTTGGCAAATGTCAATCGGGGATTGTGGGACAAATTGGGTCAAAGATCAATTTGGAACAGCGTCTAGTTGGGTAATGGTTAATTAGGAAGAATGGGGAAAGTTGAGCAAAGGTTAGTCGGGGATAGGGACACGTTGGGTCAATGTTTAATCGGGGATAGAGAAATATTGGGCAATGTTGGTCAATCGGTAAGCGTGTCAGTTGGGCAAAGTTAAATCGTGATAGGTTACGTATAAGCCTCTTTTCTATATATATATATGTAATAAGTGACGCTGATGTAATATTTTTTTATTATTTTACAATTGAAATAAAGGAGAAGGTGATACAAAATCCTCAAAACCAATCATGGGGGAATATTTCTGTGATCTTGGAGCAGATCCTGATGGACTTGTTTGGAGCAGACGGATGTCGCCCATCAACGCCGCCCTCCCCTCATTTCGGTCATTTCCGTCCAAACAGGGTTTGTGGACTCAATCACGACGGACGGACGGACAGACACAGAGGCTATTGGTTTCTGGCCAGCAGGGGGAAACTCTCTAATGGAATCTCCGCAGCGATATTGTCCCTCCCCCTCCCCTCCCCCTCCCCTCCCCTCCCCTGCCCTGCGTTCGGTTGTGTAAACGTGTCGTCTGTCCTATCTGTTTCTCGTCGTCGACACCAGCAGCGCCGCCACTACACGACGACGGAGGAACAAGCAAGTAAACAAACACTGTGCAGTGTTTCAGTCATCTCACACCTCATCCATTCCCCAAGATAACAACACCTTTTACCACCCACCAAGGGTTTACCTGATACATAATCACCATCATATTCCTTTAGATCCCTGTATAGAAGCTCTAAGCTTCTTCAAGGATGTGTGTGGAAATGAGTCATTATTTTATTATATAAAAGATAGATAAATAAATATACTTATAACAAATTTTTTTTTGGTAACCAAATAGAAAGGCGTTGCCAACATTATATAAAACTAATTACTATCTATTACAATCCTTTTCCTATCCGCTTTACTACATCCTCCCTAATCTGGTTAGCGTATTCCATCCTTGTCCTCCTCCCCTCTTCTTCTGTTGTAACCCCACCACAAACTTCATTGGATGATTACCCCATTTGGTTTTTGAAACTTTGTATTGTATTGTATTGTATTTATTAAATCTCCAAATGCTGTAGCCGCTTCCCCTGTGTGCAGGCAGATACACACATACATACAACTTAACACAATAATTAATAATAATCTGGTCGTCGTAAGGACCATATTTAACCCTATAGTTGAATGTATAATTATATTCAATATAAATAAATAAGTGTGGAGGAATCATATTATTAGAAGATGATTTTTTTTAAAAAAGAATAGTATTGTTTTTGCCTGAAAAAAAAGGAACAAAACAAAAAAACACACTGGAAATATATTTCACTGTAGTAGTATATTATTTGGCAGCAGCACTGATGACGTCACTGCACTGCAACTAAACTACTCTTAGATTGAGTCGAAATTTTCGTTTCTGTTAGAGGAAGTTTCTCTCCCCTCCCCCAAAAAAAACACTCCTGCAGGCAGATTGTTCCAGTCAGTCATTATTAGTTCCAGTCCTATTTTAGGGAATGAGTATTTTCCAACGTCTGTGTGTTTTTTGGGTTCCTTGCTTGTAATTTAAACAGGTGATCTCTCCTCCTCCTTCTCCTCCTCCTCCCTCTCCTCCTCCTCCTTCTCCTCCTCCTCCTTCTCCTCCTCCTCCTCCTCTCCTTCTCCTCCTCCTTCTCCTCCTCCTCCTCCTCCTTCTCCTCCTCCTCCTCCTCCTTCCTCTTCTCCTCCTCCTCTTCCTCTCCTCCTCCTCCCGTTCCGAGTCGATTCTTTCATTCTATCTCTGATTTCCCTTCCAAGGTTTTTTTTGACCTGCAAAAGACTCTGTAGTAGATGTGTAGCCTGTCTCTCTCTTTCTCTTCTTGTCTGTAGCGTGTCCCTTCCACACCCTATAGCCCTAGTCGCCCTTTACCTTTTCGTTCCCATCCATCCACATGCCCAGGTCCTATTTGTACGAATTTTGCCGCCCTTCTTTGCCCCCCTTCTTTTCTAAGGATTCTATTTGCCCCTATCCTGGGGCCTGCATGCTGCACCATAAGTGGGCAAGTGTGTGTACTAATGACATATATATGATGCCATCTCTCTAGATTCCCCTCCTTGTCGAGTGTTTCTCATGACTAAGTGCAAGGTGTTGTTCCACGCTTTACCTTCTCCGCCCCCTAGATTACTCTTTAAAATAAATGCCTAGGTATTTACAGTTAGTCTATGTCCTGCATCACTGTTTTCCCTCCCCCAACATCTATTTTTTATATATATCGAGGACATATTGAAGGCGCATTTTAGTAAAACTAATCGCCTTACCTTTTTACTATTATTGATTTTGAGTAGTTTATTTCGCTGCTTAGCCCCACGCATGTCCTTACTTAGTCAGTATCCAAGTCAGCTGCTGCTGCTGCTGCTGCGGAGTCTTCTTGTTCCTTCTTTCTCCCACAATTTATTTCCCCTGTAAATTACACAGCAGCAGTCATCTGCGCAAAAAAAGGTCGGACCTTAGAATTTATATTATTATTAGGGGCAAATCATTAATTTTAAAAAAATGAGAAAAAATAATAATGGGGCAATAACTGATCCCTGAGGGACTCCAGCCCAGATGTCGAGTTCTCAAGTTTCTTTCCCCAACAACTTTGATTTTTTTCTAGCCCAATTTAAGAATTCTTGCACCACCCAGAGAACTACCCTTGCCTGTCCCCGTCTAACTTCTGGATCATCATCATCATGAAGATGATGTCGTGAGGAACTACATCCAAAGCCTCTGCAAAATCAATAACAATGGCGTCTACTCTAGGAGCAGCACGATGATCTCTGCTAGATCTTGAAACCAAATTTGATTATCTGACTTTCACACCAGGAAAAAAACCCGATCGAAAAAAACCCATGTTGGTTTTCAAACCAATTTTTTTTATACTTTTATATATAATTTACTTATTGAATTGTACTGCAGATTGTAGATTAAGAATTTTAAATAAACAACAAGAACAACAACAATAAAAAATACTGCCTTTTTGACTCATTTTGGGGATGAATCTAAATATGAATGATAACCTTGAGCATCCTGACAGAATGTCTAAAGGAAAACCTGCTGCGAGTTGTTATTGATTACTCGTGGATGTTGTGGACAATTTCCCGTGACTAAATTGCCGCTAATTGCCCTCAACACGTATAATTTATTGAAATGTGCGAAACGTGCCAGTAAACATATGACAAAAGGTCAGGTTACAATGCTTGCTCCAGCCAGGCACGGCTTTGTTTAAAGTACAATTTAGTCCATTAGCATAGCACTCGCCCTATTGTTGCGGGTGTCATTGTTAAAGGTAACAATATATATATATACATGACGACGACGGCCTGAAATCCACTAGTAAAGACGTCCTTGTGGACGCAGTAAATAAACTAAGGCTAAGGTTTATACACACAGGGCAGGGGCAGGGGCAGTGATGTCAGTGGCGTGTCAACATACGTCAGTGCTGCTCTGACACGACACTTTTCTTTGGGGCGTGTGGACAGTGTGTTGTCAGTCAGTTCCTCAATAGGCTTGTAGAGCCATAGAGAAAGAAAGAAAGAAAGAAAGAAAGAAAGAAAGAAAGAAAGAAAGAAAGAAAGAAAGAAAGAAAGAAAGAAAGAAAGAAAGAAAGAAAGAAAGAAAGAAAGAAAGAAAGAAAGAAAAGAAAGAAAGAAAGAAAGAAAGAAAGAAAGAAAGAAAGAAAGAAAGAAAGAAAGAAAAGAAAGAAAGAAAGAAAGAAAGAAAGAAAGAAAGAAAGAAAGAAAGAAAGAAAGAAAGAAAGAAAGAAAAGAAAGAAAGAAAGAAAGAAAGAAAGAAAGAAAGAAAGAAAGAAAGAAAGAAAGAAAGAAAGAAAGAAAGAAAGAAAGAAAGAAAGAAAGAAAGAAAGAAAGAAAGAAAGAAAGAAAGAAAGAAAGAAAGAAAGAAAGAAAGAAAGAAAGAAAGAAAGAAAGAAAGAAAGAAAGAAAGAAAGAAAGAAAGAAAGAAAGAAAGAAAGAAGGGATGGATTAATAGGCCATGTTTTTAAGAATCTTGTAAAACTATCATTAGAGGGTTAAATAGCCAGGAACTTTAAAGCGGTATATATATAGGGGAGAACAGCAAAACAATAGGGAGGACGTTGACCAAACGAAGGGATAGATTAATAGTGACACGTTTTAAGAGACGAGGGTCTTGTAAAAATTAGAATTAGAGGGGAAAAGTGTGTGTGAGGATAATAATAGAAGAGAGAGAGCAGATTAGGGGGAGGATGTGTGATATTGGAGTTCTTTAGAAATGAAAAGGCTTGCGCAGCATAGTCAGCATGGATTAGTGGAGGAGGAGTCATCGCACTGGTTACCACAACAACAACATGGATTATGAAGTTGGAATTGGATGTATTTCGCCCCCTACTGAAGGGAATAAGGAGTAGGTTGCACTTGTTGTGACGTCATAGTGACGTCATGATGCCTCCTTAATGTTGTGTGTTGAGTTACAGAGCAAAGTAAATTAATTCCCCGGTTAAGTGGCTTAATGGGGGAAAAAAACACAAAAACAAACTAACTAACTAACCATTTTATTATAATAATTCTTTACATGTTAAAGATTTAAAAACAGAGTGAACATGACGCTGTTAAAAATGTAAATGACAGACTTTTAAAAAAATACAACATTGGTATGAACAACAACATTTCATTAATTAGTTACACGAAATCGATTTGTCTCATTAAAACATGGAACCAGGGGAGGATGGAAGGAAGGGGGGAAGAGGAGGGGGGAGGGAGGGAGGGAGAGAGGGGGAGAAGTTTAAAAAAAACAGCGGCATTGCTCTCTCTCTTTTTTTTGGTTTTTTTTTGCGCGCGCGCGTGTGCGAGAGATAATTTATTTCGGATGTAATTTACAACTGTGAAAAAAAAAGAAGAAAAGTTTACACTAGTAATCCAGTTCCAAACGTCCTGCTAATTGCATTTTTCTAGCCGTAAGGGAACCCGAAATTGCATTGTTAGCGCTGCAATTAAACTATAAAAGGTTTTGTCTCCAAACTCTCTCTCTCCCTCTCTCTCCCTCTCTCTCCCTCTCTCTCTCTCTCTCTCTCTCTCTCTCCCTCTCTCTCTCAGTATCTCCCTGTGCTGAATTCCCTACAACATACAAGTTCCTTCTGCTGAAGGATTCCTCAACAGTCGGTTTCCCAATTGTTGACCGTATCCGACGGTGAAACTGTTCCTTAAGGAAGGACAAGCAAAGATGGAGACGTGTAGTTGTAGTGGTAAGGAAAAATAATTACATCCATTTCCTTGTTGGAAAGTTTTTACGCCCCTTACGATACATGAGCAAATTGTTAGTCTTTCAGTACCGTACGACTGTTTTCATTGGTGTTGCCTCAACTGCATTCAAAAAAAATATATTGCCAAATTGTTCTCTCTCACCCCCTTTCCACATCCCCCCTTTCCCCATCCCCCCTCTCCCTCTCTCTCTCTCTCAGTATTTCCTGTGCTGAATTCTCTACAACATCCAAGTTCCTTCTGCTGAAGGATTCCTCAACAGTCGGTTTCCCAATTGTTGACCGTATCCGACGGTGAAACTGTTCCTTAAGGAAGGACAAGCAAAGATGGAGACGTGTTGTAGTTGTAGTGGTAAGGAAAAATAATTACATCCATTTCCTTGATGAAAAGTTTTACGCCCCTTACGATACATCAGCAATTGTTAGTCTTTCAGTACCGTACGACCGTTTTCATTGGTGTTGCCTCAACTGCATTCAAAAAAATATATTGCCAAATTGTTCTCTCTCACCCCCTTTCCACATCCCCCCTTTCCCCATCCCCCCTCTCCCTCTCTCTCTCTCTCAGTATTTCCTGTGCTGAATTCTCTACAACATCCAAGTTCCTTCAGAAGGATTCCTCAACAGTCGGTTTCCCAATTGTTGACCGTATCCGACGGTGAAACTGTTCCTTAAGGAAGGACAAGCAAAGATGGAGACGTGTAGTTGTAGTGGTAAGGAAAAATAATTACATCCATTTCCTTGTTGGAAAGTTTTTACGCCCCTTACGATACATGAGCAATTGTTAGTCTTTCAGTACCGTACGACCGTTTTCATTGGTGTTGCCTCAACTGCATTCAAAAAAATATATTGCCAATTTCTTCTCTCACTCCCCCCTATTCTCCTTAGAACTTCCCGGTTAGTTACCCTTTCCATCCATCTCATTCTCCTATAGCAACACACATTTAGAAAGGTTTCTATTCTTTCCCCACCTGTCCGCATCTCCTACGGTCCGCTTCACTACAGATTTCCTAATATTCATACTTATGTTAACCGTAAGTGAATTCCTCTTCCTCGCTATCCTATTTTAGTTTCAGAATTCCCTTTAATTCCTTTCAAAATATCCCTTCCCATAATCTAACAGCCCTTTGTTATTCCACTGTTTGGGTTTTCCCTCCTCTTTATTAATCCTCATGCTGTACTCTTCCTCCTTCCTTCCTTCCAGCTTCACGTTCTTCCTATTCGTTATGTTAATAGGATGAATATGAGAACAACAAGAAATACTAAAAGAAATGTTAACGTATAGTTTTTTTTGGGGGGCTTTTTGACAAAGTTCCTGTGCGACTGTCACCCTGTAGGGGTTTGCCCAAAGTCTACGGTCATTAAACAAAAAACAAGAAACGTTATTGACATATGTAGGGGTGTGTGTGTTGTGTGTGTCTGCGCTAGTTATGAGGTAATGAAAAGGCTTGCGCAGGAGGATAATTTTATCGCGGAGGGTTGCGTCTAAAAAAAAGAAGACAAGTCTCAGGACTGAATACCAGAACAACAACATGTCACACATAAGGACGATAGGGAAAGGAAAGAATAGAAACCTTTGAAAATGATGATGTGGTGGTGATGGAGGAGAATTAGGTGGGTAGAGGAGAGAGTAACTAACGAGGAATAGGGGGGAGGGGGGAGGAAAAACCGATGAATATGAAGGACGTTGACTAAGAGAAGGGATAAACTAATAGGATAAATATTAGACTGAATATTAGAACAACAAGAAATACTAAAAGAAATGTTAAAGTACAATTTTTTTAGCTTTTTGACAAATTTCCTGACGTAGGGTTTGCTCAAGTTCTACGTTCATTAACAAAACAAAAAAGACGTTATGAGGAAATGAAAAGGCTTGCGCAGGAGGATAATTTTATGACGCACGGTTGCGTCAAACTAGGCTTAGGACTCAATACCACCACAACAACAACAATAAAATTTACTAACCTTTCTAAGTGGATTCGAGACTGTGCCGCTGACCTATATATATACACACAGAGGATTTTAAGGAACCAAGGAAAAATTTTATTATTATACTAAATTTTTTTTAAAACAAAATGCTTCAGTCTTTCAAAAAAAAATTTAAGAAATTTCTTTGAAGAAATTAGAATGAAAATATTTTATAGGCTGTTGTGTAGTTACGTGAAATGACGTCATTATTATTTTTTTTGGGTGTCTCTTTCGTCGTATGCTTGCGACCAAAAAAATTCCCGGGGGGTGGGGGGTGGGGGGGATGAAGGAGCGACACGTGCATCACCTCTCACCCCTTTCAGACGCGCGGGCGTAAAAAAAACACTTGGTTGGCTGACGAATGCAAATTCGTGGTTCCTGAACCCGCGCGGTGCAGTGATTTAGTTCCCAGCCATAGGGGAGGATCCAGGGAGGGGGAGGAATTGCAATTTATTATGCGCGGTACATTGATAATAATTTACTTGACCTGTTTTTCTAGATTCAATAACAGGGTCTTTTTTTAACAATATTTTTTTTCTTTTGTTGGTACATATTTTTTTTAACACATAGATATAAATATGTATGAATACAATAATAAAAGTATATGCGTATATTTAAATTTGTTTTTAGCACGTGTAAGATGATCATCATCTTCTGTTACACTAATTTTATTATTATATTATTTTTCGTGGAGAGAGACTGGAGGAGAGAATTCTTACTTTCTTTGTGTCTCCTCGTTTTTTTTGGGGGGTGTAACAGGCTACATGATATCCTGAAACAGGCAACTCCCCCCTTTAATAGCATAGGAAGGGAATTGGAAAAGGGGGGATGCGGAAGGTAGAGCAAGGTAGCCTAGCAAGGGTTAACTAGGGCCCCCGGGCTATGGTTTAAGGATCCTACCCTCCTCGCGGTGTTTCACCTAAAAGAGATGCAGCAGGGGAAAAACCCCTAGAAAACCTGCATCAGGTAGGTCGGGGGCTATAGTGGGGTGCTACTACTCCTGCGCCCTTCTGATGACGTAGGGAGACTCTGGATTGCTCTGTGGGAACAACGCAACAAACCCGCCTCCTCCTCCGTGCCTTGATCAGTATTGAGAGGCAGCTGGCCGACTGGTCCAATAGGATCAGCGAACAACTCTTACCCTGGTATGCCGAAGGTCTTCGACCCCCGCGTAGTACATACACCTCTCAAACTGCTCTCAAGGTCGTCTCAGCCTGGCAGGAGTCTTAAATTAGCTACCTTGGACCTTGACCAAGGGGAGGGGGAGGGAAAGAGGGAAACCAGGAAGGAGGAAGTCAACCTCACCCATTTCCCAGCAGGATATCCTCCTGCTTCTGATATAACTGGGAGAGAATTCTTTTTTTTGGGAGGGGGGGTGTAACAGGCTACATGATCCTGAAACAGGCAACTCCCCTTTAATAGCATAGGAAGGGAATTGAAAAAGGGGGGATGCGGAAGGTAGAGCAAGGTAGCCTAGCAAGGGTTAACTAGGGCCCCCGGGCTATGGTTTAAGGATCCTACCCGGTGTTTCACCTAAAGAGATGCAGGGAAAACCCTAGAAAACCTGCATCAGGTAGGTCGGGCATTGTGGCTCATCCTTTCCACCTTTATACATTTTGTTTTGTGGAACAACTGCGGGTTTTTTTCTCAGGTTACGAACGACCACCCCACCCCCAAGTTTTTCCGGATCTCCTCCATGACGCGTTGGTCGACTAGGTTGGTTGGTTCAAAACTATTTTTTTTAATTTTACTAATTTTATACTCTACTTATTTATGACTGTAATAATTTGTATTATTGCAGAGTTATGTGATTTGTTGGTTTTTTTAAAAAAGATAATTACTTGATTAATCTTACTATTACTATAATTTATATTCTATTTTATGTAACGATGTCCCATGTATTTTGGTCTTTATACTGATTAAGGATAACACGTGTTGGTCCTCTACACCACGCAAGTGTTTCAGCTGAGTGTAAGGGGCTGTCCCTTCCTCCCTTCCTCCTCCCCGCCTTCCTTCCCTAGTGTAGCGTCACGTAGAATCCGTTCCAGAATCAGCAGAATTTACATGACGACAATACTCGGGCAATTGATTAGATTTGTCGCTCGGATTGCACGAGAATCCTCGGCTACAGCGAGATTGAAGTGGTTAAAAGAAAGCTATTCACATTCAATCATCCATCCATCCGGAGGCGGCGGGTTTTGCAAGAGAAGACGAACACAGGGAGAGACAGGGAGAGAGAGAGAGAGAGAGAGAGAGAGAGAGAGAGGGAGAGAGGGAAATTCGCTTCGACTGGAGGATTTGGCGACGCATTCCCGATGCTGTGTACGTCCTGTCGATTTCCCATCACTACATTAGGAGCTTGTTCTTCTCCCTCTTCTCTTCTCTTCTTGATAAAATGCAAGGTTCGACGTCGCTTCCTGTGCACAATTTAATAATAAATCCCACCCCCCTGCATCCCACTTTCTCTTCCCAACCTAACTTCTTCATCCTGTCCCAACTTTTCTACTCACTTGCTTCTAATTCCATTAATGAAAAGATTTATAAATTCCCTCCAGTCGCTGCATGAGATACTAAATTTATTATTCTGCTGCTTTACTTAGTGTTGTGTGTGTTCCAAAAGTTGTTGTTTTTAAATAATAAAATATTTTTTTTTAAAAAAAAATCGAGACATTTTAATGAAGTCAATTCCGAATCGCGTTTGGTTTCCCGTAACATTTATTTATTTATTTATTTTGCGCTAAAAAGGGAGGGTGATCATGAAACTCCCCTTGGGATCCGTACAGGATAGGGTCAAATAAAATCCTTAGAAAGAGGGAGGAGGGTGGCAAAGAAGGGCCGCAAAATTAGTACAAATAGGACTTGGGCATGGGCATGTGGATGGGAACGAAAAGGTAAAGGGCGACTAGGGCTAGCTAGGGTGGAAGGGACAGACACGCTACAGACAAGAAGAGAAAGAGAGAGACAGGCTACACATCTACTACAGAGCCTTTTGCAGGTCAAAAAAAAACCTTGGCAGGGGAATCAGAGATAGAATGAAAGAAGAATCGACTAGGAACGGGAGGAGGAGAGGGAGGAGGAGGAGGAAGAGAAGGAGGAGGAAGAGAAGGAGAAAGGAGGAGGAGAAGGAGGAGAAGGAGAAAGAGGAAGGAGGAGGGAGAGAAGGAGGAGGAAGAGAAGGAGGAGGAAGAGAAGGAGGAGGAAGAAAAGGAGGAGGAGGAGAAGGAGGAGTAGAAGGAGAAGGAGGAGTAGAAGGAGGAGGAGGAGAAGGAGAAAGGAGGAGGAGAAGGAGGAGAAGGAGAAAGAGGAGAAAGGAGGAGGAGAAGGAGGAAGAGAAGGAGGAGTACAAGGAGGAGAAGGAGGAGGAGTAGAAGGAGGAGGAGGAGAAAGGAGGAGGAGGAGAAGGAGGAGGAGAAGGAGAAGGAGGAGGAGGAGGAGAAGGAGAAAGGAGGAGGAGAAGGAGGAGAAGGAGAAAGAGGAGAAAGGAGGAGGAGGAGGAGGAAGAGAAGGAGGAGTACAAGGAGGAGAAGGAGGAGGAGTAGAAGGAGGAGGAGGAGAAAGGAGGAGGAGGAGGAGGAGGAGAAAGGAGGAGGAGGAGGAGAGATCACCTGTTTAAATTACAAGCAAGGAACCAAAAAACACACAGACGTTGGAAAAATACTCATTCCTAAAATAGGACTGGAACATATAATGACTGTAACAATCTGCCTGCAGGAGTGTTTTAGGGGAACTTCCTCTAACAGAAACGAAAAATTTCGACTCAATCTAAGTAGTTTAGTTGCAGTGCAGTGACGTCATCAGTGCTGCTGCCAAATAATATACTACTACAGTGAAATATATTTCCAGTTTTCTTGTTTTGTTTCTTTTTTTTTCAGGCAAAAACAATACTATTCTTTTTTTTAAAAAAAATAACATTCCTAATAATATGATTCCTCCACACTTATTTATTTATATTGAATATATAATTATACATTCAACTATAAGGGTTAGATAAGGTCCTTACGACGACCAGATTATTATTAATTATTGTTTAAATTCTATGTGTATCTGCCACCAGGGCAGGGGAAGCGGCTACAGCATTTGTAGTTTTAATAAATACAATACAATGTTTTAAAAAATTAGTGGGGGTAATCGTCCAATGAAGTTTGTGGTGGGGTTAGTACACAAGAGGGGAGGAGGACAAGGATGGAATACGCTAACCAGTTTAGGGAGGATGTAGTAAAGCGGATAGGAAAAGGATTGTAATAGATAGTAATCAGTTTATATAATGTTGGCAACGCCTTTCTATTTGGTTACAAAAAAATATTTGTTATAAGTATATTTATTTATCTATCTTTTATATAATAAAGTAATGTAATAAATGTACACAGCCTGTAGGGTTAAATATGGGTCCTTAAGACGACCAGATTTTTATTAATTATTGTTTAAAAGTTATGTATGTATCTGCCTGCACACAGGGGAAGCGGCTACAGCATTTGGAGATTTAATAAATACAATACATACAATACACATACTTGCATGGTATGACGTGGTAATGAATTTAAAATCCTTTTCCCCTTACTCGTCTTACTTTGCCCCCAGCCAGCATCTGACAGACAGTCAACAAGTAGTTTGCGTCGCAGACTCTCTAAAATATGCGCTTAAATCACGTCTAAGAGCAACAAATTCATCCCCCACCTCCTCCCCTTTCTCTTTTTTTTACCTGATGAATTCACTGACTTGCTCGGTATGACTTATCGCCTATTTTTCCCCTCCCCTTCCCCCTCTGTGGCCCAATTACGGTGGTGGTTCTGGGCCTTCTGATGGAATGATTTTTTCACGGGTTTTTCTCAAACCCCCTTCCCTCTCCTCCCCCCTTGTTCTCGTTTTGGGGAAACGAAATTAATAATCGACGCAGAGACGACAAACAGCCTTGTGTCTGGCTGACTGTGGAGGTACAAAGGAGAGGAGAGGAGAGAAGGTGAGTGGGAGAGTGAGAGGGAGAGTAAACAGCGTTACAGGCAACGTTACTTACCAACCTAACACAACAACACCTCATGCGTTATTAACTGCGTCTATAGAGCAATTGTATGTCGACTGGCAACTTGCAAATGTCTATAATTCATCTCAATAAACAAACCCTGCCCCGTGTTTCCCGAGGCCAAGATTTAGTGTCTCCCTTTCTCCTCATGTTTCAACATTAACTACACCTTGCTGTACACGTCACAAGCCATTGTTCCTCGTTTACACATTCGACGGTCCCCCTTAATACGTGTCCCTCGTCCCTTCCCTTCCCTTCATTTCCCGAAACGTGGTGTTTAGTCTTCCTTTACACCCCAAAAAAATATTATTATAACAAGGAATTGTTAAATAATAAAAAGAGTATATTTTAATTTGAATATATATATTCCATTTAATTATGACGATATTACATTATAAAATTTCAAAAAGAAATATAACTCAAATTAAGTTTTAGTAAAAAAATTGTAAAATTTGAGAGAAAGAAAGAGAAAAAAAGAGAGAAAAAATGAAAAAGAGAGAGAAAGAAAGAGAAAAAGAGAGGAGGGAGATAGAAAGAAAGATAGAAAATGAGAGAGAGAAAAAGAGAGAGAGAAGAGAGAGAAAAAGAGAGAAGAAAGAGAGAGAGAGAGAGAAAGAAATTACCAAATTGGCTCAGTTGGTAAAAGCAACAAGAGAGAGAATCTATGCACTTCCTAAACTACGGCTGCTGCTCCCGGGTGACGAACAATATAATTGAAATAAAAACAATCGCGAATCAACGAGAATGTTTTATTTGGAAAAGCCGGGAAAAAAATGGCCGTTACCAGATGTTAACAAGGGCCTCGTGACGTCGTCGTTCTGGAGGTTCCTTTGCTAGATCACGTCTCCTCTTCTTCAGGTTAAATCTCCATCGTATGTTATCTCCCATCAAATGAATCTTCTTTCACATAACATGCCGAATTTAACTTTTACGCATGTTGCTTCTTCAGCCACTGCTTTCTCTCTTTTTCTCTCCTTCTCTCACTCTCTCTCTTTCGCTCTTTTTCTCTCTTTCCCTTTCTCTCTCTCTTTTTCTTTCTTTCTCTCTCTCTCTTTCTCTCTCATTTTCTATCTTTCTTTTTTTCTATCTCCCTCTCTTTTTCTCTTTCTTTCTCTTTCTTTTTTTCTCTTTCTTTCTCTCCCTTTTTCTCTCTTTCTCTCTCTCTTTCTTTCTTTCTCTCTCTTTCACTCTTTTTCTCTCTCTCTTTCTTTCTTTCTCTCTCTTTCGCTCTTTTTCTCTCTTTCCCTTTCTCTCTCTCTTTTTCTTTCTTTCTCTCTTTTCTGTCTTTTTCTCTCTTTCTCTCTCTCTCTTCTCTCTCTTTTCCTCTCTCTCTTTTTCTTTCTCTCTCTCCCTCTTTTCTCTCTTTTTCTCTCTTTCTCTCTCTTTCTCTCTCTCTCATTTTCTATCTTTCTTTCTTTCTATCTCCCTCTCTTTTTCTCTTTCTTTTTCTTTTTTTCTCTTTCTCACTTTTTCTCTTTTTCTCTCTTTTTCTCCCTTTCTCTCTCTTTCGCTCTTTTTATCTCTTTCCCTTTCTCTCTGTCTTTTTCTTTTTCTTTCTCTCTCTCTTCTCTCTTTTTCTCTCTTTTTCTTTTTTTCCTGTTTCTCTCTTTCTTTGTCTTTCTTTTTCATTTTTCTCTCCTCTTTTCTCTTTCTTTCTTTCTTTCTCTCAAATTTTACAATTTTCTCGTGTCGTAACTAACTGACCAGGAAATTCCAAGCAGGATAAGGGGAAGAGAGAGAGAACATCATGCAAGGGACGTTGACCCAAGATATGAGGGACGGATGATCAGGCCACCACGTTTTAAGACACGAGGAGTTCTTGTAAAATAATCTTTAGAAGGAACTGTGTGTGTGTGTGTGGGATGAGGGAAGAAGAGAATAGGGGAGGACAAGTATGTAACACGCTAAGTAGATTAGGGTGAATATTGGTTGTACCAGTTATAAGGAAATGAAAAGGCTTGCGCAAGATAGGTTAGCGTAGATCAGACCTGGTCTTGGGACTCAATAACCACAACAACAACCAACACGATTGTATTATTAACATGAAGTGGGATGATATTATATTTTCCTTCCCTCCCCTTCCCTTCCTCTGACGTGTTATCACTAGGTATGACGTCACTTCTCCCCCCTCCCCACTCTCTTTACATTTTGAAAAGTTCAGGGTGAATGTCGCGCTGAACCAGCGGGAAACTTTTCCTCCAGTGTTCATTAGGACAGTTACGAGGAAACTTTATAGTGAAAGCAATTAAAAAAAAACTACAAGTAACTTTCCGTCTGTGGAGGAATCGTAATGAAGGCTTTAAAAAAAGGGGGAGCCTAAAATAACGAGCGGAACATTTAAATAAAAATTACATTGATAGACAGTAATCATAACTATGCTATATATACAGGTATAAAGAATGGAATTATATAGCAAATTTCTAATTTTGATAGTTCAATCCTCTCATTTACACGTCTAAACGCAATAAACTGTGTTCTTAAAATTAAAAAATTAAAGGCAAACAATTATTTACTTCAAATCGTAGCTCATTAAAAAATATAACTTATATATAAATAACAGACGACGGAGAAAGTTAAAAAGGAATATGGAAAGGGAATCATACTGCAAGGAGAACAAACAGAAACCTTACACTTTTTGCCCCTGACGATATTAGGGGAGAGTCAGAAGAAGAAGAAGACTTGGAAACGGTAATAAATGGCCATGAACGTGGTGCATGGAGGAAGGAAGAGTTCAATATGAGGATTAATAGAGAGAGAGAGAGAGGGAAAACCAAGGTAATGAGGAAGGTGTGGAGTGGAACAACAAAGACTGTTGGGAAGGCGATATTTTGAAGGGTGTAAAGGAATTCTGCTACTAGAGTAGGATAACAAGGAAGGAAGAGGAATTTCCTTACAGGTAATATAAGTGCGTGAATATCAGGAACGTGACGTCACGTGGGTTGCGAAACGTATGGATTCTCCACGAGCAGCAGCAGCAGTCTCAATCCAGGTCTCAGCGGCCATACTCGAGTATTAATCTAGTTAACAGCCTGAATTTATCTCAAGGAGTAAATAGAAAATAATATATTTATATATATATTAGGTTTAATCCTTTGTAAAGCTGAAGCTTATCTGTAGACATTATTAATTTATAAAAAAATACTTATAAAACTTCTTATTCGTTAAGCTGCTTCTATAGTGAAATATCTCTCGAAAGAAAGAAAGAAAGAAAGAAACATAAAAAGTAAGTAAATAAAGAAAGAAGTAAACAAAGAAAGAAGTAAGAAAAGAAAGAAAGAAATAAGTAAAGGAAGAAGTAAATAAATTAAGAATGAACGTCATTAAAATATTTCTTGAAAGAATGAAAAAAATAGATAAATAAATAAATAAAAAATAAGTAAAGAAAGAAAGAAGTAAGTATGTAATGTAAGAAATAAGTAAAGTAAGAAAGAAAGAATGAAAAAAATAGATTAATAAATAAATAAAAAATAAGTAAAGAAAGAAGAAAGTAAGTAAGTAATGTAAGAAATAAGTAAAGGAAGAAAGAAAGAATGAAAAAAATAGATAAATAAATAAATAAAAAATAAGTAAAGAAAGAAGGAAGTAAGTAAGTAATGTAAGAAATAAGTAAAGTAAGAAAGAAAGAATGAAAAAAATAGATAAATAAATAAATAAAAAATAAGTAAAGAAAGAAAGAAGTAAGTAAGTAATGAAAGAAATAAGTAAAGGAAGAAAGAAAGAATGAAAAAAATAGATAAATAAATAAAAAATAAGTAAAGAAAGAAAGAAGTAAGTAAGTAATGTAAGAAATAAGTAAAGGAAGAAAGAAAGAATGAAAAAAATAGATAAATAAATAAAAAATAAGTAAAGAAAGAAAGAAGTAAGTAAGTAATGAAAGAAATAAGTAAAGGAAGAAATAAATAAATAAATACATGAAAATATTTCTTTCACCGTCAACGACGTAATTTCAACGTCATCGTGGAAAAAATATGTCTTAAAAATCAGAATAGTGACTTAGAGGAAATTTATAAAAAAAAATTATAAAATATCTTATTCGTTAAGCTACTTTTATTGTGAAATATCTCGTGAAAGAAAGAAAGAAATAGACAAATAAAAAAAATAAAAAGTAAGTAATGAAAGAAAGAAATAAATACATGAAAATATTTCTTTCGACGTCAACGACTTATTTGTTGCGTTAGTCTGGAAAAAAATTTTTTTTTTCTTTAAAAGTACGATAGAGCCTTTGATGAAATGTTTTAAAAAAAATATTATTAAAAATATCTGATTCGTTAAGCTGTTTCATATGTGAAATATATCTCTCTCGAAATAAATAAATAAAGAAATAAGGAATAAATGAAAAAAAGAAGAAAAAAAATACATGAAAGAAAGAAATAAGTAAAGAAATAAATAAGGACATAAAGAAATAAATAGAGAAAATATTTTACTAAATTACAAATATATAATAGTTAAAGTATTTCAATTCAATTAAAAGCTTTGTTATAAGGAAATGAGGTTGACGTCATCATCATCATCATCATCTGCTGTAATGGAGGCTCTTCTCTCTCTCTCTCTCGCAGTTGAAATGACGCGCGAGGTGTATTTGAAACGTCGCAAGACCCGCCACTGTATACTTTACCTGTTGATAGACCATCACGAACCCATATCGCAAAACCATATATTATATATATACATATACATTCAACTTAAAATTTATCCAACATTTCACCCTGATCAAAGTTTTATACCTCATTAATTATCCTCTGTTTAAATTAATCTTGACATTAAAAGGCGAGAGTTCATCAGTTATTTGAGTTCCAGACTTGATTATCATCTAATTTTCTATGAGTGAGTAGGATTTTACAATATTGTACAACTGTTCCACACACACACACATATATATTTATATATATATTTATTTATTTATTTCTTCCTTTACTTATTTCTTTCATTACTTACTTACTTCTTTCTTTCTTTACTTATTTTTTATTTATTTATTTATCTATTTTTTTCATTCTTTCTTTCTTACTTTACTTATTTCTTACATATATATATGGTGAAAATGTAGTGTATATGTATATGTATATATATACTACATTTTCACCACCGAGGTTGTTTACGGGTTTTATTTGCATTCAATATCATATGGGAGCGAAACGTGGACTGAAGGATTTACAGAAAGGAAAATATTAGAAGCCTTTGAAATTTTCTGCTATGGGAGAAAGCCATGGGTGGACAAGAATCACTAACGAGGTAGTTTTAGATTTAGATTTATTGTTGTTTCCATTAATCCTCCTTGGATTGAGGAATTAATAGGAGGAGGATACGACGTCATAACATTAAAAATTAAAAAAATGAACAAAATAAAGTACATAATAATTAAAGACAAATAATCTTAAAAAATAAATTAATAAAAGAAAATGTATATATAGACAAAAGTCAATATAAACACGACACAGGGAGACACACACACACACACAACAATCGTCTCCTAAACAGAATAGGTGAAGATACAACAATATGGAGGACTTTGAACATTAAATATGATATGGGAGCGGAAAGGTGGACAGGAAGGAAAATATTAGACCTGTTTAAAATTTGGTGCTATGTGGAGAAAGCCATAGGTGGACAAGAATCAGTAAAGACTAAGTTTTAAACAGAATAGAGGGGGAAAGGAGAACAATATGGAGGAAGACATTGAGTGGATAGATTAGTAAGGCCACGTTTTGAGGCGCACGAAGAAGGTCTTGTAAAATTTTGAATTATAGGGAAGTGTGTGTGTGGGGTGAGAAGAGAAGAAGAAGGAGGACGAGAAGAAGATTACGGAGTACAATAACAAAAAAAAAACAGTATGTTATTTTTTTTTAATAAAGTCAAAGACAATTTGTTTATTTTTATTTTTTTGTTACGGACCAACGTCCATTTTATATTAATAAGAGTCACACAATATAAAAATATATAATTATTATGTTTTGTTTAAAAAAAATCATAATTTAAAATTTTATCTTTAACCCTGTTTTTATATGTTCCAGAAAAGTTTAAATAAAAACATTAACCATTTTTTCAATTTCTTATTTTAATTTTTATCATTTTATAATTTAATTTCTCCTACACGCTTTACCACAAACAAACATATATATATTTTTTAAATATTACCTCATGAAGACAGGAAGGATGAGGCGCTGCGGGAGTTTTCTCGTAGACGCTTCAGCAGCCCAGAGTGACTGCGGGGCTTACCTGATCATGTCGGGGATGCCTCCTGCACTCTCTCTCTCTGGGTATTTTTTTTTATCAAAGTTCTCACACATGCCGAGACACCTTCACCTATTTTAGGAGGTATATGTACCGGGGTCAAAGACCTTGGGTGTGCATATGGCAAGAGTTGTTGTCCGCTGATCCCATTGGATCAGTCGGCCAACTGCCTCCTGAAACTGGTGGAGAGACACGGAGAAGGGAATGCTGCGGCGTCTCCACAGCAGCAGACTCGTCTCCCCCGTCATTCACAGGGGAAGGGCGTGAGAATAGTACCACCCAATGCCCCCGACCTACCTGATGCAGGTTTTCTAGGGTTTTCCCCTCTGCATCTCTTTAGGTGAAACACCGCGGCGAGGGTAGGATCCTTAAACCATAGCCCGGGGGCCCTAGTTAAACCTTGCTCTACCTTCCGCATCCCCCCCCTTTTCAATTCCCTTCCTATGCTATTAAAGGGGAGAGTTGCCTGTTTCAGGATCTCTCACCCTCACTCATGTAGCCTGTTACCACCCAAAAAAAAAACGAAACGGTCTCTAAATTTTAATTTCATCATCATAGCAATCGATTCCGTTATTAACTTAATTTTTTGAAAAATCCTTTCTAGCTACGTCGGTGTTCCAATCCATTTCCATCCATTATTGATATTTTAAAACTTAAGTGTCTTTTAAACGTTGAAGAAGGCGAAGAAGAAGCTGTGTGGCTTATAATAATAATAATAATAATAATAATAATTATAATAATAATAATAAATTACCTAAATGGAGAAACTAATTTTTAATGTCCAAAGACGTTTCGTGAAGACATTCCTTGTACCTTCATGGTGGTTCCCGACTAGTTCCTCCTAAAATTAAAAATGTTAAGTGCAAAAAGTCCTCATTTTGACTATATGTGGACTATTTATAAATGGCCGTCACTTTGTATTTGGTGATTGTATCGGCGATGGTTGGTACCTTGGGAGTGTTTTAGGCAGGTGAGGCGCACACACACACACACACACAGAGCCCCCTCTGTCTGTTAACCGGAACTCGGTGAGTAACTTAATTACCCCCTTCAAATTGCTCCACCCCTTCCTTGCACGGTAAATGGCTTCGCAACCACGAAACAAGCGGCGCAAATGGCGGCTGCTCCTTCTTCTTCTTCCTCCTCAAACGTCGACCTTTAAATTAAAGATGAGGAACGTGCAAACCTCCTGACATCTACAGATTCAGTTATCAAACACACACACACACGCACCAATAATTATGCTGCTTCTACTGTTATATGCTACGCTTCCGAATATAACCACGTGGTCAGGGGGATTTTTTTTTTGCTGCGTAGGTTCTTTACGCAGGAATAAATTAAATTAAAATAAATATCGGAAAGGAAATGAATTTATTATAAAAAAAATAACAACACAAATTAATATTAAATATTTATCGGTCTGACCTAAAATTTACCAATTCCAAAAGGCTTACAATGAGACTCATTTTCCCCAAGGATAACCGTTCATGGCCAACACTTACCAAAAGCCGTGAACAATTGAGGAACTGTGAGACGTCCGCTGCTTGTTCTGTGTCTGTCTCTCTTGAGACGACGGTAAACGTTCCCTCCCTTCCTCTCTCTTGTTTTTTTGGGTGGGTAACAGGCTACATGAGGGTGATCCTGAAGCAGCGAAAACTCACCTTTAATAGCATAGGAAGGGACTTGAAAAGGGAGGAGGGATGTGGAAGGTAGAGCAGCAAGGTAGTCCCCAGGCTATAGTGTAAGGATCCTACCCTCCTCGCGGTGTTTCACCTAAAGGTGATGCAGGGGAAAAAAAACCCTAGAAAACCTGCATCAGGTCAGGTAGGCCGGGAGCTATAGTGGGGTGCTACTACTCCTGCGCCCTTTTGGTGACGTAGGGAGACTCTGGATTGCTCTGTGGGAACAACGCAACAAACCCGCCTCCTCCGTGCCTTGACCAGTATTGAGAGGCAGCTGGCCGACTGGTCGGTCCAATGGGAGGATCAGCGAACAACAACTCTTACCCTGGTATGCCGAAGGTCTTTGACCCTCCCCCCCGTAGTACATACACCTCTCAAACTGCTCTCAAGGTCCTGTCTCAGCCTGCAGGAGTCTTAAAAATTAGCTACCTTGGCCATGGACCACAAAAATATAAACAAATTGTCTTTGACTTTATGCAACAACAAAAAAGAACATGTTGTTTTTTTGTTATTGTACTCCGTAATCTGCTTCTCGTCCTCCTTCTTCTGTTCTTACCCCACATACACTCCCCTATCATTCAAAATTTTACAAGACCTTCGTGTCTCAAAACGTGGCCTTACTAATCTATCTCATTCAAAGGAGGGGGAGGGAAAGAGGAAAACCAGGAAGGAGGAAGTCAACCTCACTCATTTCCCAGCAGGATATCCTCCTGCTTGTCCATTCCCTTCCTCACTTCTTTTTCCCATGCTCTTATTGGACAGTCTATGGCTAAACCCAATATTCCCTACTCTTTGGTCCCTTCTGAGAAAGGAAGGGAAGGAGGGAGGGGGGCCAAAATAGGCGGCGAGTTTGTCCCTTTACGGTGGGATTTTTCCAAGCGTCACCCTTTGTCCCAACTCTTGGCTTTGTCCTGGTGGCTACAAATAAAACATTTACGAAATTTAATATTATAATGCACCATAGGTAGGTTTGCTTCAAAATTACCAAACATTTTCGTAGACGTTTAAATTCGGTTTTAAATAAAGGGAAACAGTAATGAGACGACCTTAAAGAGGCAAGTCAGTGTCAAAATAAGTAGAGCCCATGACTGTGAAGCGTCACTCACTCTGCCCATTCGGATTGGAGGACTTTTTTAAAAAAAAGGATAGGTTAATAATAGACCACAGTTTTGAGACACGGGCGTCTTATATATACATATATTGTAGCTTGATTCTACGTTCCTCCTCCGTATTCGAGGATTTCTTAATTCCTTTAGGGCGCCAGGTATTTTTCATCAAAAAAAAACACCAAAATTGATTTTAATAGTTTTTAATTTCAATTAGAGCATGAAGAAAGAATATGGTCATTCTCTGCTTCTCCCATCACCCCATGACAGACCACATTGTTGGCCCCGGGTTATTGCGTCACTTCCTCAACAATTGCTGCCCTGCATTGTTCATAGTAACTATTCATGTTACAATATATGTATATATATATAGCAATAGAAGGAAAGTGAACAGAATACATGGAGGCCAATGATGGAATACGCTCTCAGATTGTGGAGGATGTGGTACGTGGTAGTTATCTACAGGATCCCTTATCACGGTTCAGATCAGTGTAAGGACTCAATATTATATTTATTAAACCTGCAGATGTTGCCCGCCCCTGGTGGCAGATACATAGAACTAAAACAATAATTAATAACCTGGTACTTTTAATCTTTTTTTAAAAGAATAATTGGGGTTATCTTTATTCCATTTACATGCTGTAAAAAAATTATATATTACACTGACTAACGTTAAACGACAAGAAATATAAAAAAACCGCTACAGCTTGCCGATGATATTGTATTCTGTATGTTGTATTTATTAAATCTCCAAATGCTGTAGCCGCTTCCCCTGTGTGCAGGCAGATACACACATACATGCAACTTAACACTATAATTAATAATCTGGTCGTCGTAAGGACCATATCTAACCCTATAGTTGAAAGTATAATTATATTCAATATAAATAAATAAGTGTGGAGGAATCATATTATTAGAAGATGATTTTTTTTAAAAAAAAAGAATAGTATTGTTTTTGCCTGGAAAAATCAAACAAAAAAAACTGGAAATATATTTCACTGTAGTAGTATATTAATTGGCAGCAGCGCTGATGACGTCACTGCACTGCAACTAAACTTAGATTGAGTCTAAAATTTTCGTTTCTGTTAGAGGAAGTTCCTCCTCCCCAAAACACTCCTGCAGGCAGATTGTTACAGTCATTATTAGTTCCAGTCCTATTTAGGGAATGAGTATTTTCCAACGTCTGCTTTTTTTTGGGTTCCTTGCTTGTAATTTAAACAGGTGATCTCTCCTCCTCCTCCTTCTCCTCCTCCTCTTCCTCCTCCTCCCGTTCCGAGTCAACGATTCTTTCATTCTATCTCTGATTCCCCTACCAAGGTTTTTGACCTGCAAAAGGCTCTGTAGTAGATGTGTAGCCTGCTGTCTGTTTCTCTTCTTGTCTGTAGCGTGTTCCAACCCCTTAGTCGCTTTTTACCTTTTCTTTCCCATCCACATGCACAGGTCCTATTTGTACCAGTTTTTACAGCCCTTCTTTGCCTCCCCCCCCCTTTTCTAAGGATTCTATTTGCCCCTATCCTGTACGGATCCCAAGGGGGAATGCTGCACCATATTAAGTGGACAAGTGTGTGTACTAATGACAAATATAATACTACAACAATTGGACAATTGGTAAAAGTAGGTTTTACTTATTTCCCCTTTTGACCTCCGCGCATTTCGCCATCGGGGTTGGCAACACTTCCGCTTCGTCAACTGTGCGCCATACATAAGTTTTCGGCGTCTACGAGGGGAAGAAAAATACTTTACTTTAAGCTATTCTACTGTAGTCATGCGATAATAAAAATTCGACCAGTTTCAATTTTTTTTTAAAAAAAACGGAATGTTCATTCGCAAGACACGAAAACGTATTTTATAACATATGCAAAGTATTTACTAAATGTTTTCCACGAATTTTTGTAACGTCGATTGTCCTTATTTTAGGTACGCTGCCGTTTTTCTTTCTATCCTGTACCATAGAGTAAAATAACAACAGCAGCAGCAGCGTCATACATGAAACAAAAAAATAGAGGAGATAAAAACTGAATAGAAATTTTTAAAAGATATGTGGTGTGTGTTAATTTTTTACAAGTTGGCAGCAGCAGCAGCTCTTTTCAACACTTTTTTGAGCAGCAGCAGCAGCGCCGCCATTTAAAAAGAATAGTTTTACTCTGTTTTTATAGTTACTCTTTTTAACCTCTGGAATACCATACAATTCTTTGGCACATATGTCTATAGGTGTTTCCATGTGAAAGAGTTTCAGAGTGTTTTTAGGCTGGCTGGACTCTTGCCCCGGGCCTCGCCAGGGTCCACCCACCTGAAATTACAAAAAAAAAAGAAAAAATTCCCTCAATATGGCATCTAGCTTTATGGTGCGTGCTCCGAGGCCTCGCAAATCGTTTTGTCCATGATGATATTTTCTCCTCCCTCTCTCCCTTCCCCCGCCCCTACTCCTCCTCCTGAAGAACGACGTGGCATAGCAGTGACGGTCATAATTTAACTCCGCGTCGCTGATTCCGTCAGAGGAGAGGAGAGGAGAGGAGAGGAGAGAGGGGATGAGATCACTAGCGCCACGGCTACAGTTTTACGGCGCAACTCGTAAACCAACACCATCATCATGGCCGGCCATTGCATTTCGGGCTTTATTACTGGTCTCAACCTCACGCCACAAGTTTACCTGCACTTGACCTCACTAAATCCCTAAACGCAACAGCAGCGACTACTACGGTCCGCGTGTCAACGAAAAATTTATCTCATCAGCTCGGATCTTCCTCTACTCTTCCTCGTCTCCTTCTCCAAAGACTCCGTAAACTCATTAATAGATCAGCAAATCCTCAGTCTTCTTCTCCAAAGACTCCGGTAACTCATTAATAGATCAGCAAATCCTCAGTCTTCTTCTCCAAAGACTCCGGTAACTCATTAATAGATCAGTAAGTCCTTAATCTTCTTCTCCAAAGACTATTAACTCATTAATAGATCAGCAAATCCTCAGTCTTCTTCTCCAAAGACTCTGTTAACTCATTAATAGATCAGCAAATCCTCAGTCTTCTTCTCCAAAGACTCTGTTAACTCATTAACAGATCAGCAAATCCTCAGTCTTCTTCTCCAAAGACTCTATTAACTCATTAATAGATCAGCAAATCCTCAGTCTTCTTCTCCAAAGACTCTGTTAACTCATTAATAGATCAGCAAATCCTCAGTCTTCTTCTCCAAAGACTCCGGTAACTCATTAACAGATCAGCAAATCCTCACTTTTCTTCTCCAAAGACTCTGTTAACTCATTAACAGATCAGCAAATCCTCAGTCTCCGCCCCCCTCCTCCCCCCCTGTTTAACCAGGCTTGAATGCGAGTTTTTCGGGGGTTGACGACCAATTCATCAAATTCAGGCTCCCCAGGGGGAAAAGGCGGACAAACACACACACACAGATATTTTTTTTTGGTTATCACCATTGCGGGATCTCACTAAATCTCCCAAATCCCCCCACCATCTTTTTTTTTACCTTTACGTCGACCGTTGTTCACTGACACGGAAGATTTATCCTGCCAACCTACATAACCCTGTCCCACTTGACGAGTTTTGGTTATTTACGACGCACTCGTTCTACAATTTATGGCTTTATTAAACACTCCCCAAAAAAAATTCAGAACTGTATTTACACAGATGGTGTCCTTTAAAATAATGGGATTTTACTCTTCACCAGAGTTCAGGGTGGAAAAACAGTAAAAAATATTTTTTTTAATAAACTATCACTTGGGAGGAAAGACGCGATTATTAATAATTTACAGCTTAATTAAACACTCCAAAAAAAATAATTCATTACAGAACTGTATTTACACAGATTTAAAACCCCTATGGTGTCCTTTAAAATAATGGGTCTTTCCTCTTCACCAGAGGTCAGGAGAAAAAAAAAGTAAAAAATAAATAAATAAATGAAGTACCACTTAGGAGGAAAGACGCGATTTTTTAAAATAATTTTCCCAAAAGTCAGGGGAAAAAAAACCCGCTTCTACAATTTATTGTTAATAATTAATTTATGGAGAGAAAATCCCATTTAATAAAAATGTTGTGGGAAATTTAACTTTCGGAAGCGATTTTTTCAATAATTTTCCCAAAATCCGGGGAGAAAAAACAACCCCGCTTCTACAATTTATTGTTAACAATTAATAATTGAGAGAAAATCCCATTTTGTGGGAAATTTAACTTTCGGAAGGTTTTTTTTGGGTTATGTTAGCCATTATCAACCAGTTAACGTTAATTTATTATGTAGGATCGATGTTGAATAAAATAAGGAGGCCCATGTATGTGTATTTATATAGCTTTATTAAACACTCCAAAAAAAATTCAGAACTGTATTTACACAGATTTAAAACCCCATATGGTGTCCTTTCAAAATAATGGGTCTTTACTCTTCACCAGAGGTCAGGGGAAAAAAAACAGTAAAAAAAATTAATCAACTACCAGTTGGGAGGAAAGATGCGAATTTTTCATAAATTTTCCCAAAAAAAGGGGGGAAAAAACCCCCCCTTCTACAATTTGTTGTTAATAATTAATTTATTATTAAGAGAAAATCTCATTAAATAAAAAATTTTGGTAAATTTAACTTTTGGAAGATTTTTTGGGTTAGGTCAGCCATTACCAACCAGTTAACGTTAAATTATAATGGCAGCCATGATGTTGAAACGTGGAATAAAATAAGGAGACCCACGTATGCATGTATTTATTTATTTACAGCTTTATTAAACACTCCAAAAAAATAATAATTCGTTATAGAACTGTATTTACACAGATTTAAAACCCTATGGTGTCCTTTAAAAAAATAATGGGACTTTACTCTTCATCAGAGGTCAGGAGAAAAAAGCAGTTAATAAAATTTTTTTTAATCAACTACCACTTAGGAGGAAAGATGCGAATTTTTCAATAATTTTTCCCCCCAAAAAAAAACCGGGGGGGGGGGGAAACACCTTTTTACAATTTATTGTTAATAATTTATTTATTATTGAGGGAATAACCTATTTTAATAAAAATGTTGTGGGAAATTTTAAACTTTCGGAAGGATTTTGTGGGTTAGGTTAACCATTATCAACCAGTTAACGTTTTTCAAAATAAATAAATAAAAATATTTATTTTAATACGTAAACAATAAACGTAGGAGACTGACAATGATACAGAAAGAAACAATAAACAGGTCCTAAATAATAATTGTGACGAGCAACTTTCTTACTTTGCCAGTTCTTTCCTTGGATCCTCTTTTAAAAAAAAATTATAAAAAATAGGTAATTATTCATGTGAAACTAGAAATAAAATTATCCTATTAAAAATTTTAAGAAATTTTTTTAACTATTTGCCTAATAACACATCCTCCAATCATTTGCTTAGCTGAAGGATCCACGAAATATCAGTATTATGTGAGGTTATGTTACACACACACACACACACACAGCTTGTTTGGTTCCATCCCAAAATCATCATCGAAAAACCCTATACTTCCACTCATACACAAGGCACCATATACATATATATATATATATATATATATATATATATACGTAGGAAGATTTTACAACTAAGGCAGTGTTAATTAAGTCTTACCCTGCTAATTAAAGATGGCGGAGGATGCCACAAGTTGGTTGTTGTTTTTCTGGTATTCACTCCTATGACTAGCCTACCTTTCTCAAGCCTTTTCTTTTCCCCCTATAACTACCACATCCGCTCAAAACCTGCTTAGCGCGTATCATCCTTTGCCTCCCTCTTACTGCTCTCCTCCCTATAATGCTAATTTTACTTTTTTTAAAAAAAGTGGCCTGCCTATTAATTTTATCTCTCCAAATACCTACATATGTTTCGCTTTTCCCTCCCCCCCCTCTATTCTGTTTAGAAATTTCCAGGTTAGTTACCCTATCTCCACACTATCCAGCTCATTCTCCTGTAGCACCGCGTTTCAAAAGCCTCCTTTCTATTCTTTTCCTTTCTGCTATTTAATTAATTCGTGTTCTGTTTTCCCTATTCAGGACCCAATTTTTTTTTCCTTAGCTTTGATAACTTGGCCTATTTATTAATCTAACCCTTCAACAAACTCCTCCATCATATTGTGTTCTCTTTCTATCTCTTCACTAGGGAGATTAAATAATAAAAAAAGGTAAATGAATACCTCATTTATTCCTGATTTGAAAATGGAGAACTTGTGTATTTTACTTTCCGCAATTCCTATCGTCCACGTTTCCGCGCACCCCGCACCATGTAACACCATACGTTTTTAGCAATGACTTGACTTCCTAATATTCACACTCAGTAAGTGAATTCCTGTTCCTGTGCCTATCCTCCTACTCTACTAGCAAAATATCCTAACTTCCCCAATCTAACAGCCTTTGTTATTCCACTACACTCCATTACCTTGGTTTTTCCACCTCATATTGAACTATTTAACTCCTGGACCCCACGTTCATGCCAATAGAAAATTAAATAAGTAAGTCTGGAACTCAAATAATTTTTTTTTTGGGTAACAGGCTACATGATCCTGAAACAGGCAACTCCCCTTTAATAGCATAGGAAGGGAATTGAAAAAGGGGGGATGCGGAAGGTAGAGCAAGGTAGCCTAGCAAGGGTTAACTAGGGCCCCCGGGCTATGGTTTAAGGATCCTACCCTAGCGGTGTTTCACCTAAAGAGATGCAGGAGGAAAAACCCTAGAAAACCTGCATCAGGTAGGTCGGGGGAGTATTGGGCTACTATTCTCACGCCCTTCCCTGTGAATGACGGGAGACGAGTCTGCTGTGGTGGGGACGCAGCATTCCCTTCTCCGTGTCTCCACCAGTTTCAGGAGGCAGTTGGCCGCCGACTGATCCAATGGGATCAGCGGACAACAACTCTTGCCATATGCCCAAGGTCTTTGACCCCAGTACATATACCTCCTAAAATAGGTGAAGGTGTCTCGGCATGTGTGAGAACTTTGATAAAAAAAATACCCAGAGAGAGAGAGAGTGCAGGAGGCATCCCCGACATGCATGATCAGGTAAGCCCCGCAGTCACTCTGGGCTGAAGCGTCTGCGAGAAAACTCCCGCAGCGCCTCTGCTTATGGGTTTTTCCACCTCTATCAATCCTCATATTGAACAATCCTGGACCACTTCATGCAATAGAAAATTAAATGATAATCAAGTCTCGAACTCAAATAACTGATTAACTCTCGCCTTTTAATGTCAAGATAAATTTAAACAGAGGATAATTAATGAGGTATAAAACACTGATCAGGGTGAAATGTTGGATAAATTTTAAGTTGTATGTATATATATATATATAATATATGGTTTTGCGATATGGGATCGTGATGGTCTATCAACAGGTAAAGTATACAGTGGCGGGTCTTGCGACGTTTCAAATACACCTCGCGCGTCATTTCAACTGCGAGAGAGAGAGAGATGATGATGATGATGATGACGTCATACTGATTTCCCTATAACAAAGCTTTTAATTCAATTGAAATACTTTAACTATTATATATTTGTAATTTAGTAAAATATTTTCTCTATTTATTTCTTTATGTCCTTATTTATTTCTTTACTTATTTCTTTCTTTCGTGTATTTTTTCCCCTTTTTTTTCATTTATTCCTTATTTCTTTCTTTCTTTATTTCTAGAGATATTTCACTTATGAAACAGCTTAACGGATCACAAATTTTTTTTAAAAAAATATTTTTTTGAAAACGCATTTCATCAAAGGCTCTTTCGTACTTTTAAAGAAAAAAAAAGTTTTCAGACTAACGCAACAAATAAGTCGTTGACGGCACAAGAAATATTTTCATGGATTTCTTTATTTACTTATTTCTTTCTTTCTCTACTTATTTCTGTCTTTATTTATATTTTATTTCCATATCTATTTAATTTTTTATTTAATATATTTCATATTTTCATTTTATACTATTTCTTTGTATTTTATTCTATACCTATTTCTTTTTATGATTTTTATCGATTACGTGTACTTTCTTCTTTCTTTTATTTCTATATCTATTTCTTTCTTTTTTCTACTATTCTTTCTTGTTATATTTTATTCTACCATTTTTTATTTTTTATTTCTATATCTATTTCCTTTTTTATTTCTATACCTATTTCTTTCATTTTTTATTTATTTATCTATTTCTTTCTTTCAAGAGATATTTCACCAAAGAAGCAGCTTAACAAATAAGAGATTTTATAATTTTTTTTAATTCCCCTCAAAGTCACTATCCTGCCTTTTATGAAATATTTTTAATACTTACGTAGAAAATACGACGTTGACGGCAGAATAAATATTTTAATGACGTTCATTCTTTATTTCTTTACTTATTCGTTTCTTTCTTTCTTTACATATATCTTTCTTTCTTCTTTCTTTACTTTTTTCTTTCTTTACTTACTTATTTCCTTACTTTACTTACTTATTATTTTCTTTCTTAACTTACTTATTTTCTTCTTTCTTTATTTTCTATTTCTGTATCTATTTCTTCATTTTTAATTTCTATATCTATTTCCTTCTTTTTTATTTCTATATCTATTTATTTCGTTATTTCGAGAGATATTTCACGATAGAAGCAGATTTACAAATAAGAGATTTTAAAAATATTTTTTTAAAAAAATCCCTTAAAGTTGCTATCCTGCTTTTTATGAAATATTTTTAACAGTGACGTTGAAAATACGTCGTTGACAGCAAAATAAATATTTAAATGACGTTCATTCTTTATTTATTTATTTACTTATTCCTTTCTTTCTTTACTTATTTCTTTACTTCTTTCATTCTTTATTTATTTATTTCTTTACTTATCTCTTTATTTCTTTCTTTCTTTCTTTCTTTCTTTCTTTCTTCTTTCTTTCTTTCTTTCTTTCTTTCTTTCTTTCTTTCTTTCTTTCTTTCTTTCTTTCTTTCTTTCTTTCTTTCTTTTCTTTCTTTCTTTTCTTTCTTTCTTTCTTTCTTTCTTTCTTTCTTTCTTTCTTTCTTTCTTTCTTTCTTTCTTTCTTTCTTTCTTTCTTTCTTTCTTTCTTTCTTTCTTTCTTTCTTTCTTTCTTTCTTTCTTTCTTTCTTTCTTTCTTTCATTTCTATATCTATTTCTTTCCTTTTTTATTTCTATATCTATTTCTTTCTTGTTATATTTTTTATTTCTGTGTCTATTATTTTATTTTATTTTAATTTTTATTTCTATATCTATATCTATTTCCTTTTTTTATTTCTACACCTATTTCTTCCATTCTTTATTTTTTATTTATTTATCTATTTCTTTCTTTCTTTCAAGAGACATTTCACCAAAGAAGCAGCTTAACGAATAAGAGATTTTATAATTTTTTTTTTTAATTTCCTCAATTTCCTTTACTATTCTGCCTTTTATGAAATATTTTCCACGCTGACGTAGAAAATACGTCGTCGACGGCAAAAGAAATATTTTAATGACGTTCATTCTTGATTTATTTATTTATTTACTTATTCCTTTCATTCTTTACATATTTCTTTCTTTCTTTACTTATTTCTTTATTTTTTTCTTTACTTTCTTCTTTCTTTACTTATTTTTTATTTATTTATCTATTTCTTTCTCCCAAGAAATATTTCACGACAGAAGCAGATTACCGAATAAGAAATTTTAGAAGTATTTTTTAAAAATTCCCTCAAATTCACTATCCTGCTACTTTTTTTTAAAAAAAATATTTTTTTCACGATGACGTAGAAAATACGTCGTTGACGGCGAAAGAAATATTTTCATGACCTTCCATCATTCTTTAATTATTTCTTCCTTTACTAATTTTTACTTTTCTAAAAGCTGTATAAACGATCCTGGTAATTACAATAACAAACCTGAATCAAGTTAAACCGTATCACTTTTGTGTAATCGACGGTAATTTCCCGCGTATTTCACCCCTGAGCCCCGCAGTTCAATATTTGTTTGTTCCAATTCGCGGGTTCATAAAGGGAAACAAAACATATCACCCTGACGGGTTCTGTCTGTTGTTGTCTAAACACGGGGGGGAATTATGGGTATTATTAGGCGATAAGTGATCTTAGTGTGAGACCAGGGAGGGGGAAATTAACGGCCATTTGTTTCAACGTTAATAATATCCCCTCCCCTCTCCTCCCCTCCCCTCTTCCCCTCCCCTCCCCTCTCCTCCCCTCTCCAGCTGCGAAATTGGGCGACAAAACGTTGCAAAGGGTTTCCCTAAATCACTGTACCTCACTCAACCTGAAAAATACATGTTTCCCTAATGAAACAGGTTCAACGACTTCCGAAATTTTATGAATATTTTTTTTTATAAACATTTCCCCTCTCCCCCCCACCCAAAGTCACTGTGCTGCTTTTTAAGCAACATTTTTTCCACAGTGACGTAACAAATACGTTGTTAGGGGGGCGGCCAAAAAAAAACCCCCCCTCTAATTTCTGCAGGAATGTTGCCCCCTTTACAGGAAAATTAAAAAACGTTTCTTCACTTATACAACGATTTTACAGCTTTTCAAAATGAATTAAAGAGATTTTTTTTATAAAAAAGAGAAAACCGTTAAGTTCATATATATATATATATATATATATATTTCTATAGCCCCCCCCAAAAAAAAACACAGTATCGCTTTAATTTTTTGGCAGAACATGAAAAGAATTCTGAAATTTAAGACTAATTGCAATCGGTTAAAGTAGTGAGGTAATTCGGATCTAGAGGAGAGATCTGAGGGTTTTGAGGTGAGTAAAAAAAATATATTGAGGAAGTTAGTGTTATTATTGCGAAAGCCTTTTTTCATTTCCAAATAACTAGCTTAGCGGATTCCATCCATCCTCGTTCTCACCCTCCCTCCACCCCCCACACAAACTTCCCTCTAATGGTAACGAGGAATAGAGGAAAAGCGAACAATATGGAGGACGTTGAACTAAGAAAAGGGATAAATTAATAGTAGGGCCACGGTTTTAAAGAAACGAGGGTCTTGTAAAAAAATTAGCATTAAAGGGAAGTGTGTGCGGGGGGGGATAAGAAAAGAAGAGGGAGGCCAAGGATGGAATAGAGGAAAAGCGAACAATATGGAGGACGTTGAACTAAGAAAAGGGATAAATTAATAGTAGGGCCACGGTTTTAAAGAAACGAGGGTCTTGTAAAAAAATTAGCATTAAAGGGAAGTGTGTGGGGGGGATAAGAAAAGAAGAGTGAGGACAAGGATGGAATATGCTAAGGAGATTAGAGATGACTTGGGAAGGAAAAGGCTTTCGCACGATAGGGGTTAGCATGGAAGGGAGTTTTGCATGGAACCAGTCTCAGGAGTGAATACCACAAGGACAAAACATGTGACACATACGGAGAATAGGGAAAGAAAAGAATAGGAACCTTAGAAATGATGTGGTGCTATAGAAGAATTAGGTGGGTGGTGGATAGAGTAACTAACTAGGAATAGGAAAGGGGTGGAAAAGCGAACAATATGGAGGACGTTGAACTAAGAAAAGGGATAGATTAATAGGGGGGGCCACGGTTTTAAAGAAACGAGGGTGTCTTGTAAAATAATTAGCAATAGAGGGAAGTCTGTGTGTGTGTGGAAAGAAAAGAAGAGGGAATACGCTAATCAGATTAGAGAGGGGATGTGGGAAAGAAAAGGCTTTCGCACGAAAGGTTAGCATGGAGTTTTGCATCAAACCAATCTTACGTACGGACGATAGGAGCTTCCGGGGAGGAAAAGAATAGAAACAGTAGAAATGATGTGGTGCTATAGAAGAATTTGGTGGGTGGTGGTGGATAATAGGGTAACTAACCAGGAATAGAGGGGGAGAAAAACCGAACAATATGGAGAAAGGGATAAATTAATAGGATGAATATTAGACGGAATATTAGAACAACAAGAAATACTAAAATAAATGTTAACGTATAGTTTTAGTTTTTTTTGGGGGCCTTTTTGACAAAGTTCCTGGCGACTGTCAGCCTCGAAGGGTTGACTAAGAGGCCATGTTTCAGGCCTGAGGGTCTTGTATAAGTTGCATTAGAGGGAAGTGAACAGAAGAGGGAGGCCAAGGATGGAAAACGCTAAGCCGATTAGTTGTGTGTTGGATGTGTTAGTTACGAGTAAATGAAAAGGCTTTATAATCTGTTTCTTTAATTCTAATATAAGGTGATATTTTTAACGACTCTTTCCCTAAATTGGTAAATCCAAACTCTGTCATTCCACTTTTTTTTAAAATAATTACGTCACGAGTCAGCAAACACGGGAGAATTGGATTAACGAGGAATTGGGGGAGGGGAAGGGAAGGGCATTAACCTCTGCCAGATAAAAGGTAAACCTGGCCCGCTAAGTGGCAGATTTGGCAGTATTACTACCGGGTGGACCGGCTGAGTTAATTATATTATTGAGGGCACAATGTGGATGGATTAGCCATGGGCAATCATCTGTGAAAAGGAGAAATGGGATTTAGGTGACGCGGAAAGCCGTAGATTAGCCAGCGTCCTTGTTAATTGGGGGGTGAGGATCAACTCTCTACTAATAGCTAATAAACTTACCAAAAACATGTACAAAACAAACATATTTTTTCCCCCCACCAGAAGAAAGACGAGAACGGGGAAAATGGAGACCGGGCCACGGATCAGAACCCCCGAAAACATTGCTACTTCCTTCATGAAAACTGGAATACTGACACTTCACTTGTCAGCATATTCATGTACTTCTTCACACTAAACTCACATACATTACACATGACTTTGATACCGGAAGTGAAAAACAATTTACACAAGGAAGGAAGGGAGGAAGGAAGGGAGGAAGGAAGGGAGGAAGGAAGGGAGGAAGGGAGGGAGAAAGGAAGAGAGAGAAGAAGGAAGGGAGAGAGGAAGGAAGGAAGGGAGGGAGGGAAGGAAGAGAGAGAGAAAGAGACAGGAAGGAAGGAAGGAAGGAAGGAAGGAAGGAAGGAAGGAAGGAAGGGAGGAGGGAGGGAGGGGAGGGAAGGAGGAAGGAAGAGAGAGAGAAAGGAAGGGAGGAAGGAAGGAAGGAAGGAAGGGCTATTCTTCTCTCCACTATTCTCCCTAGTTATTACGCTTGACATTACTGACCGTAAATTCTTAATTTATTTACTTAAAGCTTTAGGTCTTTTAAAAGAGAGAGAATTACCGGTTACAGGATTAATATTATTGCACCTAATTCATCTAGTTTATCGATTCCTTAAATTTCCCGTAAGTAAATCCCTCTTTTTTTTTCGCTCTTTACCCTTCCTTCCTATCCTCGCCTTCGCTATCCCTACTCCTTACGTCTACCATTCTTCTTTTTTTTTTGATCAAATTTTGTAAAGAAACGTAAGTTACATCTGTTAAGGGATTGATGAATATCCCTATTTAACCCTTGGGGCAATCAACACAGTAGGGGTTGACTCTGATAATTTCGTTTCCCATTGATTGATTTTCCCAGGGAAAAATAACTGTCGAAACTCATTTTGTGGGAAAGAAGAAAAAAGGTGATTATTTACGCTAGTATTTTAATCGTTTTTCCCTATCACAACCCTTCCTCCTCCCTCTTTCCCCCTCCCCTTCCCCTTCCTCCCACCCTCCACCCTACTCTGAAAGCTGTAATTTTTTTTTTTAGTAAAATTATTTCCAATAATTACAAGGGTAATCCTGTAAACCTGTCATTGGAAACAATAATCCAATTAATTTTCTGTGCGCGACTCGCTGCAATCACAATGGGAAATAATACCGCAGTATTACCAACTGCGCAAAGCTTTGAACGGATCAACTTCCCGGGAACAAGAGGCGGCGGCGGGGGTTGTTTTATTTTTATTTTAGGGGAGAGGGACGATTTTTAAGGGGTTGAAAACGATATCCGGGAATTCTATTCTCTTCCTAAAGCAACGTTGCCAGAGTTTCTCTGAACGCGCGCGGCCAATTACTCTGGTAAATTATTATTATTATTATTCCTTACTTACTTGTCTGCTATTTTGCCCCGAGGCTGTGACTGCAGCAGCAGCAGCAGCTATATATACAAAGAAAAATACAAATAAAACAACACAAATACAATCACGAAAAGTTTACACTAAGGAAGAAATTTTGAAGTGTAGTAGTGTTTTTTTATCTGAAAAAAAAGAAAACAAAGGAGCCACACACAAAAAAAATAATCACTCTGCACTTCACTACTATTATCACTTCACTTATCCTAAGAATTTTTCCTTATCCTATTCCTAAACTGCTTTACGCTTCGTTTAGTATTTCTGCAGGAGGCAAAGGAAGGAATATTACAATCAATCGACTATTATGACCTATTTTACAAAATTAAAATTTTCTCCTACGTCTGTACGTTGTTGTTGCCTCCCTTTTTTTCTTTAATTTTGAACGAATGGTAATTTTTTTAGTAGTAGTGAGATGATGGTTGTTGTTATTTCTTTTTCCAGGCCCCTCTATTACTACTGAGACCTTCAAAATTCTCGTGAGGAGGATTCATGGCGGATCACCTGACCACCACACCCACCTCCCACAAAAAAACTTTTTTTTTTCAGCCCGCTTTTGTATTTTTCTTTTCCAACGCTAGAGTAGTGTGTGTGTGTGTGTGTGTGTGTTCATTTCGAGATATGGACGTCACGTCACGTCACGTCACGTTGCTATTCTACAGTTGCTATTAAGTAGGTCTGTTTTTTAGGAGACGCTTTATTTTATCTCCCAAGAAAATAAAATGTTCACACTTACCTGTACTTTGAGTAACATTATGAGAAGCGTTCTCTCTAACCTCATACAGATTTGGTTTTCACCCTTTTGTCCATTTTCGGGATTTAATATATACGCCAAAATTTACAGCCACGTAATGAACCTGATTACCTTGTTTTTTTTTATTCACTCTCCTTTATCCTCTCTCTCTCTCTTTCGTGTATTATAACGTGACAATGAGGGGCTTAAATCTCGCGTGTAATTTATAACATTACACTGTATTAATCCGCGAGCTTAATTCAGCGCAGGAGGAAAATTAAAACACCTCACCCAAGTCTCGCTATAGACGACCCAATAAAGCGGCGCCGCCAACCTAACAGAGAGAACAGTTTTTGTATTATTTAATTTTGAAGTTGTTATATCGCAGAATTACACTCGCTCGCCCTCTCCTCCTCCTCCTCCTCTCTCTCTCTCTCCCTTCCTCTCTCTCTCTCTCTCTCTCTCTCTTCTCCGTATTCCTCCTCTCAATTCTTATACTTGCTCGTCTCTCTCTCTACCTCCGTATTCGTCCTCTCAATTTTTAAACTTGCCCGTCTCTCTCTCTCTCTCTCCCTTCCTCTCTCTCTCCTCCGTATTCCTCCCCTAAATTTTTATACTTGCTCGTCTCT
This sequence comes from Eucriotettix oculatus, assembly GCA_034510155.1. NCBI lineage: Eukaryota > Metazoa > Arthropoda > Insecta > Orthoptera > Tetrigidae > Eucriotettix > Eucriotettix oculatus. The sequence goes on from CM067378.1 coordinate 123,588,327, forward strand.
CTCTCTGTTTCTCTCTCTCCGTCCGTATTCTTCCTCTCAATTTTTATACTTGCTAGAATCGTCTTTCTCTCTCTCTCTCTCTGTTTCTCTCTCTCCGTCCGTATTCTTCCTCACAATTTTTATACTTCCTCGTCTCTCTCTCCCCTCCGTATTCCTTCTCTTAATTTTTATACTTGTGCTCGATTCTCTCTCTCCTCCGTATTCCTCCTCTCAAAATTTATATATGCTCATCTCTCTCTCTCTCACTTTCTCTCTGTTTCTCTCTCTCTCTACTCCGAATTCCTCATCTCAATTTTTATACTTGGTAGAATCGTCTGTCTCTTTCTTTCCCCTCCGTATTCCTTCTCTCAATTTTTATACTTGCTCGACTCTCTCTCTCTCTTTCTCTCTGTCTCTCAATTTTTATACTTGCTAGAATCGTCTCTCTCTCTCTCTCCTCCTTGTTCCTCCTCTCAATTTATACTTGCTCGTCTCTCTCTCTCTCTGTTTCTCTCTCTCCCTCCGTATTCTTCCTCTCATTTTTTATACTCGTTAGAATTGTCTGTCTGTCTCTCTCTCTCTACCCTTCGTATTTCTCCTCTCAATTTTTATACTTGCTACAATCGTCTCTCTCTCTCTCTTTCTCTCCCTATCCTCCATATTCCTCCTCTCAATTTTTATACTTGCTCGTCTCTCTCTCTCTGTCCCTCCGTATTCTTCCTCTCATTTTTTATACTGGCTAGAATCGTTTTTCTCTCTCTCTCTCCTCCGAATTCCTCATCTCAATTTTTACTTGCTCGTCTCTCTCTCTCTCTTTCTCTCCCTATCCTCCGTATTCCTTCTCTCAATTTTTATACTTGTGCTCGATTCTCTCTCTCCTCCGTATTCCTCCTCTCAAAATTTATATATGCACATCTCTCTCTCTCTCACTTTCTCTCTGTTTCTCTCTCTCTCTCTCTCTATTCCGAATTCCTCCTCTCAATTTTTATACTTGCTCGGCTCTCTCTTTCTCTCTCCTCCGTATTCCTCCTCTCAATTTTTATACTTGCTCGGCTCTCTCTCTCTCTTTCTCTCTGTCTCTTCCTCCTCTCAATTTTTATACTTGCTAGGCTCTCTCTCTCTCTTTCTCTCTCGGCCTAATTCCTCCTCTCAATTTTTATACTTGCTCGTCTCTCTCTCTCTCTCTCCTCCGTATTCCTCCTCTCAATTTTTATACTTGCTCGTCTCTCTCTCTCTCTCTCTCTCTCCTCCGAATTCCTCATCTCAATTTTTATACTTGGTAGAATCGTCTCTTTCTCTCTCCTCCGTATTCCTTCTCTCAATTTTTATACTTGCTCGACTCTCTCTCTTTCTCTCTGTCTCTCCGTATTCTTCCTCTCATTTTTTATACTTGCTAGAATCGTCTTTCTCTCTCTCTCTCTCTCCTCCTTGTTCCTCCTCTCAATTTATACTTGCTCGTCTCTCTCTCTCTCTGTTTCTCTCTCTCCCTCCGTATTCTTCCTCTCATTTTTTATACTCGTTAGAATTGTCTGTCTGTCTCTCTCTCTACCCTTCGTATTTCTCCTCTCAATTTTTATACTTGCTCGTCTCTCTCTCTCTCTCTCTCTCTCTCTCTCTCTCTCTCTCTCTCTCCCTCTCTCTCTCTGTGTCGGCGGACGCAAAGCTTACTAATTTTCAATTCTGAGTATTGCTTTGCATTTTACGTTTCCCAGGTATATATATACATGTATATTTTTAGCTGTTTTATTATTTTTAAATAACGGGCAAGTTTGGGGTGGGAAGAATTGGATTAAACGCCCCGATGGTTGGTCGCTGTTAGAGAGAGAGAGAGAGAGAGAGAGAGAAGCCGCAAGTTGCACGGGGGGTGATTTACATTGCTAATGGCGACCACCCCCAGCCCCTGCATCCACCCCCCAGGAAGGCGTCGCACAGGGTTAAATATGCAAGAGAGGTGCAACGTGCGAAGACATTCCCCCTAAGCAGATAAGCTTGATGGATAGTCCAAGGGCTT
>CM067378.1:123592916-123711199 GCA_034510155.1 Eucriotettix oculatus
CATTTTTTCCACAGTGACGTAACAAATACGTTGTTAGAGGGGGCCAAAAAAAAACTCCCCCCCCTAATTTCTGCAGTAATGTTGCCCCCTTTACAGGAAATTCTAAAAACGTTTCTTCACTTATACAACGATTTTACAGCTTTTCAAAATGTATTAAAGAGATTTTTTTATAAAAAAGAGAAAATCGTTAAGCTCATATATATATATATATATATATATATATATATATATATGTGACATTTCTATAGCCCCCCAAAAATACAGTATCGCTTTAATTTTTTTTTTTTTTGGTAGAACGGGAAAAGAATTGAAGATTAAGAAATGTGGAACTCGGTCGGAAAGTTAAGACTAATCGCTATTGGTTAAAGTAGTGAGGTAATTCGGATCTAGAGGCGAGATCTGAGGGTTTTGAGGTGGGTGGAAAAAGAGGGAGGAAGTTAGTGGCATTCAGTCACAAAGGCCGGTCTCATGTAACCCTCAATACTAAGCCATCTTGCGAAAGCCTTTTCATTTCCACATAACTAGCTTAGCGTATTCCATCCTGGGCCTCCCCTCTTCTGTTCTCACCCCTCATAGCCAAATTTACAGCTCATTAATTTTGATTCCAATTTTTTTTTAGAATAATTTGGAGGTGCTGTTGGCACATGCCATAGTCACCCCAAAAAATAAAAATAAAAAGAGAACATGTAATTGAAACTAATTAATAAATTAGTTTCCGACTTGGTATTTTTTATTTTTTTTTGTAAAAACCTTTCAAAGAATCATTGAACATCATAATGTTGTATTCCTTAAAAAATTAAGGCCAAAATAAAACAAGTTGGGATCAGATTGGGAAAGGATTAATTAATAATACGGCTGCAGCAGCAGCAATAAACGCCATAACAATAACCACTCCTTAACGGTTTATTGTCCTCATTTTTTCCCCTGTCCTGTTTTAATATCCTTTCCGCCATCTTCAGCCTTTCCTGCCGCAGAAACGTTGTGTTCTTTTTTTTAAAAAAAAAGACTCCATGGCCCGGTTAGGTTAACCCTGAATATTTCATCCCAACTTGTTTTATTGGCCCGACGTAATCCTCCATACTAACCTATCTTGCGTATTCCATCCTCGGTCTCCCCCCTCTTCTCTTCTCTTCTCTTCTCTTCTCTTCTCTTCTCTTCTCTTCTCTTCTTACCCCAACCACACCACAAACTTCCCTCCTAATGTTAATTTTACAAGACCCTCATGTCTTGGTCAACGTTCTCCATATTGTCAGCCCTTCACCTATTCTGTTTAGAACTTCGTCTTTAGTGATTCTATTATCCACTATCCATCTCACACTCTCCTATAGCACCAGGTGGAAAGAATAAAAAAAAAGATCGAGGAACTTCTAAACGGAATAGGGGGGGGGAGAAAGGTGGATAATATTGGAGGACGTTGACTAAGAGAAGGGTTAAATTAATAGGCCCACGTTTTTAAGGCACGAGGGTCTTGTAAAATATTCGCATTAAAGGGAAGTGTATGTATGTGTGTAAGGGGTAAGAAAAGAAGAGGGAGGCCAAGGATGTAATATGCTAAAAACTATAGGGTTGATGTGTCGTCTGGTATTTATAAGGAAATAAAAATGATTTCGCACGATAGGTTAGCATGGAAGGGAGTTTTGCATGGAACCAGTCTTAGGAGTGAATACCACAAGGACAAAACATGTGACACATACGGACAATAGGGAAAGAAAAGAATAGAAACAGTAGAAATGATGTGGTGCTGTAGAAGAATTTGGTGGGTGGTGGATAATAGGGTAACTAACCAGGAATAGGTGTGGGGGGGGAAACCGAACAATATGGAGGAAGGGATAAATTAATAGGATGAATGTTAGACGGAATATTAGAACAACAAGAAATACTAAAATAAATGTTATCATATAGTTTTTTTGACAAAGTTCGTGGCGACTGTCACCCTCTAAGGGTTGACTAAGAGGCCATGTTTCAGGCCTGAGGGTCTTGTATAAGTTGCATTAGAGGGAAGTGAACAGAAGAGGGAGGCCAAGGATGGAAAACGCTAAGCAGATTTGTTGTTGGATGTGTTAGTTACGAGTAAATGAAAAGGCTTTATAATCTGTTTCTTTAATTCTAATATAAGGTGATATTTTTAACGACTCTTTCTCTGATTGGTAAATCCACAGTTTTTTCCCCCATAATTACGTCACGAGTCAGCAAACATGGGAGAATTGGGGGAAGGGAAGGGCATTAACCTCTGCCAGATAAAAGGTAAACCTGTGTGGAGCCTGGCTGCTAAATGTCAGATTTGGCAGTATTGCTACGGGTGGACCGGCTGAGTTAATTATATTATTGAGGGCACAATGTGGATGGATTAGCCATGAGCCATGGGCCGAGATCCAATTACTAATGGCAATCATCTGTGAAAAGGAGAAATGGGATTTAGGTGACGCGGAAGGCCGTAGATTAGCCAGCGTCCTTGTTAATTGGTGGGGGGAAAACCACTCGACACTTGAAGATTTAAAGAGGATCAACTCTGACATCTACTAATAACTTATAAACTTACCAAAAACATGTACAAAAGAAATTTTTTCCCCCCCACCAGAAGAAAGACGAGAACGGGGAAAATGCAGACCGGGCCACGGATCAGAACCCCCGAAAACATTGCTACTTCCTTCATGAAAACTGGAATACTGACACTTCACTTGTCAGCATATTCAATCACTCACTCATGTAACTTCTTCACACTAAACTCACTATATTACACATGACTTTGATACCAGAAGTGAAAAACAATTTACACAAGGAAGGAAGGGAGGAAGGAAGGAAGGAAGGAAGGAAGGAAGGAAGGAAGGGAGGGAGGAAGGAAGGGAGGAAGGAAGGAAGGAATGGAGGAAGGAAGGAGGGAGGAAGGAAGAGAGAGAGGAAGGAAGGGAGGAGGAGGAAGGGAGGAGAGGAAGGAAGGGAGGGAGGAAGGAGAGAGAGAAAGAGGAGAGGAAGGAAGGAGGGAAGGAGGAAGGAAGAGAGAGAGAAAGAGAGAGAGGAAGGAAGGGAGGGAAGGAGGAAGGAAGAGAGAGAGAAAGAGAGAGAGGAAGGAAGGGAGGGAAGGAGGAAGGAAGAGAGAGAGAAAGAGAGAGAGGAAGGAAGGAAGGGAGGTAAGGAGGAAGGAAGAGAGAGAGAAAGAGAGAGAGGAAGGAAGGAAGGGAGGTAAGGAGGAAGGAAGAGAGAGAGGAAGGAAGGGAGGAAGGAAGAGAGAGAGAGAAAGAGAGAGAGGAAGGAAGGGAGGGAAGGAGGAAGGAAGAGAGAGAGGAAGGAAGGAGGAAGGGAGAGGAGAAGGAAGAGAGAGGAAGGAAAGAAAGGGAAGTCTCTAACCGTAATGCAAAAGGGTGTACATTAGCATATTTAACAAACTTCCCACCTCCATTAAACAATTAAAAATAAATCCAAACAAGTTCAAATATGAACTAAACTGACTAACTTCTTACTAAAGCCACTCCTTCTACTCTGTGTTGAAGAATTTATGGAGCTGGATGTATTATCATAGGGTAGATATTTATAATTATGAAAGAACATTATTAGAACACTAATATTTTTTAGTATAGGATGTAATAATATATTATATCAATTTATTATAATATATATATTATATATTAATATTATATATTATATATTATATATATAGTAATATCTAGGTATAGAACTTAAGAAATTCTTATTATAAGTTAAAAATTAATGAATAGTTACAGTATATTTTAATATTAATAAAGCAACCTCCTAACTATGTGTATAAAATCTCTGACTCGTTCCACATCATCCTTGGAGTTTGTGCTTCTCTATAGTAGGATCTCTGGAATATGATTATACGCTTATACTTACACTAATATAAAATATTGTTGTTGTTGCGGTGTTCAGTCCTCAGACTCCATGCTGCTAACCAATGTTGCGCAAGCCTTTTCATTCCCTTATAACTAGCATAACCCTCATCCTCTCCCTTCTCTTAGTTCAACGTCCTTCATATTGTTCGCTTTTCCCTCCCTCCTATTCCTCGTTAGTTACCCTATTATCCACCCACCCTAATTCTCCTACAGCACCACATTTCAAATGCTTCTATTCTTTTCGTTTCCCCCATCAACTCCTATTAACCACGTTTCGCACCCCTCCTCCATATGTAACGCCACGCTCCATTAAAAAAAACAATTTCCTATTATTCACATTTATACTATCCGTAAGTAAATGCCTCTTGCTATCCTGTTGCTATCCTACTCTACTCTGGTAGCAGAATTCCTTAACTTCCGTCTAAATATCCTAACTTCCCTAATCTAACAACCTTTGTTATTTCCCCTCATACGACACTCACCATTACCCTTAGTTTTCTCTCCATTAAACTCTTTATCCAGGACCCGTATTATTAATCATTTCCCAATCTGAGTCACTTACAGACACATATATACATTGTATAATTCTTCTTTAAAAAAAAAGGGTGCAGATGACGGAAGTCTAAAGCTATTGCGGATAATGAGTTGTAAGGTTGGAATTACTGGATTATTAAAGTAAATAAATATTACCCGTAAGTAAAATCCCTCTTTTTTTCTCGTTAGCCCTTCCTATCCTCGCCTTCGCTATTCCTTCTCCTTATATCCACTATTCTACTCTCCTCCATCCCCCTACTTATTACGCTCGATATTAATCTTAATTAATTAAATTTACTATTTACTTAAAGCTTTAGGTGTTTTATAAGAGAGGGAATTACCGGTTACAGGATTAATACTATTGCACTTAATTATGCTACTTTATCGATTACTTATATTACCCGTTAGAAAATCCCTCTTTTTCTCGTTAGCCTTCCTATCCTCGCCTTCGCTATCCTTTTCCTTATGTCTATTATTCTACTCTCCTCCATCTCTCCTAATTATTACGCTTGATATTACGGACCGTAAATTCTTAATTAATTCACTTTACTATTTACTTAAAGTTTTAGGTGTTTTAAAAGAGAGGGAATTACCGGTTACAGGATCAATGTTATTGCACTTAATTCAGCTACTTTATCGATTATATATATTACCCGTTAGAAAATCCCTTTTTTTTCTCGTTAGCCCTTCCTATCCTCACCTTCGCTAACCTACTCCTCGTGTCTACTATTCTACTCTCCATTCTCCTTTTTTTGCTTGTTATACAGGCTACATGATCCTGAAACAGGCAACTACTCCCCTTTAATAGCATAGGAAGGAATTGAAAAGGGGGATTCTGTGAAGGTAGAGTAAGGTAGCCAAGGGTTGACTAGGGCCCCCGGGCTATGGTTTAAGGATCCTACCCTTTGTGTTTCACCTAAAGAGATGCAGGAAAACCCTAGAAAACCTGCATCAGGTAGGTCGGGCATTTGCGCTACTATTCTCTCGCTCTTCCGAATGACGGGCGACGATTTGCTGTGGGACGCAGCATTCCCTTCTCCGTGTCTCCACCAATTTCAGAGCAATTGGCCGACTGATCCAATGGGATCAGCGGACACTCTTGCCATATGCCCAAGGTCTTTGACCCAGTAATTCACTTTACTATTTACTTAAAGTTTTAGGTGTTTTAAAAGAGAGGGAATTACCGGTTACAGGATAAATGTTATTGCATTTAATTCAGCTACTTTATCGATTACTTATATTTCCCGTAAGTAAATCCCCTTTTTGTTTTTTCGCCTTTACCCCTTCCTATCCTCGCCTTCGCTATCCCTACTCCTCATGTCTACTATTCTTCTCTCCACTATTCTCCCTAGTTATTACGCTTGACATTACGGGTCGTAAAATCTTAAATAGTTTACTTTACTATTTACTTAAAGCTTTAGGTCTTTAAAAGAGAGGGAATTACCGATCAGGATTAATATTATTGCACCTAATTCATCTAGTTTATCGACTACTTATGTTATCCGTAAGTAAATCCCTCTTTTTCGCCTTTACCCTTCCTTCCTATCCTCGCCTTCGCTATCCCTACTCCTTATGTCTACTATTCTACTAACCTCCATCTCTCCTACTTATTACGCTTGATTTTACGGACCGTAAATTCTTAATTTATTTACTTAAAGCTTTAGGTCTTTAAAAGAGAGGGAATTACCGATCAGGATTAATATTATTGCACCTAATTCATCTAGTTTATCGATTCCTTAAATTTCCCGTAAGTAAATCCCTCTTTTTCTCGTTAGCCCTTCCTTCCTCGCCTTCGCTATCCCTACTCCTTATGTCTACCATTCTTCTTTTTTTTTGATCAAATTTTGTAAAGAAACGTAAGTTACATCTGTTAAGGGATTGATGAATATCCCTATTTAACCCTTGGGGCAATCAACACAGTAGGGGTTGACTCTGATAATTTCGTTTCCCATTGATTGATTTTCCCAGGGAAAAATAACTGTCGAAACTCATTTTGTGGGAAAGAAGTAACGGTTTATTTACGCTAGTATTTTAATCGTTTTTCCCTATCACAACCCTTCCTCCCTCCCTCTTTCCCACCTTCGCCCTCCCTCGCCCTCCCACCCCCTACTCTGAAAGCTGTAATTTTTTTTTTAGTAAAATTATTTCCAATAATTACAAGGGTAATCCTGTAAACCTGTCATTGAAAACAATAATCCAATTAATTTTCCTGATGCGCGCGCGACACTCGCTGCAATCACAATGGGAAATAATAATAATACCGCAGCAATATTACCAACTGCGCAAAGCTTTGAACGGATCAACTTCCCGGGAACAAGAGGCGGCGGCGGGGTTGGTTGCTTTTTATTTTTAGTGTTAAAAAATTTTTGGGGAGAGGGAATTTTATTTTTAAGGGGTTGAAAACGATATCCGGGAATTCTATTCCCTTCCTAAAGCAACGTTGCCAGAGTTTCTCTGAACGCGCGCAGGCCAATTACTCTGGTAAATTATTATTGTTATTATTATTCCTTACTTACTTGGCTGCTATTTGGCCCCGAGGCTATGACTGCAGCAGCAGCAGCAGCTATATATATACAAAGAAAAACAATACAAATAAAACAACACAAATACAATCACGAAAAGTTTACACTAAGGAAGAAATTTTGCAAGTGTAGCAGTTTTTTTATCTGAAAAAAAAGAAAACAAAGGAGCCACACACACAAAAAAAAAATCAACTTCACTGCACTTCACTACTATTATCACTTCACTCATCCTAAGAACTCCTCACTTAAGTTTCCTTATCCTATTCCTAAACTGCTTTACGCTGGAAAAGTCCTGAGTATTCCTGCAGGAGGCAAAGGTAGGATTTACAATCGCCTATTATGACCTATTTTACAAATTAAAATTTTTTCCTACTCTCTGTACGTTGTTGTTGTTGTTGTCGCCTCCTCTTTTTTTTAATCTTTAATTTTGAACGAATGGTAATTTTTTTAGGAATATAATTTTGCGCCCCCGCTGTAGTAGCAGTAGTGAGATGATGGTTGTTGTTATTTCTTTTTCCAGGCCCCTCTATTACTACTGAGACCTTCAAAATTCTCGTGAGGAGGATTCATGGCGGATCACCTGACCCCCACCTCCCACAAAAAAAACTTTTTTTTTTCAACCCGCTTTTGTATTTTTCTTTTCCAACGCTAGAGTAGTGTGTGTGTGTGCGTCACGTCACGTTGCTATTCTACAGTTGCTATTAAGTAGGTCTGTTTTTTAGGAGACGCTTTATTTTATCTCCCGAGAAAATAAAATTTTCACACTTGCCTGTACTTTGAGTAACATTATGAGAAGCGTTCTCTCTAACCTCATACAGATTTGGTTTTCACCCTTTTGTCCATTTTCGGGATTTAATATATACGCCAAAATTTACAGCCACGTAATGAACCTGATTACCTTGTTTTTTCCTCCTCTCTCTCTCTCTCTCTCTCTCTCTCTCTCTCTCTTTCGTGTATTATAACGTGACAATGAGGGGCTTAAATCTCGCGTGTAATTTATAACATTACACTGTATTAATCCGCGAGCTTAATTCAGCGCAGGAGGAAAATTAAAACACCTCACCCAAGTCTCGCTATAGACGACCCAATAAAGCGGCGCCGCCAACCTAACAGAGAGAACAGTTTTTGTATTATTTAATTTTGAAGTTGTTATATCGCAGAATTACACTCGCTCGCCCTCTCCTTCTCTCTCTCTCTCTCCCCCTTCCTCTCTCTCTCTCTTCTCTCCGTATTCCTCCTCTCAATTTTTATACTTGCTACAATCGTCTCTCTCTCTCTCTCTCTTTCTCTCTCTATCCTCCATATTCCTCCTCTCAATTTTTATACTTGGTAGAATCGTCTCTCTCTCTCTCCTCCTTGTTCCTCCTCTCAATTTTTATACTTGCACGACTCTCTCTCTCTTTCTCTGTCTCTCCTCCTCTCAATTTTTATACTTGCTAGAATCGTCTTTCTCTCTCTCTCTCTCTCTCCACCGAATTCCTCATCTCAATTTTTATACTTGGTAGAATCGTCTCTTTCTTTCCCCTCCGTATTCCCTCTCTCAATTTTTATACTTGCTCGTCTCTCTCTCTCTCTCTCTCTCTCTCTCTCTCTCTCTCTCTCTCTCTCTCTCTCTGTGTCGGCGGACGCAAAGCTTACTAATTTTCAATTCTGAGTATTGCTTTGCATTTTACGTTCCCCAGGTATATATATACATGTATATTTTTAGCTGTTTTATTATTTTTGAATAACGGGCAAGTTTGGGGTGGGAAGAATTGGATTAAACGCCCCGATGGTTGGTCGCTGTTAGAGAGAGAGAGAGAGACGCCGCAAGTTCCATGGGGGGTGATTTACATTGCTAATGGCTGCCCCCCACCCCCTGCCCTCCCCTGCCACCCCCCAGGAAGGCGTCGCACAGGTGCAACGGCGAAACATTCCCCCCGCAGTAGCTTGATTGGATGTCCAGGCTCCCAATCACTGTAACCCCATAAATAAGGGAGGAAGGAAGGAAGGAAGGAGCAGCCAGCCTCCTCCATACATTTATAAGGTAAAAATAATAATAATAATAATAAAAGTTAATATCTTCCAGATATTGGAAGTTCACTTTAATGGACAAAGTTTGTGAAAAGATTGCACCAGCCCCAATCCTCCAGTTTCCAGGCTGCTGCTGGAGGTTTCTCATTTAACAAGAGGTCGGAGGGAACTTTAACCAAAAATCTCCCGACATCAGCAGCAGCAGCAACAACAACCAACATCCTTCAATAAACAACTATTTTGCATTTTTTTTCTTTTGGTTAATTATGATACTTATAAAGCAATTGTCGTTGTGATATTCAGTCCTTAACACTTGCCTGACCTTCGTGCCATTCATTATGGCTTCCAAGTCTTCTTCTTCTTCTTCTTCTAATTCCCCCCTAACATCACAATATAATCAGGGGAAAAAAAACCTTTAGAGTTTTTTTGTTCCTTCTCCTCCTTTTCAGTATTATTCCTTTCCCGTGTTCCGTTTTAATCTTCTTCACCGCCTGTTCTGTATATATATATATATATATATTGTAACATGAATAGTTACACGCAACAATGCGGGGCCAGCTCAGCTTGCGAGGTTGTAATTGTCGCAACTCGGGGGCCAACAATGGAGTCTGGTGAGACTTAAGTGAGTCTGTCGTCACATGGGGTAGTGGATGAAGGAGAAGGAGAAAAGACCACGCCCTGCTCTAGTGATAATTTATTTTTCTCATGTTCTGAAATGGATTAAAGCTATTAAAATCCACTTTTTTTGGTATTTTTATTAAAAAATACCTGGCGCCCAAAAAAGCATTTAAATCCTCGAATACGGAGGAACGCCGGATCTTCTACATTACATATATATATATAAGTTAAACAGTATGGGTTGACAGACTGCAGCTGCATCATCCTTGTCTTACTCCTTTCTTAATTACGGCTTTCTATCCCTTTCTCTTAGTCAACGTCCTCCATATTGTTCGCTTTTCTCCCCTCCCCTCCTATTCTGTTTAGAACTTCCTCGTTTTTTTTATTGATTCCATGTCCCTCAGTGACGTAGAGTGAGTGAGGCGTAAAAATAGGAACTTGCAGGATATGTCTTTGTCTTTGTTTTTTTTTTCAAAAAATTAAGAAGAAAAAAGGAAAGTAAAATAGATTAACACGGGCGGAGTTGAATATTTTCTCAATTATTGTAGGAGGAAATTTAGAAGCACAGTAACGAGTATAGAGCCATCCGAGTTTCGGAGGGGAAGAGAGAGAGAGGGAGAGGGAGAGGGAGAGAGAGAGAGAGCAAAATATTTGGGAAACAGTTACCCAAAAGTACTTAGGAACCGCATTCCATTAAATACATTGAATTTGAATTGTAGCCCCCCCCCCCTGTCCTCCTCCCCTCTCCCTCTCCCTCTTTTAGCAGCAGTTGTAACTGAACTTTCCGTAATTCAATTTTCTGTCCGCCTCCCCCCTTGTCCTCCCTTGTCCCGCCTTGTCCCCCCCCCTATAGACCCCCCCTTGCACCCCCCTCTGCACCCTTCCCCCTCCCATTGTAATCAATGAGTGCTTCGTTCTGATACAACAACAACAACAACCACAACCACCCTCACACACCCACACACACACAGGCTGCTAATTTGTACCGAATTTTAGTAATCAAGCGGCAACCGAGATATAATTTAATATCTACTAAACATGTTTGCATCAAACTCGAACGAACTGTAATGACATAAACATCATCATCATGCGGTAATTAATTACCTTTGCAGCCCAATGTGTTCTCCTCTCCTCTCTCTCTCTCTCTCCTTCTCTCTCTCTCCCTGTCTGGATAATACAAAGCTTTCAGTTGGTCACAATGGCGGTGGAATTTATGTATACAGGTATAAAGAATACAACTATATACCAAGTTTCTAATTTTTTGGATAGTTCAATCCTCCTCATTTACACGTCTAAACGCAATAAAGTGTTCTTAAAATTATATACAAAAAAAATATATGTATATATATTTATTTTACTACTGAAGAAAACCTTTGAAACTATAGTAAACGGCATGTACGGAGGAAGAGTACAGCATAAAGGATTGATAGAGGGGAAAACCAAGGGGGGTAATGGAGGGAGAGTGTAGTATATGGGGGGGAAACAGTGAAATAACAAAGGCTGTTTTATTGGGGAAGGGGGATATTACGTGAAGGAAGTTTAAGGGAATTCTGCTAATAACTAGAGTAGTAGGATAGCAGCAAGGAACAGGATCAGGACTTTACTTACGGCTGATATAAGTGTGAATAATAGGGAAATCGTAGCTAAATTTGATGTTGGTATGGAGCTGCGTGGACGGTTGGGGGAAAGGGCGAAGGATGGAAGCTTTTGAAATGTGGTGGTGCTGCTGCTGAAAATCAGTTTCATCCCCTGTCTTCTACAATTAGTCTCTTCTATAAACAAGTTAAAGAGCATCCTTATCTTTTTTTGATTTCTCCTTTCCTTTTTATTGATCTCCTGTTCTAATTCCTGCCTTGTCCTTGTGTGTGCAACATCAAGTGTTGGAATAATATTATAATACTTTATTTCGTAAAGGGACACATTTTCCCGGGGGGGGGGAGGGGGAGGAAATGACCCATCGGTTAAAATCTGGCTGTAATGGGGGAAATGTTTATTCGGGATACGGGACAGTTGTAGGAAATATCAATCGGGATAGGGGGCCATTTGGGCAAAGGTCAATCGGTAAATTGGAGGCCATTAGGACAAAGATTAATCGGGATAGGGGGCCATTTGGGCAAAGGTCAATCGGTAAATTGGAGGCCATTAGGACAAAGATTAATCGGGATAGGGGGCCATTTGGGCAAAGTTCAGTCGAGATAGGGGACCATTTGGGCAAAGGTCAATCGGGAATTGGAGGCCATTAGGACAAAGATTAATCGGGATAGGGGGCCATTTGGGCAAAGTTCAGTCGAGATAGGGGACCATTTGGGCAGAGGTCCATCAGGGTAGGAGACTGTTGGGCAGAGGTTGATTGAGAATAGGAGGCAGTTGGGCAAAGGTCAAGCGGCATACGGTTCATTTGGGCAAAGGGCCAATTGAGTTAGAAATGAATTTTGGAAAAATGGGAATCGGGTTAGGGGTGAGTTTGAAAAACTTCCTATAGTGATAGTGGCCAGTTGGGTAGATGTTAATCTGGATTTGGGGGCCCAGTTTGGCAGAGGTAAATGGAAATAGGAGCCAGTCGGGCAAAGGGCCAATCGGGTTAGAGGTGAATTTTGGAAAAGGAGAATATGGATAGGAGGAGTGAGTTTTGGCAAATGTCAATCGGGGTAAGAGCCAGTTGGGGTAGAGGTTAATCGGGGATTGTGGGCTAGTTGGGCAGAGGTCCATCAGGGTAGGAGACTGTTGGGCAGAGGTTGATTGGGAATAGGAGGCAGTTGGGCAAAGGGCCAATTGGGATAGAGGTGAATTTGGCAAAAGGGTAATCGGGGTAGGGGTCAGTTTGCCAAATGTCAAGCGTGATAGTGGCCAGTTGGGCAGAAGGTAATTTGAATAGGGGCCACTTTGGGAGAGGTTAATGGGAATAGGAGCCAGTCGGGCATACAAAGATCAAATCGGGGAGAATGTGGATAGGAGTGAGTCTGGTAAATGTCAATCGGGGGTAAGAGTCAGTCCTTGGGGCAGTAGTTAATCGGGGATAGAGGGCCAGTTGGGGCAAAGATCAATTTGGAATAGCGTCTATCTGGGTAATGGTAAATCGGAAGGAAGGGGGAACAGTTGAGCAAAGGTTATTCGGGGATAGGGACACGTTGGGGCAATGTTTAAATCAAGGCAGTGACCGATTGGGCAATGATCAATCAGGATAGGAGACTGTTGGGCAAAGGTTGATGGGAATAGGAGCCAGTTGGACAAAGGTCATGCGGGATACTGTCCATTTGGGCAAAGGCCAATTATGATAGAGGTGAATTTTGCAAAAGGGGAATCCGGGGTAGGGGTGAGTTTGGCAAATTCCAATAGTGATAAGAGCCAGTTGGGCAGAACTTCATCTGGATAGTGGCCAGTCGGGCAGAGGTTAATGGGAATAGGAGCCACTCGGGCAAAGGGCCAATCGGGGAGAATGAGAATAGGAGTGAGTTTGCGGTAAGAGTCAGTTCTTGGGGCAGTAGTTAATCGGGGATAGAGGGCCAGTTGGGTCAAAGATCAATTTGGAATAGCGTCTAGCTGTGTAATTAGAAATCGGAAGAAGTGGGACAGTAGAGCAAAGGTTATTCCGGGATTAGGGACAAGTTGGGGAAATGTTTAATCGGGGATAGAGGGGCCAGTTGGGGCAAAGATCAATTTGGGATAGCGTCTACTTGGGAAAAGACTAATCGGAAGAAGTGGGACAGTAGAGAAAAGGTTATTCCGGGAATAGGGACAAGTTGGGGAAATGTTTAATCGGGATAGGGACACGTTGGGGCAAAGATCAATTTGGAATAGCGTCTACTTGGGAAAAGGTAAATCGGAAGAAGGGGGAGAGAGTTGAGCAAAGGTTATTTGGGAATAGGGACACGTTGGACAATGTTTATTTCGGATAGAGACAGATTGGATATGCGTGTCAGTTGGGCAAAGTGAAATCGCGACAGGAGCGAGTAGGGCCAACGTCAATCGGGATAGGGGGTAATTTTGGTAAAAGAGGATCGGGATCGGCAAAGCACGAATCGGAATAGTCGCCATTTTTTTCATCTCTGTAATAACCGTCCATTATGCGTTTGCAGTAATTCACGTGTGCAACCTCTAGAGTAAGGTGTGAAGTGCAGCTCACGCCACGTGGCGGCAGCAGCAGAGGAAGACTGGAAGACTTAATCAGGACGGAAGTTCTCGAATTCAGAGCACAGGAGACAGCCGCAGTAGGAATGCAATATCCAACGTTCCTCGCAGTCCTCTTCTCTCTCTCTCTCTCTCTCCCTCACAAACCCTCGTCTCTTACTTTATAATTTCCCTTCAAGAGGAGGAGAAGGAGAGATCTTCCATGGCACAATTAAAACCTAATTTTCTCGTGTCTCCCGCGCGGCAAAACCGTCCTTGTTTAACGTCTGATTCACGGCACACGTTTAAATTTAAGCGGAGAAATTAACAACCTATTCGGGACTTTCAAAAAAAAAATATCTTCTTCTTCTACTTTTAGAAGAAAGAAAGAAAATTATAACTTATTACATCACACTTAGTCTATAGTTTCTTGTGTTACTTAAATTACGAAATAATCTCTCATTCTCTTTCTCTCTCTCTCTCTCTCTCTCCTCCATATTCCTCCTCTCAATTTTTATATTCTTGCTCGTCTCTCTCTTTCGCTCTCCTCCGTATTCCTCCTCTCAATTTTTATACTTGCTCGTCTCTGTCTTTCTCTCTCTCTCTCTCTCCTCCGTATTCCTTCTCTCAATTTTTATACTTGCTCGGCTCTCTCTCTTTCTCTCTCGGCCTTATTCCTCATCTCAATTTTTATACTTTCCTCTCTCTCTCTCTCTCTCTCTCTTTCTCTCTCCTCCGTATTCCTCCTCTCAATTTTTATACTTGCTCGGCTCTGTCTTTCTCTCTCTCTCTCTCTCCTCCGTATTCCTCCTCTCAATTTTTATACTTGCTCGGCTCTCTCTCTCTTTCTCTCTCGGCCTTATTCCTCCTCTCAATTTTTATACTTGCTCGTCTCTCTCTCTCTCTCCTCCGTATTCCTCCTCTCAATTTTTATACTTGCTCGTCTCTCTCTCTTTCTCTCTCCTCCGTATTCCTCCTCTCAATTTTTATACTTGCTCGGTTCTCTCTCTCTTTCTCTCTCGGCCTTATTCCTCCTCTCAATTTTTATACTTGCTCGACTCTCTCTCTCTTTCTCTCTCGGCCTTATTCCTCCTCTCAATTTTTATACTTGCTCGGCTCTCTCTCTCTTTCTCTCTCGGCCTTATTCCTCCTCTCAATTTTTATACTTGCTCGGCTCTCTCTCTCTTTCTCCTCCGAATTCCTCCTCTCAATTTTTATACTTGCTCGGCTCTCTCTCTCTTTCTCTCTCGGCCTTATTCCTCCTCTCAATTTTTATACTTGCTCGGCTCTCCGTCTCTCTCTTCTCCGTATTCCTTTCCTCAATTTTTATACTTGCTCGTCTCTCTCTTTCTCTCTCTCTCTCCTCCGTATTCCTTTTCTCAATTTTTATACTTCCCTGACTCTCTCTCTCTCTCTCGCTCTCTGTTTCTCTCCCTTCCAACAGCGAAACGTGCAAAGAACCAACCTGATAAAACAATGTAAAAGGAATATTCAGTTACTTCTAGTTAATGTACTCATTATGTAATGATTGATAATGATGACGTAGCTGTAATAGGCGGAGTAAAAAAGGCCATAACTGTGTTGAGGTTGGTTCGCCAAGAACACCAATTCAAAATTTGGTAGTAGAAAAATTGATCATCATCCTCCCCCTCTTCCCCCCTCATCTTTTCAATTCCCTTCCTATTGCCATTAAGGTGAAACACCGCGGGGGTAGGATCCTTAAACCATAGCCCGGGGATGGCCCTAGTTAACCCTTGCTCTTCTTTCCGCATCCCCCCCTTTTCAATTCCCTTCCTATGCTATTAAAGGTGAGAGTTGCCTGTTTCAGGATCATGTAGCCTGTTACCCCCCAAAAAAAATTATGTCGGGGATGCCTCTTGCACTCTCTCTCTCTGGGTTTTTTTTTCATCAAAGTTCTCACACATGCCGAGACACCTTCACCTATTTTAGGAGGTATATGTAGTACTGGGGTCAAAGACCTTGGGCATATGGCAAGAGTTGTCCGCTGATCCCATTGGATCAGTCGGCCAATTGCCTCCTGAAATTGGTGGAGACACGGAGAAGGGAATGCTGCGTCCCCACAGCAGACTCGTCTCCCCCCGTCATTCACAGGGAAGGGCGTGAGGGAGAATAGTAGTAGCCCAATGCCCACTGACCTACCTGATGCAGGTTTTCTAGGGTTTTTCCCCTACTGCATCATCTCTTTAGGTGAAACACCGCGGTGAGGGTAGGTAGGATCCTTAAAACCATAGCCCGGGGGCCCCCCTAGTCTAGTTAACCCCTTGCTGGACTACCTTGCTGCTCTACCATCCACATCCCCCCCTCCTTTTCAATTCCCTTCCTATGCTATTAAAGGGGAGAGTTGCCTGTTTTTCATGGTTGTCTCACCCTCACTCATGTAGCCTGTTAACCCCAAACTAAAAATAAAAAGGTGGGTGAGAACCAAACTCGCAGTCGGAAGCAGAACTTCCCAGTTGAAATATATTCGCGGAGGTGACGCGTGATCCTTTACTGTTATTACGTTTCCGATACAAGAATTGCCCGGCAGGAAGAAAGATTTCTGGAAGTGGGGCTAAAAATAATTTTGATTTCGCAAGTAACCCGAGACTAACTTGAAGGAAGAAGTGTATATGAGTTTGAGGGGTGCTGCGGGAGGGAGTTTCCACAACCTCAGAGTGACTGCGGGGCTTCTTCACCTGATCATGCATGTCGGGGATGCCTCCTCCTGCACTCTCTCTCTCTCTCTCTGGGTACTTTTTATCAAAGTTCTTATATAATTTAAACAGAGGATAATTAATGAGGTATATAACCCTGATCAGGGTGAAATGTAGGATAAATTTTAAGTTGAATGTATATGTATATATATAATATATGGTTTTGCGATATGGGTTCGTGATGGTCTATCAACAGGTAAAGTATACAGTGGCGGGTCTTGCGACGTTTCAAATACACCTCGCGCGTCATTTCAACTGCGAGAGAGAGAGAGAGAAGAGCCTCCATTACAGCAGATTCCTCCTCATTCATGCGTCATTTCATATCCTCAGGGCACTGCGGGAGTCTTCTAGCCCAGAGTGACTGCGGGGCTTACCTGATCATGCATGTCGGGGATGCCTCCTCCTGCACTCTCTCTCTCTCTGGGTATTTTTCTTTTATCAAAGTTCTCACACATGCCGAGACACCTTCACCTATTTTTAGGAGGTATATGTACCGGGGTCAAAGACCTTGGGCGTGCATATGGCAAGAGTTGTTGTCCGCTGATCCCATTGGATCAGTCGGGGGCCAACTGCCTGCCTCCTGAAACTGGTGGAGAGACACGGAGAAGGGAATGCTGCGTCCCCACAGCAGCAGACTCGTCTCCCCCCGTCATTCACAGGGAAGGGGGCGTGAGTGAGAATAGTAGCCACCCAATGCCAACCCGACCTACCTGATGCAGGTTTTCTAGGGTTTTTCCCTGCATCTCTTTAGGTGAAACACTGGGTAGGATCCTTAAACCATAGCCCGGGGGCTAGTTAACCCTTGCTCTACCTTCCGCATCCTTCCCCCTTTTACAATTCCGTTCCTATGCTATTAAAGTGAGCCTGTTGACCCTGTTAACCAATAAAAGAAAAAAAATTGAAGGAAGAAAGACGACTACGAGTGGAGGTCCAGGATTCTAGAGGGACAAAGCAACGCCAGGGAAGAAGGAAAGAGAATAAATAAAACAATAAAGCAGGTGTGTTATGGTTATTTTGTGCTGCTGCAGACAAGACGCCATATTTGACCTAGTCGAGGTTTGTTTCGTAAAAAAGAAAAAAAAAATTTTTTTAGACCCTAAATTGTGAAAATTGTTGGTGTTTATTTTTGTTTTTTGTGTGTACATAAATTCAATTTGTTTTAAATTAATTATTTTCAATTCTATTTTAAAAAATATATATATATAAACCCCCAAGATTCTCATTATAGATTGTTTGTATCTAATTAATTAATTAATTAATTAATCTACCTTAATTTTTCTTCCGAAAATTATTTGTAATGTTATGACGTTCCGTATTTCCTCAATCGAGGTTCTATTGGAAAGAAGAACAATAATAATAAATCTTAATATTCTTCCACCCCCTTCAACCCTACTGTTTGGGGTTGCGACACCGCCTCGGGACGTCACAGCAGTCGATTTTATATTTTTTTTTGTGGGGCGGGGGTTAAGGAAACCAAACTGTGGTTGGTAAGTGATGTGGAGCTTGTCTCTCTCTCTCTCTCTCTCTCTCTCTCTCTCTCTCTCTAGTCTTTGGTACAGTGGAGTAATAGTTGCAATTATTTAGAGATCTTGAGGGGAAGAGACGACGGCGACGCCACTTATGAGGGATGCCATCTTGTTTTGAGGAGGAGGGGAGGGGGAGGGGGAAGGGGGATGGGGGCCAAGATTGAATACCTTCCGTCCGAAATAGTTGTCTATTTCAAGCAGAGAGACAAATGGACGCAATTTTAACGCAAAAGACTCTGGCGGGGGATAAAAGCGCTTCTCCTCCCTCTCCCCCTCTTCCTCCCCCTCCCCTCCCCATCATCCCCCTCTCTTTGTTCTTGGCTGCATCCGAAAACAAGTCATCTGTATCTGTCCCGCGGTTAGATTATGGTCCTGCAGCCTCAGCCTCCTCCTGCGGTCCTAGTGATAAATTGGTTCTCAACGTCATCCCTAATATGAATGTTCCTCCTCCTTGGACCACGAGGGTCGGTCACTTCACGTCCGATTTGCAGCCCTTTCTTTTCCTATCTTCTTCCCTTTCCTTTTTCTTTTTTAAAAAAAATTGGCTGTCTCTGTGACTTCCATCAAGTAAGGAAAGAAGTGGTTTTTTTTTCTCCCCTCCCCATTCCATTCCATTCATCCACGACAATAGAACTGTAAAAAAAAAAATTTTTTTTTGGGGGGGGGGTCCGATCGATTCCCTGGTCCGGTTGACAATTTTTCCCAATTTTGTCTTCCTTCGAAAAACAAAAACAAAAAAACACTACTTTTAAAATTATTGTTGTGTGTGTGTGTCTGTCGCCCCGAATATATTGTAACATAAAATTTGAAGAAAAAAACCACACACACACACACAGGCAAGAAACTTCGAGAACCCCGCTCTACACAACACCAAAAAAAAGAAGAAAAAAGGGCTTGAATTAAAACAGGTAGGTGGTGCAAAGATCAAGGGAAAGGAGGTTTATCCATCATAACCAGTACAGAAGGCAGGCAGCAGGAATTAGAATTTGAAGAGCAAGAAATAGGAAAAAGGAAAGCAGAAATGTAAGAAAAAAAGGGGGGGAGTAAAACAAGCAACTTAGAGAACCAATCTACACACAAAAAAAAAGAAAAAGGTCTTGAATTAAAACAGGTAGGTGGTCCAAAGATCAAGGGAAAAGGAATTAGAATTTGAAGAGCAAGAAATAAATAAAAAGGAAAGCAGAAAAAGAAAGAAAAGAGGGGGTGAGTAAAACAAGCAACTTCGAGAACCACTCTATACACAAAAAAAAGAAAAAGGGCTTGAATTAAAACAGGTAGATGGTCCAAAGATCAAGGGAAAGGAGGATTATCCATCATAACCAGTACAGAAGGCAGGCAGCAGGAATTAGAATTTGAAGAGCAAGAAATAAATAAAAAGGAAAGCAGAAAAAGAAAAAAAGGGGGGGCGGAGTAAAACAAGCAACTTAGAGAACCACTCTACACACAAAAAAAAGAAAAAGGGCTTGAATTAAAACAGGTAGGTGGTCCAAAGATCAAGGGAAAGGAGGATTATCCATCATAACCAGTACAGAAGGCAGGCAGCAGGAATTAGAATTTGAAGAGCAAGAAATAGGGGAAAAAAAAGAAAGCAGAAATTGAAAAAAAAAAAAGGGGGGGGGAGTAAAACAAGCAACTTCAAGAACCAATCTACACACACAGAAAAAGAAAAGGGGTTTGAACTAAAACAGCCAGGTGGTCCAAAGATCAAGGGAAAAGGAATTAGAATTTGAAGAGCAAGAAATAAATAAAAAGGAAAGCAGAAAAAGAAAAAAAGGGGGGGCGGAGTAAAACAAGCAACTTCGAGAACCACTCTATACACAAAAAAAGAAGAAAAAGGGCTTGAACTAAAACACCTAGGTGGTCCAAAGATCAAGGGAAAGGAGGATTATCCATCATAACCAGTACAGAAGGCAGGCAGCAGGAATTAGAATTTGAAGAGCAAGAAATAAGGGGAAAAAAAGAAAGCAGAAGTCGAAAAAAAGGGGGGAGTAAAACAAGCAACTTCAAGAACCAATCTACACACACAGAAAAAGAAAAGGGGTTTGAACTAAAACAGCCAGGTGGTCCAAAGATCAAGGAAAAAGGAATTAGAATTTGAAGAGAAAGAAATTTAAAAAAAAGAAAGCACAAATCTAAGAAAAAATAAGAGGGTGAGTAAAACAAACAATTTCAAGAACCAATCTACACACAAAAAAAAAAGAAAAAGGGCTTGAACTAAAACACCTAGTTGGTCCAAAGATCAAGGGAAAGGAGGATTATCCATCATAAACAGTGCAGAAGGCAGGCAGCAGGAATTAGAATTTGAAGAGCAAGAAAAAATAAAAAGAGGAAAGCAGAAATCGAAAAAAAAGAGGGGGGAGTAAAACAATGGTGTTGTCTGTTTAACTTATATAAAGAACAAGAGATGGAGAAAGTAAAGAAAAAAAGCAGAACGAAATATCGGGAAAAGGAATCATACTGCGAGGAGAAGAAATAAAAAAAAACTACGATGATGTCGTAGTATTTAGAGGAGTCAGAAGAAGACTTGGGGAAAACCATAATCTGTGGCATGAAAACTTGGTCCAGGAAGAAGAGTTAAAACATGAGGATTGCTTTAGGAAGGAAACCAAAGGTGATGGAGTGTAGTAGTAGGATGGATGGGAAAACAATGGAATAGCAAAGAAAAAGGGATATTTTGAAGGAAGTTAAGGAGAAAAGGATAGCACAGGGTAGCGAGGAACAGGAATTTACTTACGGCTAATTTAATAAGTGTGAATATTAGGAAATCGTTGCTAAAAAAAAAGAAAACTTCGACATTGATCGTTACGTTACGTGGTGCAAAACGTGGACGATAGGGGTTGGGGGGGAAAGGAAAAAAAATTGAAGCCGTTGAAATGTGGCGCTACAGGAGAATAAAATGAGGGATAGTGTGGATAGAACCACAAACGAGGAAGTTCTAAACAGAATAAGGGGGGAAAAACGAACAATGTGGAGGACGTTGATTAAGAGAAAGGGATTGAATAATAGAGGCAACGGTTTTAAGACACGAGGGTCTTGGTAAAATTAGCAATAGAGGGAACAGTGTACGTGTGTGTGAGGTGGTAAGAACAGAAGAGGGAGGCGAAGGATGGAATAGGGACGTGAGTGAGTGTGTGTGAGGGGAAGAATAACAGAAGAAGGAGGCGAAAATCGGCAAAACCGTAGCGAAAAATTTTGATATCGAGTTTATGGCGTTTATAAGGGTTGTAGGAAAAATTGGGCTGATAAGTGTAGCAGAATGGAAATTAATAGAAGCCTTTGAAAAGTTGTGATGTAATACGAGAGAATGAGATGGATGAGTGGATAATAGGGTAACTAACCAGGAAGTTGTAAACAGAATAAAGCGAACAAAATGGAGGACGCTGAAGGGATAGATCAATAGGCCACGTTTTACGACAGGAGAGTCTTGTAAGATTAGTATTGGAGGGAAGTGAAGAGAAGAGGGAAGCCAAGGATGGAATACGCTAAGCGTATTATGGAGGATGTAGTAGTTATGAGGAATAGGAAAAGGCTTGCGCAAGATAGGTTAGCATGGAGGGTTTCACGGACCAGTCTTAGGAATGAAAACCACTAGAAGAACTAACCAGGAAGTTGTAAACGGAATAGGGGAGGGGAGGAGGGGGGGAAGAGGGGAAAGCGAACAAAATGGAGGACTGGCCACGTTTTGAGACACGAGGGTCTTGGAGGGAAGGTAAAGGTCCTGGATGGAATACGCTAAGCGTATTAAGGAGGATGTACTAGTAGTTTTGAGGAAAACGGAAAAGGCTTGCGAAACATAGGTTTTCTCATAACTGTTGCATCAGACCAGTTTTAGGACCGTAGTCCAGGTCGTTAAAGGAATTTAGAAAGGAACAATGAATTTGAACGTTCCCTTACAAAGTAATGTTTTAATTACCAGTTCCTGTTGAACTATTCTTTTAACTACTTTTTTTAACCTGAAGATAAATAATGATTAATTAAAATTTGAAGGGAAACTGTAAAATCGACGCTCTTGGAGTATCGAAAAGCGCTTTACTTCTCCACCGACGGCAATTTTTTTCTCTCCTTCCCTCTCTCTCCCTCCCTTCTTCTATA
The DNA here is from genome assembly GCA_034510155.1 of Eucriotettix oculatus. Lineage (NCBI taxonomy): Eukaryota > Metazoa > Arthropoda > Insecta > Orthoptera > Tetrigidae > Eucriotettix > Eucriotettix oculatus. The sequence goes on from CM067378.1 coordinate 123,614,891, forward strand.
AAGACGATAATATTACGCCTCTTCTGCTAGGTTCGTCGGGAATCCATTAGGGGAATTCTCTCCCGTTCATCCCCCTCCCTCTTTTCCCCTCCCTCCCAAGTATCTGCCGCACCAGGGTGCAGCATAATAATAACCTTCCACCTCCTCCCTACACAGAAGCGTTTCACCTTTCTACACAATTAAAACTATTTTTTATAGGGAAATAATAACAACTCGCTCCTGGGAAACTGGATTCGTTATATTGGATAACCTGCCTGGAGATTATTACGTCATCGACGACAGGTTAGGTACAAGTGTAACTATTCACAGCGAATAATTGAAAAAAAAACCCTGTTCCACATCCTCATATTATTATTTTCAATTTGTCAGTCGTTAAATTTTCGAAAGCTTCTATTCCCTTTCCCTTATCTAACAGCCTTTCTTTGTTATTCCAGTTTTTCCCATGCTACACTACTCCATTACTCTTGGGTTTCCCTCTCTCCCCCCTCTATTAATCCTTTTATTGAACTCTTCCTCCAGGACATTTTATGCAGTATACAATTAATAAATATGACCCGAATTTAAATTGTTATATGAAATCAATTAATGCCCGATTTGAAAAAAAAAGAAATTATTTAACCCCGTAAAGGTAAGTTAACCTTTTAAAATATTAATTAAATCCCATTAAATGTTACTGTAATTTAACATTGATAATTATTTTAACCTAGTAACCTTTTAAAATATAATATCCGTTACGATTTAAATTGTTACAAATCAATTATGATTTAAAAAATAATTTTTAACCCCGTAAAGGTAAGTTAACCTTTTAAAATATTAATTAAATCCCGTTAAGTACGTAATTTAAATTGTTATATTAAATCAATTAACGTCTGATTTGAAAAAAAAATTATTTTAACCCCGTAAAGGTAAGTTAACCTTTTAAAATATTAATTAAATCCCGTTAAGTACGTAATTTAAATTGTTATATTAAATCAATTAACGTCTGATTTGAAAAAAAGAAAAGAAATTATTTTAACCCCGTAAAGGTAAGTTAACCTTTTAAAATATTAATTAAATCCCGTTAAGTACGTAATTTAAATTGTTACATAAAATCAATTAACGTTTGATTTGAAAAATAAAATAAAATTATTTTAACCCCGTAAAGGTAAGTTAACCTTTTAAAATATTAATTAAATCCCGTTAACTGCGTAATTTAAATTGTTACATAAAATCAATTAACGTCTGATTTGAAATAAATTAAATTATTTTAACCCCGTAAAGGTAAGTTAACCTTTTAAAATATTAATTAAATCCCGTTATGTACGTAATTTAAATTGTTATATTAACTCAATTAACGTCCGATTTGAAAAAATAATTATTTTAACCCCGGAAAGGTAAGTTAACCTTTTAAAATATTAATTAAATCCCGTTAAGTACGTAATTTAAATTGTTATATTAAATCAATTAACTTATAATTTGAAAAAAGAAATTAAATTATTTTAACCCCGTAAAGGTAAGTTAACCTTTTAAAATATTAATTAAATCCCGTTAAGTACGTAATTTAAATTGTTACATAAAATCAATTAACGTTTGATTTAAAAAAAAATTAAATCATACATATATACGTATGTTAGATGTAAGAATAATTTTGTAAGTAGTTAGTTTTATTGAATTCCCTCCATATTTGGCTCGAGTATAAGATTAAATATGTATTTCTAATATTTTGAAGAAGAGAAGAACGTGAAGAAGGTGCGAATATGCGCCGAAACGTCGTTTTGATTAAAAGAATAAAAATAATAAAACTATCTGAAAAAAGGAACAAGTCAAAAATTATTTTATAAATTGAAGTTGTTAACACACATTGAAAATTAATTTACGATTACATATCTAAGGCTCTGAGTCGATCCTTGAGGTGCGACCGATTGATTGATTGATGGCTGACTGACTGAGCATCAATCACAGAAGAAAAGTGTGGGGAAAAAAATATTGATTTTTTTCCTTTTTTTACGTTGAAAGGTGAAAAAAAACACCGGTTTAAAGCAAAATAAATTCTGAGCCTTCAAGAGTTGTTATTTACCGTATTCCCTAATGTGAAGAAAGAGGGAGGGGGAAAGAAAAAAATATCTTCCTGTCAGGAGCAGATTGAAGACATTTGTTCGCTTGCAAAGAGGTTTAACGTGTTCCACTTTCTCCAGTTTTCCGCCTCCTTTTACCACATGTCACAAATAATATTAATGAACTACTGTCGGCACATGTGTGGAACATAAGAAATGGCCGGTGTTTGCAACATAACTGCAAAGATGACTGGGAAAAAAAAATTTCTAACTAAATATATATATATATATATATATAGCACGGTCACAATTATGAGTCTGTCTTTTCTTTCGTGTATGTAAACAAAATAATTTTAATAAAGGGAAAAAGTATAAGGAGTTAAGTCTTTTTTCCACATATACCTCCCAATCAAAAGAGGTGAAGGTGTCTCGCCATGTTGGTTTAAAAGCTATATATATATATATATATATATATATATATATATGTAACGAAGGAAAGTAAATAATTTTTGTAATATTTCAGGTCTAGAACCAATTAAAGTGTCCTCTAATATTTTTAACTTAATTTGTCGCGTCATCATTATCTTCTTCGCAATATCTTATAATACAATATGTACGTATATATATATATATATTGTATTATATATATATTATGGCGGATTCGACGTTCCTCCTCCGTATTCGAGGATTTCCTAATTCCTTTAGGGCGCCAGGTATTTTTCATAAAAAAAACATCAAACATTAATTTTAATAATTTTAATTTCAATCAGAGCATGAAAAAGAATATAAATATATATATCTACAGGGCGTGGTAATTCTGTTTCTCCCATGACGACTCAACCTACAGACCACATTATTGTTTGGCCCCCGGGTTGTTGCGTCACTACTTCCTCAACAATTGCAACTCGCAAGCCGCCCTGCTCTGCATTGTAACTATTCATGTTACAATATATACGGACCAACTTATGGTTGCAGCTCGGCTGCTTGTTGTTGTTTACGGATTGAGGATTGGCCAATGGCCCCGCCTCCCCCCCAGAAAGCCTTTTTTTTTGTTCCTTGTAAATAAAGACGGCGCTAAATAAAATTAATTTTGAAAAAAAAAAAATTTTTTTTTCTTCAGGACATTTTTGAATTGTCTGGAAAATCTTAACAATATAAATTTTACTGCACATTATTGGTAATTGTTGAAACTTGAAGAAGATTTACCTTGGTGTGGGTGGGGGTTTTTTTTCTCTTTCTTTCTTTTAATAAAAGTAGTTGGAATTGTTGTCCTGATCAGTTATTATTGAAGAATGTTTTGGGTTTTTTTTTTATCTTTTAGTGAAACCCAGATATAATAACGAAAATAAATAAGACTAAGAGTATTACTGTAAAGTGAAGGTAGTGTTTCAAGGAGGATGATGAAATCTTTTTTTTTAATAAGTTGGTATTGTTGTCCTGATCAGTTATTATTGAAGAATGTTTTGGGTGAAACACCAGATATAATAACGAAAATAAATAAGACTAAGAGTATAGTGAAGGTAGTGTTTCAAGGAGGGAAAGCAGGAAGGAAGGAAGGACCTGTTAAACCAACTTTTGACCGACTTGGCGGCGGAGTCAAGTCAACAGAGGGAAAAGGAGAAGAAGAAGAGCTCACCTGACGAGGCTCGTCACTTATGTTAGTCTATAATTTCAGAGCAAAGTTCTCAATTCCAGCCTAACTTTATGAATGAAGTTGGTAGTAGAGGGGATGAGGATGTGTGTGTGGAGTCTCAGCAGAAGTTATGAGGAAACCCAGGGTGGGAAAGCGGGCAGCTGGAGAAGGAGAGACGAGGATGATGATGACAGGAGGCGAGGTTTACGAGTGAGCTCATAAAACAAGAGGCAACGTTGCCAGGGTTGTGTGGGGGGTTTTTTTTTCGAGGGCCACATCTGCCCAGCGTCCGTCCACTCGCCCGTCCTGAATATATTGCCATATTTATGTGGTCGTCCACGCAAAACACTAGACGACCCTCCACCCCCCTCCCTTTACCCCCCCTCCCCCCCTTACTCCCCTCCACCTCCCTTGCTTGCTTGCCTCCAAAATAAATCTCAAGACATCCCCTGGCTGCTGCTTCTCCTCCTCCAAAATGAAACACAGTGGATTTTTTAAAGATATGCGGGGTGTTATTTTACAAGTTGGCAGCAATTCCTCTCCTCTTATATATTATTATAATTGTATTTTTTCTCCTTTATTTTCCGCTTACCGTTTAAACATTGAGCGATTTTGGTACCAAAAGAAAAAAAAATAATAATTAAAAATTAATTCGATTGATTTACAGTAGAATATATATATATATATATATATATATATATATATTAAACTTAATATGTCGCGTCATCATTATTTTCTTCGCAATAACTTATAATATATATATATATATTAAGTTAAGTTAAAAATTATTAAGTTATTATTATTAAATTATTAACTTAAAAATATTTGAGGACACTTTAATTGGTTGTAGACTTTAAATATTTCAAAAATTATTTACTTTCCTTCGTTACATATATATATATATATATATATAGCTTTTAAAAAAAACATACCAAGACACCTTCACCTATTTTAGGGAATTATATGTAATATATATAATATATATATACATATATATATATATAGAGAGAGAGAGAGAGTTTATAACCTTTGTACTCTACAAATTTGTTTATTTTTTTAAATATCGATACTTATAAGTTATGCACTAATTGTCATCATTATCATTATTTTTCATTAATAGTGTAATATTATATATATATATATTTAAGTTTTTGGCCTTATTTAACCTCATACTAAATAATGATAATAACGTTTCGGTCTGTCGTTGGGCCGGAATCGTCAGAAAACTATAATCTGTAAAAAATATAATTATATATTCTTAATTATTATATATATATATATTATAATTAATATGCTTATTATGCTGATTTTAATATTTAATTTTCATTTACAAAACGTGTCCTTTCCATAATTATCAAAATTCGTGATTCCTTAAAGGTATAAATTTATTTTCAGTTATCTCAAGGAGATTAAATAAATAATTTATTTTTTTATTCTAAACGCTTATATAAATTTTTCTGTCTCTTAGGAATTTTCAATTCCATGTTCCGTATATTATATTATATTAATTTTATATTTATTTATTTTATTGCTGAGATTTTTTACTCTCTCTCTCTCTCTCTCTCTCTCTCTCTATATATATATATATATATATATATATATATATATATATATATATATATATGCCACATGATGTTTAGAGGAATTGAAAGCGCTGCGGGAGTTTTCTCTTGCAGACGCTTCAGCCCAGAGTGACTGCGGGGCTTACCTGATCATGTCGGGGATGCCTCCTGCACTCTCTCTGGGTATTTTTTTATCAAAGTTCTCACATGACCTTCACCTATTTTAGGAGGTATATGTACCGGGGTCAAAGACCTTGGGCATATGGCAAGAGTTGTTGTCCGCTGATCCCATTGGATCAGTCGGGGGCCAACTGCCTCCTGAAACTGGTTGAGACACGGAGAAGGGAATGCTGCGTCCCCACAGCAGACTCGTCTCCCGTCATTCACAGGGGAAGGGCGTGAGAATAGTAGCCCAATGCCCCACGACCTACCTGATGCAGGTTTTCTAGGGTTTTCCCTGCATCTCTTTAGGTGAAACACCACATGGGTAGGATCCTTAAACCTTAGCCCGGAGGCCCTAGTTAACCCCTTGCTGGGCTACCTTGCTCTACCTTCCGCATCCCCCACTTTTTCAATTCCCTTCCTATGCTATTAAAGGGGAGTTGCCTGTTTCAGGATCATGTAGCCTGTTAACCAAAAAAAAAATATGCCACATGATTTTTAGATACAAATTACATTATCGTTTAATGATTTTTATTGACGAGTTTTTATACTGTGTACTAGATGAGGTTATTTAACCAATCTTATATTTACTGTTTATTTATTTATTTATTTTATTTACCAGTTTCTTATTATGTACATGACGAATTTAGGTAAAAAAATCTTATATTATTCTATTGTATCATTGTTTATTTTTCCAATTGTGACGAGTTTTTTTTACCATGTACCAGATAATTTTTAGTTACCAATCTTATATTATTTTATCACATTATTGTCTGTTTCTTTTATTGGCGAGTTCTTTATTACGTGCCACGCGATATTAGTAAACAATCTTACATTATTGTATTTTAATCATTGTTTATTTCTTATTTTCCCAAGTTTCTTATTATGCACATGACGATTTTAGGAACCAATCTTATATTATTGTATTATATCATTGTTTATTTCTTAATTTGACGAGATGTTTTTTATTACCATATACCAGATAATTTTAGTAACCAATCTTTCATTGTTTTATTACATTATTGTCTGTTTCTTTTATTGACAAATTTATTTATTCTGTACCAGGTGATTTTAGTTACCAATCTTACATTATTATATTATATTATTGTTCATTACTTCCATTGTTTGAGTTTTTACTATGCATTACAAGAGTTCAGTCACAAATCTTACTTCATTATATTATATTATATTATTGTTTTACTTCTTTTACTGATCTTTTTTTTTCATTACGTACCAGATGATTTTTAGATACCAGTCTATTATTATTATTATTATTGTAATATATCATTGTTTATTTCTTATTTTGACTAGTTTTTTTACCATGTACCAGATGATTTTAGTTACCAATCTTACATTATTATATTTTATTATTGTTCATTTCTTTCATTGTCGAGTTTTTACTATGAATTACAAGAGTTTAGTTACAAATCATACTTTATTATATTACATTATAGTTTTACCTCTTTTATGGACGAGTTTTTTAATTACGTACCAGATGATTTTTAGATACCAGTCTATTATTATTATTATTGTAATATATCATTTTTCTTTTTTCTTATTTTGACTAGTTTTTTTTATTATGTACCAGATAACTTTAGATAAAAAATTTATCTTATTATATTACATTATTGTTTGTTACTTTTATTGTCGAGTTCTTATTGTGTACCAGATGATTTTACATTATTATCTTACATTATTGTTTACTTCTGTTTTTGACGAGTTTTTTGTATTATCCACCAGATGATTTCAGTTACAAATCTTATATTATTATATTATATTATTGTTTATTTATTAATAAAAATTTACTTCATGTAATTTTACAACAATCATGTTTTATTTTTATTATTTTTTAAGTTAAAGCTTAATTTTTGTCGGTCTGATCAATATTAAATAAAATTAAAACTTTACAACAACAAAAAAAATATTCCTTTTCACTCAGTATCTTAAAGAAAAATTTTTTTTTCAATTAATTTGCTTCAGAAACGGTAATTAAATTTTCGGAACGAAACGAAATAATATTATATTATTATTTTTTTTAACGTAAAAATTTTACCACTGTGGAAATTCATAGCTTGGAAAGACAACTTTACATAACTACATATGTAGCTTTATTGATAATTGAGTTGTTATACATAGGTAAATTATTACAGGAGAATGAGATGAGGTGAACAGGATCACTAACGAGGAAGTTCTAATTCAAGAATAAGGGGAAGAAGAGGACAGTACGGAGGAGGACCGTGGAAGGGAATAGATTAACAGGACACGTTTTCGAGACACGGGGGCAAAAATTAGCATCAGCTGGAAGGAGAAGAAGAGAGGAGGAGGCCGCAAGGGATGGAATCCGCCGAGCGCAGAATTCCGGTGAAAGGAAAAAGGCTTGCGCAAGGTAGTTTAGCAAAGAAGGGTTGCGAATGAAAAGGCACCAACTGCAACAGTAACAGATAAACTGTAAACAACAATAATAATAAATTTTGAATATGCCACTTCTTACCCGTTAATTTTTTCTCTCCCCCCCCACCCCCCTAATTGGGTTAATAAATTTTCTGCACTGCACTGTGCGTTAATTTTTTCCGATTACGTTTAAATTATTTTGGGGGGGATAATAACCACAGCATTATTATTATTTTTTTTTTAAAAAAATTTGTAAATTCTCCAATTGTCTTCTATTGAAAAAATCAAAAAAAAAATAAGGATTACTTAATATTTCAATGGTGCTTAAATCCTTATTTCCTAAAGGGATAAATTAAATGATAAATTTTTCCAGATGACTTTACGTTTTATCACTGTTGTGCAAAAATAAAAATAAAAAAATACTGGCCCGGGTGTTCAACGAAACAACAACAACAACCAACCAAAACCAACCAAACGAAAAAAAAAAGGGGGGGTTGGTTGCAGCTGCGCTTACGCACCGTAACACCTTCTTCACCTTCCATTAAAGTTTCCGGCTTTAGCATGGCTTTAGCACGGCTTTTATGTGCAACAACAATTTTTCCTCCCCTCCCTCCCTCCTTCCTCCCCCTTCCATCCCTTCCTTTTTGGTTGTTTTTACAACTAAGCATCCTCTATAGATGGTCACTGATCTTTTACTTTTCCCCTTCTCCCCCTTCTCCCTTTCCCTCTCCCACCCTCGTGTTTCCGTTTCGCAAACACAGCGTACACACGTTGTTATAATCTTCTTCAAAAATACATACGAGCCTCTAATTTTCTATTTATTTTTTATTTTTTTATTTTTTTTTGGCTGTTGTTGCGTGTTTCCTTTTACACCGCACTGAATTATAGAGCTTCACTCTCCCAGAGTTGAATGCTAAATAATTAAACGTCGTTTACCCAACCGAGGTCGTTGCTATATAATTAAATCCCCCCGAGTGGTGAGTAAATTCTAAACGTTTTCGGGGGATGGGGAGAAGGGTAAGGGGGGGGGGGCATTTGAATTTTAACGTAGAGTTAAACAAAAGGGGGTTTCGCCCTTCTTCTTCTCTCTCTCTCTGCCTGTAAGCCTCTCCCTTTCTCTCCTCTTTCTCTGGAGCACTTGAGGAACTCTTACCCCGTTTAGTGTTTGCAAGGTTCAGCTAAAAATACCTTTATTTTTTTTAATTTTTTTTTTGCTCGAGTGGCTTCCCTTTTTACAACAACAACAACAACTACTATATATATATCCTTGCAGTCATAAACACGTTAAGATGAGAGAAACCCCGTGTTTTAGCCGAGTGAGTCCTTTAAATTCCTTCCAGGGAAATTATTTTATTACCCATGCTATTTTTATTATATGTATTTGGTACTTAGTTAAATTTCCAACACTTGTAAGACATAACTTTTCATATCTAAATTTATTTAAAAGCTCACCAGGTTCATTTCTATCTTTCTTTTTTTTTTGGATCCTAAATCCCATTTTTTTTAAAAAAATCCATCGGTTACCTTGAAATTAATTCTAGATTTAGATTTATTGTTGTTTGTTTCCATTAATCCTCCTCGATTGAGGAAATAGGAGGATACGTCATATATTAAAAATGGACAAAATAAAGTACATAATAATTATAGACAAATAATCTTAAAATAAATTAATAAAAGAAAATGCATATAGACAAAAGTCAATACAAACCCATGTAACTTTAAACCTTCCTGGAAACCCACATCTTACCCCACCTTTGTTCCAAAATTGACAATAAAAAAAATTCTTTATCCACTTCTTAACAGAAACCCACATCTTACCCACATTTCATCCAAAATAATACTAAAACTAAATTACTTTATCTACTTCTTAACAGAAACCCAATCTTACCCACATTTCATCCAAATTAATACTAAAACTAAATTACTTTATCCACTTCTTAACAGAAACCCAACCTTACCCACATTTCATCCAAATTAATACTAAAACTAAATTACTTTATCTACTTCTTAACAGAAACCCAACCTTACCCACATTTCATCCAAATTAATACTAAAACTAAATTACTTTATCCACTTCTTAACAGAAACCCACATCTTACCCACCTTTCATCCAAAAATTAACACTAAAATAAAACTACTTTATCCACTTCTTAACAGAAACCCCATCTTACCCACCTTTCATCCAAAATTAATGCTAATTTTACCAGACCCTTCCTGCCTCAAAACGGTGGCCCTATTAATATATTCCTTCTCTCAGTCAACGTCCTCCATATTTTTTTTCGCTTTTCCCCCACCTATTCTGTTAAGAACTTCCATCGTTAGCAAATTTTTCCGCCACATCTCCTTCTCCTACAGCAGCAGCACCACATGTCAAATTATTCTATTCTTCACCTTTCCTGCAACTCCTCCTATCAGTCCACGTTTAGCAAACCTTGCAAGGGCCACGGTCCATACCAACATTTTTAGCAACGATTTACAAATATCCACAATTTAAATTAGCCGCAAGTATATTCCTCCCTTGCCTGTGCTATCCTACTCTAGGAAGTTTGTACCAGAAAAAAAGGCTAATTATGTTCTAAATAATTTTTTTTTAAATTATCCTACTCTAGCAGCAGATTTTCTTAATTTCCTTCATAATATCCCCTCCCCCATATAACAGCCTTTGCTATTCCACTGTTATCCCCCGTGCTACACTCCATCACCTTGGTTTTTTTCCCTCCTCTATTAATCCTTGTATTGAACTCTTCCTCCAGGACCTTTTCATACAGTATACAATTAAGAAATATGGCCGTAGAGGTAAGTTAACCTTTTATTATTCCTCCAACATTTCATTACCTTGGTTTCTCCCCCCCTCCTCGCTATATCAATCCCCATATTTAACTATTTCTCGAGGACCAAGGGTTATACCATTTATTATGGTTGTCCAAGTCTCCTTCTGACTCTCCCTAACACTACAATATCGTCGGCAAAACGTAGGGATTTTTAATTTTCTTCGCCTTGCAGCATGATTCCTTTTTCCATATTGCGTTTTAACTGTCTTCATTGCCCATTCTATATATATATATATAAGTTAAAAAAAAGCATGGGTTGACAGACTGCTGCATCCTTGTCTTCTTTCTCCTTTCTTCAATACGGCTTCCTTTACTTGATCTTCTATTCTGATTACTGCTGCTGCCTGTCTCCTGTAGAGGTTATGTTTAAGCCTCCTTTGCTCTATATTTTATTATTCCATGAATCTGTAAATTTTAAATGTTTTTTCAAATTTTTCCCCTAATTCGCGTCTGGTTGACGGTTCCTCCTCCTCCTCCAGTTTCTGATTTGTCCCTCCGCAGGCTAAACTCCCCGAGTTCCATTACGATACGTGACGTCACGTCACGTCGACCGGATTAAAAAGCCACGTCGATAACTCCGAGTCTCGATTGCGATGAATTATTGGGAACTTTATCGGGGAAAAGTCCTGTAATAATGGACGCTCAGCCTCTCAGCGGATCATCAGCTGCAAGATCAGCGGCGCGTGATGACGTCAAAACAACAAAACCAAAATACTGCTTCAAAAATTACAACAAAAAAAACAGCCATCTCCCAAAAATTCTACATGACTGAGGCAATAATTTTCTTTGAATTTCATAACAATGGATTTAACAGTGATGCCAACGTTTAAATTGAAGTGAAGTACAAGACTCAAAAGAGAACAAAAAAGAAATATACCGCGTCTATAACCCCAATTATACTATATATATATATATATATATATATATTTAAAAAAACATCTCCCAAATATTTTGATTCTACATGACTGAGGCAAAATTTTCTCTGAATTTCATAACAATGGATTTAACAGTGATGCCAACGTTTAAACTGAATATAATTAAAGAAATACAAGACTCAAAAGAAAACAAATAAGAAACATACTGCTCTATAACCCCAATTATACTATATATATTACAAATATTTTGATTCTTTATGACTGAGGTAATAATTTTCTCAGAATTTCATAACAATGGATTTAACAGTGATGCCAATATTTAAATTGAAGTACAAGACTCAAAAGAGAAGAAAAACAAGAAACATACCGCTCTATAACCCCGATTATACTATATATATTACCAAAAAAAGCCATCTCTTAAACATTTTGTTTGTATATGACTGAGGCATAATTATCTTTTAATTTAATAACAGTGGATTTTACAGTGATGCCAACGTTTAAACTGAATATAATTAAAGAAATACAAGACTCAAAAGAGAACAAAAACAAGAAACATACTGCTCAATAATCCAAATCATACTATATATATTACAAATATTTGGATTCTTTATGACTGAGGCAATAATTTTCTTTGAATTTCATAACAATGGATTTAACAGTGACGCCAACGTTTCAACTGAATATAATTAAAGAAATGCAAGACTCAAAAGAGAACAAACAAGAAACATACTGCTCTATAACCCCAATTATACTATATATATACATATATATATATATATATATTACAAAAAAAGCCATCTCTTCAATATTTGGATTCTTTATGACTGAGGTAATAATTTTCTCAGAATTTCATAACAATGGATTTAACAGTGATGCCAATATTTAAATTGAAGTACAAGACTCAAAAGAGAACAAAAACAAGAAACATACCGCTCTATAACCCCAATTATACTATATATATATATATATATATATATATATATATATATAACAAAAAAAAATCTCTTAATCATTTTGATTGTATATGACTGAGGCATAATTATCTTTTAATTTAATAACAGTGGATTTTACGGTGATGCCAACGTTTAAACTGAATATAATTAACAAGTACAAGACTCAAAAGAAAAAAAAACAAGAAACATACTGCTCAATAACCCAAATCATACTATATATATACATATATTACAAATATTTTGATTGTATATGACTGAGGCAATAATTTTCTTTGAATTTCATAACAATGGTTTTAACAGTGACGCCAACGTTTCAACTGAATATAATTAAAGAAATACAAGACTCAAAAGAGAACAAACAAGAAACATACCGCTCTATAACCCCAATTATACTATATATGTATATATATATATATTTTCCAAAAATATCCATCTCCCAAATATTTTTATTCTACATGACTGAGGCAATAATTTTCTCTTAATTTCATAACAATGGATTAACACTGATGCCAATATTTAAACTGAAGTACAAGACTCAAAGAACAAACATAGCGCTCTATAATCTGAAATATACTATATATATATATATATATATATATATATATATATACAAAAAAAGCCATCTCTTCAATATTTTGATTCTATATGACTGAGGCAATAATTATCTTTGAATTCCATCACAATGGATTTAGCAGTGATGCCAACGTTTAAACTGAATGTAATTAACAAGTACAAGACTCAAAAGAAAACAAACAAGAAACATACTGCTCAATAATCCAAATAATACTATATATATACATATATTACAAATATTTTGATTGTATATGACTGAGGCAATAATTTTCTTTGAATTTCATAACAATGGATTAACACTGATGCCAATATTTAAACTGATGTACAAGACTCAAAGAACAAACAAGAAACATAGCGCTCTATAATCTGAAATAAACTATATATATATATATATATATATATATATATATTACAAAAAAGCCATCTCCCAAATATTTTGATTCTATATGACTGAGGCAATAATCATCTTTGAACTTCATAACAATGGATTTAACAGTGTTGCCAACGTTTATACAGAATGTAATTAGAAAGTAGAAGACTCAAAAAAGAACAAAGAAGAAACATACCGCTCTATAATCCCAATTATACTAAATATATATATATATATAAATTCTGTCGGATTTGCAACCGGGTCAAAGAGATCATCAGTAACGTTTCAATGCTTCCATTTTCCATCCTATTCAGTCTCAAGACCTCGTACTATAAAAACTATATATATATATATATATAATTAAGTAATTAATGACACTTTACAGACTTAATTCTTTAAACCCTATTTCTTCTCCTTGCAGTATGATTCCTTTTCCATATTCCGCTTTTAAACTTTCTTCATCGCATGTTCCATATAATATATATATATATATATATATTGTAGCCGATCCTGTCGTTCCTCCGTATTCGAGGTTTTCTTAATTCCCTTTAGGGCGCCAGGTATTTTTTTCATAAAAAAAAACACCAAAAATTGATTTTAATAGTTTAAAATTTCCAATCAGAACATGAAGAAAAGAATTATATCTGCAGGTCCGTGGTCATTCTCTCTGCTTCTGCTTCTCCCCTAATCACCCTCCATGACGACTCAACCTACAGACCACATTGTTGTTGGCCCCCCCGGGGTTGTTGCGTCACTTCTTCCTCAACAATTGCAATTCGCAAGCCTGGCCTCTGCATTGTTCAGTAACTATTCATGTTACAATATATTTATATAATTTTAACAGCATGGACGACAGACTGCTGCTGCTGCTGCTGCATAATCCTTGTCTCAGCCCTTTCTTTTCTTTTCTTGTTCCTCAATTCTAGTTTCCTGCTGCCTGTTCGTCCCTCTAGAGGTTACGTGTAATCCTCCTTTCCGTCGTACATTTTATTCCCCGTGACCTTCAACCAGGAATATGTGAGTGTGTGTGTGTGTGTGAATCAAAAATTGTAATTTGTAAAGAGGACTTGTGTTTTTTTCTTGTCACGTCACCAGTGACCTGTGATCAGCTGATCAACTGCTGCTGCTGCTGTGGCGTTGTCCTCGTGTGATGGCTCCCTTGAGGGGTTAGGGTGGGGGTGGAAAGAGGGTGAAAAGGAACAGCGATGGATGGCAAGAAAGTGCAAGAGGATGTTCGTGCGTGACGACTGAATTATTCATGCTCCAGTTGCCTCCCAACTCTCAGTAGATACTCGATACTCAACCCCAGAGCTATGAACTGGACACACAAAAAAAGGGGGGGAGGAAGAGAAAACACGGGTTAGCATAATCTACGCCATAAGTGACTCAGTTGCTGTGGGTTAACAAAAATCCTCATGCTACAAGTGAAATTAATAACTCTTATTTAATTATCTTCGTATAGAATCTAAGTTTTCTTGTTTCATATGAAATATTTTGCAGTTAAGTTAATTATTCGCATGTCATTAACGCGTTTATGACTCTTAGTATTTACTATATATATGTATGTGTATATCTATCTCATGTTTTTTTTTATATCAATTTGACTCGTCCTATTTCCTCATCTGAGGACTAACGGAACTAATAAATATATCTATCTATCTATTATCTATCTATCTATCTTTTTTTAAAAAATTATCCTTGCCCTTTTTTTGGTGAACGAAACGTTTTGTGTTATTTCCCTCCTTCCTTTTTTAAATTATCCTTGCCTTTTTTTGTGAACGTAACGTTTTGTATTATTTTCCTCCTTTCTTTTTTAAAACGAAACGTTTTGTGTAATTTTCCTCCTTTTTTAAATGATCCCTGCCCTTTCGTTTGTGTTATTTTCCTCCTTTCTTTTTTAAATGATCCCTGCCCTTTCTTTTGTGTTATTTTCCTCCTTTCTTTTTTAAATTATCCTTGCTTTTTTTTGTAAGCGAAACGCTTGTGTTATTTCCCTCCTTTCTTTTTTAAATTATCCTTGCCCTTTTTTTTGTAAACGTAACGTTTTGTATTATTTATCCTCCCTTCTTTTTTAAAACGAAACGTTTTGTGTTATTTTCCTCCTTTCTTTTTTAAATGATCCCTGCCCTTTCTTTTGTGTTATTTTCCTCCTTTCTTTTTTAAATTATCCTTGCTTTTTTTTGGTAAGCGAAACGCTTGTGTTATTTCCCTCCTTTCTTTTTTAAATTATCCTTGCCCTTTTTTTTGTAAACGTAACGTTTTGTATTATTTATCCTCCCTTCTTTTTTAAAACGAAACGTTTTGTGTTATTTTCCTCCTTTCTTTTTTAAATTATCCCTGCCCTTTTTTTGTAAACGAAACGTCTTGTGTTATTTTCTCCTCCTTTGTTTTTTAAATTATCCTTGCCCTTCTTTTGTAAACGTAATGTTTTGTGTTATTTTCTCCTCCTTTCTTTTTTTAAATTATCCTTGCCCTTTCTTTTATGTGAACGTAACGATTTGTGTTATTTTCCTCCTTTCTTTTTGAAATTATCCCTGCCCCTTCTTTTTTGTGAACGTAACGTTTTGTGTTATTTTCCTCCTTTCTTTTTTAAATTATCCTTGCCCTTTCTTTTTTGTGAACGTAACGTTTTTGTGTTATTGTCCTCCTTTCTTTTTTAAATTATCCCTGCCCCTTCTTTTTTGTGAACGTAACCTTTTTGTGTTATTTTCCTCCTTTCTTTTTTAAATTATCCTTGCCCTTTCTTTTATGTGAACGTAACGTTTTGTGTTATTTTCCTCCTCCTTTCTTTTTTAAATTATCCCTGCCCTTTCTTTTTTGTGAACGAAACGTTTTGTGTTATTTTCTCCTCCTTTCTTTTTTAAATTATCCTTGCCCTTCTTTTTGTGAACGAAACGTTTTGTGTTATTTTCTCCTCCTTTCTTTTTTAAATTATCCCTGCCATTTTTCCTCCCCGGCTTCATTTTATTGATAAATACAACTTCAACGGTTTGTAAAGATCTTCTCTCTCTCTCTCGTATTTAGCTGTATTTAAAGTATTCTACCACAGGTGAATATATATATATTTTTTTAATCGTTGGCCAAAAAAAAAATACGCCACAGTATTGAGGCACACACACACACACACACACACACATACTTAAAAACTTTTTATAAATAATCCCACGCGTATGATTTGCGTTTCTCTTTACAGTTTAGCACGTTGGTAACGCTTTGTTCCCTTTTCCGTTATTGCAATAATCCTCGTTTAATGTGCGCGCCTTTTTAAGACGGATTTGGAGTGAAATTACGCCTCGCCCCCGCTCCCCCCCCCCACCATTCACCCCCCGATACTGCATGTAATCCGCGTTCCTTTTAATGCTGGGGGCGGGGGTGGAGGGGGCGGGGGGGGTGGAGGCGGTGGGAGGAATTAGTCCTTTTACTGAAATTCTCTACCCGGCGGGGGGAATTATTTTTATTTCCAATTAAAATTTTTGAAGTTAATACAACATACGGTCCATTACGGAACCAAACTGGTCCTGATGAATTACACCTGGTTTATTTCCAAAAAAAAAATATATGGAGCAAAGTAAATTCGTCGGAAATGTTTAACCCCCCACCCTTAGGAACTGGATTCAGCAAGGTCTAAAATTTGCTGAGAAGGGATGAAAACCCTCTAAGGAAATCAAATCTCATAACCTATAATATAGGAAGAAGATCACTGATCCCCTTGATGGATGGGGAATTGTCCTTTAGGCAACATTTTCACTAATTGAGATATAAAAAAAATAATATATAACCACTTATCAGTTAAATAAAATTATTTCACTGTTGTATATAATTTTAATTAAAGCCACTATAATTTTGATTGACATATATATATATTTTTCCCCCCTTTTTAGAATGTCGTAATGTTTTTTTCCCTCCCCCTGGTTAATCTTGTGAGTAAATTAGTTCCTCGGGTTTCCACCCTGGGTGAGGTTCGTATTTTGCCACCCACGACGACGACGTTTCGACGGTAAAGATCACTTCCATCTTCAATCTTGTCTTTGTCAAGTGAAGGGAAACGCCCAAGGAACTATTTTACTCATAATGTGCCCCGTTATTATTATTAAAAGATGGCGCTGCAACTTGTAACCTTTTATAAAATTAATTCATAATCCTTGGAGGAAAGTCAGATTTCGGCATAGAGGGGAGGGGGGTGAAGGGGTGAGGGGGGTGGGTTTCTCCCCCTCCCCTCCCTCCGTCGATTATCAGTGATGACAGACCACGGCCATAAATAACCATCAAACGGAAAAGCAAATAACATACGTCGCACACAAAATTCCGTGCCGAGAATCGAGAGAAGGGAAAATCCATAATGCATGACACACGAGGGGCCAAGCAAGGTACCACGAAATTGCTAATGGAGGAGGAGACGAGGGAACTGCCTTTAACCTCCCCTACCTTTGAAAGCGAAAAAGAAAATTACCCGTGGAAAACAGGGAAATAGGCTTCCTTTAATCTACTGGAAAATAAAGAGGACGAGAAGCAACAACAACAACCCAATCCCCCCCAAAAATAATTCTTATTTTAAGGCTTCTCTTGTAAGGATTTCAAAGTAGAAACACTTTACAAAAGGTTCTACGGAACATGACTTTAATATAAATGGAAATGGAAGTTATTATTTATTTTTAAATGAAGTACGAAGAGCAGGGAAAACATAATAAAATAAATAGGATTTAAATGGTTTCACCTTGAGAAAAAGATTGTGGAGGAATCCTGCTGGAGTTTTCTCTCGCAGGTGGCGCTGCTTCACCCCAGAGTGACTGCCGGGCGGTAGAGAGATAGAGATAGGGATAGAGAGAATGAGAGAGAGATAGTGATAGAGAGAAAGAGATAGAGATAGAGAGAAAGAGAGAGATAGAGATAGAGAGAAAGAGAGAGATAGAGATAGAGAGAAAGAGATAGAGAGAAAGAGATAGAGAGATAGAGATAGATAGAGAGAGAGATAGAGATAGGGATAGAGAGAGAGAGAGCTAGAGAGATACAGATAGAGATAGAGGTAGAGAGATAGAGAGAGAGATAGAGGTAGAGATATAGAGATAGGGATAGAGAGAGATAAAGGTAGAGATATAGAGATAGGGATAGAGAAAGAGAGAGAGAGAGATAGAGATAGGGATAGAGGTAGAGATAGAGCTAGAGAGAGAGTGAGTAGAAGACATTCCCGACATAATCAGGTGCTGATTATGTCGGGAATGTCCTCTACTCTCTCTCTCTATCTCTATCTCTCTCTATCCCTATCTCTATCTCTCTACCTCTATCTGTATCTCACTCTAACTCTCTCTCTCTATCTGTCTATCTCTCTCTATCTCTCTCTATCCCTATCTCTCTCTATCCCTATCTCTATATCTCTACCTCTATCTGTATCTCACTCTATCTCTCTACCTCTATCTCCATCTGTATCTCTCTAGCTCTCTCTCTCTATCCCTATCTCTATTTCTCTCTCTATTTATCTCTATCTCTCTATCTCTTTCTCTCTATCTCTCTATCTCTTTCTCTCTATCTCTATCTCTCTCTTTCTCTCTATCTCTATCTCTTTCTCTCTATCACTATCTCTCTCTCATTCTCTCTATCTCTATCTCTTTCTATCTACCTATCTCTATCTCTCTCTATCTCTTTCTCCATCTCTAGCTCTATCTCTACCTCTATCTCTACCTCTATCTCTATCTCTCTATCACTATCTCTCTCTCATTCTCTCTATCTCTATCTCTTTCTATCTACCTATCTCTATCTCTATCTCTATCTCTCTCTATCTCTTTCTCCATCTCTACCTCTATGCCTCGTACACTCTCTGGGTATTTCTTTTTAATCAAAGTTCTCACAAGTGCCGAGACACCTTCACCTATTTTTAGGGAGGTTTGTTTATGTCCACTGGAGTCTAAAAAAAATTTCGGATGAAATCCTGCAAAAAAAATCATCGGTTTTATAATACTTTTATTTATTTATTTATTTATTAATATAACTATGAAATTCAGTAAACCGAGGGGAAAAAAAGAAGGAAACTGCCCAAAAAAAGAAAAAGGAACCGACGAAGGTGTAACATACGCTGCAGGACAAATTTTAAATTTAATACGTAAATAAATTATTACTTTTCTTGAGAAAAAAAAAATTCCGCTTTTTCTCTCTAGCTTCGTGATTTCTTGTACCCCCCAAAAAAATTTTTTTTTCTATCGTTTAGAAATATAAAGATACACTCAATTCCCCTTTTTATTTTAAATTTTCCACCTGTGATCCTCCTCGTCGTTAACTCTTCCTCCGAACCACCCTTTTCATGGGTTAAGAGGTTATTGTGGGAAGGTCCTGTGTGTGTGTGTGTGTGTAATTTGATGGTAAAGTAGTGCTTGAGCGATATTGGAAGGCAGGAGGGGAGGAAACTCCATCCCCCTCCCCTGTCTCTCCCTCTCCCTCTCTCTCCCTCTCTCCCTCCTTTTCTCCCTTGCGTTCCTATTATTAGTAAGTTTGGTAGTTAGGTCTTTGTGTTCTCCCTTCCTCCCTCCCTCCCTGATAACGACTTTAAATGAGCTGATGCGTGATCTCGCAGGTGACTGAAACGTCGTCACAACAAACTAACGAGATCAAGCGACGGTAATGCTTTATAATCACATCGGCGGCTTAGAGTCGTCAAAGGGATGTTGATGATGACGTCACTGCTGCTGCTACCTCAAGTGTGTCACGATCTTTCCCCAGTCCCTCCACAATTACGGTTGGAGGAAGCTCACAGCAAAGTAGGTCACACGAATAAAAGGAAAGGGGGGATGAGAGGGGGATGTTAAACTAACAACTACCACCACCAACCACCTTGCAACATCACTAACAGCTTCAAAACACAGGAATTATCCCAGTTGAAAACGAAGGGGATGTTTTCCCATTGAGGGGGAGATCAAGGGACGTAGTGGCTAGCGTCACAACCCCAGGGTTCGAATCCTGGATGTCTTGCCTCGTCACGGAGACTGTGAGGAATGTCCGCAGTCGACCCGGTAGGCCCAGGCCCCTTCAATAGGCTCTAGTAGAGCCGTTGAATAAAAACAAGATAATCTACCGAAGAAAGAAAAAAAAACAAGATTAGTAACTATATATGTTGTAATATACTAACGAGATGTGGAGGGTGGGGGTAGGGTGCGGGGGGGATGGGGGGATGTTTAACTAACAACCACCAACCACCTTGCAGCATCACTAACAGTTTCAAAACACAGGAATTATCCCAGTTGAAAACGAAGGGGATGTTTTCCCATAGAGGGGGAGATCAAGGGACGTAGTGGCTAGCGTCACAACCCCAGGGTTCGAATCCTGGATGTCTTGCCTCGTCACGGAGACTGTGAGGAATGTCTCCGCAGTCGACCCGGTAGGCCCAGGCCCCTTCAATAGGCTCTAGTAGAGCCGTTGAAAAAAAAACAAGATAATCTACCAAAGAAAGAAAAAAAGAGATTAGTAACTATATATGTTGTAATATACTAACGAGATGTGGAGGAGGGGTGGGGGTAGGGTGCGGGGGGGGGATGGGGGGATGTTTAACTACCACCACCTTGCAGCATCACTAACAGTTTCAAAACACAGGAATTATCCCAGTTGAAAACGAAGGGGATGTTTTCCTAGTCGTCATAGAGGGGGTGAGGGATGTTTTTGGGCAGCAACAAAGGCAACAAATTATACTATCTATGTGGTGCAGTGGCAAAGCGTCACAACCCAGGGTTCGAATCCTGGATGTCTTGCCTCGTCACGGAGACTGTGAAGGAATGTCCGCAGTCGACCCGGTAGGCCCAGGCCCCTTCAATAGGCTCTAGTAGAGCAGTTGGAAAAAAAACAAGATAATCTACCGAAGAAAGAAAAAAAAACAAGATTAGTAACTATATATGTTGTAATATACTAACGAGATGTGGAGGAGGGGTGGGGGTAGGGTGCGGGGGGGATGGGGGGATGTTTAACTACCACCACCTTGCAGCATCACTAACAGTTTCAAAACACAGGAATTATCCCAGTTGAAAACGAAGGGGATGTTTTCCTAGTCGTCATAGAGGGGGTGAAGGACGTAGTGGCTAGCGTCACAACCCCAGGGTTCGAATCCTGGATGTCTTGCCTCGTCACGGAGACTGTGAGGAATGTCTCCGCAGTCGACCCGGTAGGCCCAGGCCCCTTCAACGGGCTTTAGTAGAGCCATTGAATAATAACAACAAGATTATCTACCGAAGTAGAAAAAAAAAGAGGTTAGTAACTATATATGTTATAATATACTAACGAGATGTGGAGGGGGGGTGGGGGGGCGGGGAAGGGAAAGACTGATATGATTAATCCGGATTGCAAAACTTAATTAAATTATATTCAGAAAATAATAATAATGGTATAACTATAAAATTCAAAACTTTATAGTGAAAGCAAATTTAAAAAAAATACAACAACTAAAACTTGGAAACCATAATAAATGGCCATGAACGTGGTCCATGGAGGAAGGAAGAGTTCAATTTGACGATTAATATAGGGGGGAAAACACCAAGGTGATGATGGAGTGTAGGGTGGGGGGAAAAACAGTGGAAAAACAGAGGCTGTTAGATTTAAGGAATTCTGCTACTTGGTAACCGTAATAACAAGGTGGTGGGGGGGGGAAGGGAGGGAGGGAAAGTAGTAGTAGTAGCAGACATAAAGGGTAGGATAGAACAGAGAAAAGAAGGATTTCCCGCGATAAAAAGGAGAGGGATTTATTTTTACGGGTAATTATATAAGTGTGTGGCGAAAACTGTTATGAGGAAACTTAATGGTGAAAGCAATTAAAAAAAATACAACAACTAAGACTTGAAAACCATAATAAATGGCCATGAACGTGGTCTATGGAGGACAATATATGACGATTAATAGAGGGGGAAAACCCAAGGTGATGATGGAGTGTAGTCTGGGAAAAATTAAAATAACAAAGGCTGTTAGATTGCGGAAAAGGATATTTGGTCGGAAGTTGAGGAATTATTCCACTTGAGAAGAGTAAAAACTAGGGATAGTAATAGCAGACGTAAAGGGTAGGATAGAACATGGAAAAGAAGTATTTCCCGCGAAAAAAGGAGAGGGATTTTATTTTTAATAAGTGTAACAAAAAAAAAATTATGAGGAAACTTTATAAAGAAAGCAATTAAAAAAATCTACAAGTAACTTTCGTCTGTGGAGGAATCGTAATGAAGGCTTAAAAGGAGGGGGACGAGGTTTATTTATTTATTTTTTTTGAAAAAAAGGGGAGCCTAAAATAACAATGGAACATTTAAAAGTAACACTAATAGACAGTAATCATAACTATGCTATATATACAGGTATGAAGAATGGAGCTACAGACCAAGTTTCTAATTTTGATAGTTCAATCCTCTCATTTACACGTCTAAACGCAATAAACTGTGTTCTTAAAATTAAATAAAAATTAAAAGGCAAACAAATATGTATTTCAAAACGTGGCTTATTTAAAAAAATATAACTTATACATAAATAACAGACGACGGAGAAAGTTAAAACGGAATATGGAAAAGGGAATCATACTGCAAGGAGGAGGACAAAACAGAAACCTTACATACTTTGCCGAGCATAAGGGAAGTCAGAAGAAGAAGACTTGGAAATAATCATAAATGGCCATGAACGTGGTCCTGGAGAGAGGAAGAGTTCAATATGAGGATTAATAGAGAGGGAGAGAGGGAAAACCAAGGTAATGAGGAAGGTGTGGAGTGGAACAACAAAGACTGTTGGGAAGGCGATATTTTGAAGGGTGTAAAGGAATTCTGCTACTAGAGTAGGATAACAAGGAAGGAAGAGGAATTTCCTTACAGGTAATATAAGTGCGTGAATATCAGGAACGTGACGTCACGTGGGTTGCGAAACGTATTGATTCTCCAGCAGCAGCAGCAGCAGTCTCAATCCAGGTCTCAGCGGCCATACTCGAGTATTAATCTAGTTAACAGCCTGAATTTCTCCTCAAGGAGTTAATTAAAAAAACGGTATAATTTAAAACTAAAAATATTAGGTTTAATCCTTTGTAAAGCTGAAGCTTATCTGTAGACGTTATTAATTGGGTTCATCCTGTGTGACGTCATCATCATCGTCATCAAGGTTCCCCTTTTCCTTACTCCGCAATCATGCATGTATTTTTTTTTTGGTTAACAGGCTACATGAGGGTGATCCTGAAACAGGCAACTCTCCCCTTTAATAGCATAGGAAGGGAATTGAAAAGGGGGGGATGCGGCGGAAGGTAGAGCAAGGTAGCCTAGCAAGGGTTAACTAGGGGGACCCCAGGCTATGGTTTAAGGATCCTACCCTCCTCGCGGTGTTTCACCTAAAGAGATGCAGGAGGGGAAAAACCCTAGAAAACCTGCATCAGGTAGGTCCGGGCGGCATTGGCTGTACTATTCTCACGCCCTTCCGAATGACGGGAGACGAGTCTGCTGTGGGGACGCAGCATTCCCTTCTCCGTGTCTCCACCAGTTTCAGGAGGCAGTTGGTCCCCGACTGATCCAATGGGATCAGCGGACAACTCTTGCCATATGCCCAAGGTCTTTGACCCCGGTACATTGGGCTACTATTCTCACGCCCTCCCCCTGTGAATGACGGGGGGAGACGAGTCTGCTGCTGCTGTGGGAGGGTCGCAGCATTCCCTTCTCCCCCGTGTCTCTCCACCAGTTTCAGGAGGCAGGCAGTTGGCCCCCGACTGATCCCCCAATGGGATCAGCGGACAACAACAACTCTTGCCATATGCACACCCAAGGTCTTCGACCCCCCAATACTACATATACCCTCCTAAAATAGGTGAAGGTGTCTCGGCATGTGTGAGAACTTTGATAAAAAGTACCCAGAGAGAGAGAGAGAGAGAGTGCAGGAGGAGGCATCCCCGACATGCATGATCAGGTAAGCCCCGCAGTCACTCTGGGCTGAAGCAATGCCTGAGGATATGAAATGACGCATGAATGAGGAGGAATCTGCTGTAATGGAGGCTCTTCTCTCTCTCTCTCTCTCGCAGTTGAAATGACGCGCGAGGTGTATTTGAAACGTCGCAAGACCCGCCACTGTATACTTTACCTGTTGATAGACCATCACGAACCCATATCGCAAAACCATATATTATATATATATACATATACATTCAACTTAAAATTTATCCAACATTTCACCCTGATCAGGGTTTTATACCTCATTAATTATCCTCTGTTTAAATTAATCTTGACATTAAAAGGCGAGAGTTCATCAGTTATTTGAGTTCCAGACTTGATTATCAAATTTTCTATTGGCATGAAGGTGGGTCCAGGAGTTAAATAGTTCAATATGAGGATTGATAGAGGTGGAAAAACCCATAAGCAGAGGCGCTGCGGGAGTTTTCTCGTAGACGCTTCAGCCCAGAGTGACTGCGGGGCTTACCTGATCATGCATGTCGGGGATGCCTCCTGCACTCTCTCTCTCTCTCTGGGTATTTTTTATCAAAGTTCTCACACATGCCGAGACACCTTCACCTATTTTAGGAGGTATATGCAGTACTGGGGTCAAAGACCTTGGGTGTGCATATGGCAAGAGTTGTCCGCTGATCCCATTGGATCAGTCGGGGGCCAACTGCCTGCCTCCTGAAATTGGTGGAGACACGGGGGAGAAGGGAATGCTGCGTCCCTACCACAGCAAACTCGTCTCCCGTCATTCACAGGGAAGGGCGTGAGGGAGAATAGTAGCCACCCAATGCCCCCCGACCTACCTGATGCAGGTTTTCTAGGGTTTTCCCTGCAGCATCTCTTTAGGTGAAACACCGCGAGGAGGGTAGGATCCTTAAACCATAGCCCGGGGGCCCTAGTTAACCCTTGCTAGGCTACCTTGCTCTACCTTCCGCATCCCCCCCTTTTCAATTCCCTTCCTATGCTATTAAAGGGGAGAGTTGCCTGTTTCAGGATCATGTAGCCTGTTAACCCAAAAAAAAAATTATTTGAGTTCCAGACTTACTTATTTTATTTTCTATTGGCATGAAGGTGGGTCCAGGAGTTAAATAGTTCAATATGAGGATTGATAGAGGTGGGGAAAAACCAAGGTAATGGAGTGTAGTGGAATAACAAAGGCTGTTAGATTGGGGAAGTTAGGATATTTTGCTACTAGAGTAGGAGGAACAGGAATTCACTTACTGAGTGTGAATATTAGGAAGTCAAGTCATTGCTAAAAACGTATGGTGTTACATGGTGCTGGGTGCGCGGAAACGTGGACGATAGGAGTTGCGGAAAGTAAAATACACAAGTTCTCCATTTTCAAATCAGGAATAAATGAGGTATTGATTTACCATGTTTTATTATTTAATCTCCCTAGTGAAAAGATAGAAAGAGAGAACAAAATATGATGGAGGAGGAGTTTGTTGAAAGGTTAGATTAATAAATAGGCCAAGTTATCTAAAGGTAAGGGAAAAAATAAGAAAAAAAAACAGAGGGTCCTGAATAGGGAAAAGAGAAACACAGAATTAATTAAATACGAGTAGCGTCCAAACATTTCACCGTGATCAGAGTTTTATACATATCTAATTAATTGTCCTCTGTTTTAAAAATTATCTTGACATTATAAAAGGCGAGAGTTAAATAATTTTATTTGAGTTTGAGACTTACTTACCATTAAATTTTTCTATAATTGAGTAGGTTTTTTTTTTTACAATTTTGTACAACTGTTCCACGACTTTATTTATATACATATACAATTTCGTGGTTAGTTACACCTATCCACTCACCTTATTCTCCCCTCATTCTCCCTATAGCTTCTATTTCTTTTCCTTTTCCGCAACCAACTCCTATCAGTCACACATTTCGCAAACCCCCCTCCATATGACGTCACACTAAATACCAAACATTTTTTAAAAGCAACGATTTCCTAATATTTACACTTGTTAAATCTCTTTTTTTTCCGCTAAAGTCTTCCTCGCCTGTGTTATCCTACTCTTCATTTCCACCGTTCCCTAGTTATTATGCGTCCAAAGTTGCTAAAATTCCCTTCAAAATATCTAATATTCACACTTATTTTACCCGTAAGTAAATTCCTTTTTTTTTCTCGCCATAGCCTTCCTTGCCTGTGTTATCCTACTCTTGATGTCTTCCACCGTTCCTTAGTTATTATGCATTCAAGTTGCAAAATTTGCTTGTAAATATCTTTTATATCTATTATTCACACTTATTTTACCCGTAAGTAAATTCCTTTTTTTTTCTCGCCATAGCCTTCCTTGCCTGTGTTATCCTACTCTTGATGTTCCGTTCCATTGTATGCTTAATATCTTTTATATCTAATATTCACACTTATTTTACCCCTAAGTAAATTCCTTTTTTTTTATCATAGTCTTCCTTGCCTTTGTTATCCTACTCTTGATCTCTTCCACCGTTCCTTAGTTGTTATGCATCAAATTGTAAAATTGCCTTTAAAATATCTCCAAATATATATTATATATATATATATATAATCTTAAAAATTATATGGACCTATTTTAAAACAAAATTAAACTTTTTAAAAAATAACCATATTTTATTTCTATACACTGATTCAAAAATAAAAATAAAAATATCTTTAGACAAGGCTAATAATACAGCAAGTAGTTTAAGCGGAAAGATACTCATTGTTTCCATGTATGTCGCTGCTGCTGCTGCTGGAGCAAGGACAGTTTCCTTCCAGGTCCAAGTAGTGGATCAAAACTCCTCCATTTTTGCTGTGTTCCTCAGTGTGTGTGTGTGTGTGTGTGTGACGTCAGTGTGTTGTGTTTATATTGACTTTTGTCTCTAGATACATTTTTTTCTTTTATTAATTTATTTATTTTAAGTTTATTTGTCTCTAATTATTATGTACTTTATTTTGTTCATTTTTTTTTAATTTTTAATGTTATGACGTCGTATCCTCCTCCTATTATCTCCTCAATCGAGGAGGATTAATGGTGGGAAAAAAACAATTAAATCTAAATCTTTCACGTCATGGGATTTTTTTCGAAGTATAATTAATTTTTTGTAACAAAACAGATGCAGGGCAAAAACCCCCTAGGAAAACCTGCATCAGGTAGGTCGGGGTGGCTACTATTCTCCCTCACGCCCTTCCCCTGTGAATGACGGGAGACGAGTCTGCTGCTGTGGGAGGGACGCAGCATTCCCTTCTCTCCCGTGTCTCAACTAGTTTCAGGAGGCAGGCAGTTGGCCCCCGACTGATCCAATGGGATCAGCGGACAACATTCGCTGATTAGTATATGAGCTAATAGAAACTGTGTGTGTGTGTATGAGTGTTAAGTATAACTGATGCATGACCGTGCAGATGATGGAGGACGAGGAGGCTTAATACGCTCAGTTAGTTGATTTCGTGGCCGCGTAGCTGCGGGGCGGCGCTGCTGCTGCTTCCTGAAACCAATTAACGTGCAAATAAGCCAATCCACGAGGCGCGTTGCGAATAATTACCTATTTGGACAATAATTTATTTCACTTAATTGTGTTTATGCCCCGGGGGGAATTGTGGGTGTGGGTGTGTTTTTTTTTTGATACTAGTGCCGCCATTTTTATGATAACTCGCTGCAGTGTGAGGATGGAATACGCTAAGGAGATTACGGAGGATGTGCGATGTGCTAGTTATGAGGAAATGACAAGGCTTGCGCTCGGTAGGTTAGCATCAGACTTAGTCTTAGGACTGAATTTTGTAAACAACTGGATGACGTTTCGGATTTATAAACTGGATGATCGCAAAACCCACTCACCTCAGTTCTCTCTCTCTCTCTCTCTCTCTCTCTCTCTCTCTCTCTCTCTCTCTCTCTTCTATTTCATCTTATTCTCTCCCGCTTTTTTTTCTCTCCCTCTTTTTTTCTATTCTCTCCCTTTTTCTTCTTTTCTCTCCCCCTCTTTTCTTTTCTCTCCCCTATTTCTTCTTTTTCTCTCCCCCTTTTTCTTCTTTTTTCTCTCCCCTTTTTGTTCTTTTCTCTTCCCCTTTTCTTCTATTTCTCTCCCCTATTTCTTCTTTTTCTCTCCCCTATTTCTTCTTTTTCTCTCTCCCTTTTTCTTCTTTTTCCCTCTCCCCTATTTCTTCTTTTTCTCTCCCCTATTTCTTCTTTTTCTCTCCCCCTTTTTCTTCCTTTTCTCTCCCCCTTTTTCTTCTTTTTCTCTCCCCCTTTTTCTTCTTTTTCTCACCCGTTTTTGTTCTTCTCTCTCCCTCTTTTTCTTCTTTTTCCTCCCTCTTTTTCATATTTTTCTCCCCCTTTTTTCTTCTTTTTCTCTCCCCTATTTCTTCTTTTTCTCTCCCCCCTTTTTCTCCTTTTTCTCTCCCCCTTTTTCTTCTTTTTCTCTCCCTCTTATTCTCCTTTTCCTCTCTTCCTTTTTTCTTCTTTTTCTCTCCCTCTTTTTCTCCTTTTCCTCTCCCCCTTTTTTCTTCTTTTTCCCTCTCCCTATTTTCTTCTTTTTCTCTCCCTCTTTTTCTTATTTTTCCCTCTCCCCATTTTTCTTCTTTTTCTCTCCCTCTTTTTCTCCTTTTTCTCTCCCCCTTTTTTCTTCTTTTTCTCTCCCCCAGTTTTTTTTCCTAATCAAACACAACGTTTCGGCGCAATATGAGGGAAAGTGAACAGAGGAGAGAGTGGGTGTCAGAGGATGGAAATCGCTAAGGAGATTACGGAGGATGTGGGATGTGCTAGTTATGAGGAAATGACAAGGCTTGCGCCGGGTAGGTTAGCATCAGACTTAGTCTTAGGACTGGATGCCACAACAATAACAACAACAACAAATACAAGTCAATAATCGCCGACGTATGTTACAAAAATAAAATCCTAGAGTAATTGGCGATGTTAAATAGGGGGGGTTCGAAACGTCGCTAATTTCACGGTGATTATCCGGGAGGTGAAAGGTTAACATTCACGCTGTTAATTGCAAAGGAAGAGGATAATGTTTGTCCTCAACAGGTTCCTTCCTCCTGTTCAAATTTCTTCTCTCAAATAGAATATTCGAGTTGTGACTGACTCTCTCTCTCTCTCTCTCTCTCTCTCTCTCTCTCTCGCCCCGGTCCAAATAAATAATCTCCATGTCACAATATTGACATCTTCTTACCTCCTGCAACCGTCTGAATATCCTTTGAGGAACGCAAACGTTCTTCCATGGAGGATCAACTCCTTTCCTATGCACATATCCTCTTTAATATACACAAACTTACAGGATTTACATTACACTCAGAAGCTCTGTCATCCTCTTTTACATCACCGTGTGACTTACCTACTTATATAATAATAATAATAAAAAACCCCAATAAAGGTTGGGTCTACATTAAAAATGGAATAAAACCAATCCGCGCGTGTGAGTGTCACACATATTAATTAAATTATTTTCTCATATATATATTTTTTTTTTAAAAAAAAGGGACCATACATGGACCTTCCGTTACTGTCCCACACGAATCTTGTTTTACAACATGTAACAATAACTTGATTGTGAAGAGAGAGGGGGGAGGGAAAAAAAACCGTTCCCTTGCAGTCAAGGTTTATTTTTCTTTCCGTAAGAACATTGTTGAAAATATAGGAGTGTTGGAAGGAGGGAGGCGCTGCGAGAGTTTTCTCGTAGACGCTTAAGCCCAGAGTGACTGCGGGGCTTACCTGATCATGTCGGGGATGCCTCCTGCACTCTCTCTGGGTATTTTTTATCAAAGTTCTCATATGCCGAGACACCTTCACCTATTTTAGGAGGTATATGTACTGGGGTCAAAGACCTTGGGCATATGGCAAGAGTTGTTGTCCGCTGATCCCATTGGATCAGTCGGCCAATTGCCTCCTGAAATTGGTGGAGACACGGAGAAGGGAATGCTGCGTCCCCACAGCAAACTCGTCTCCCGTCATTCGGAAGGGCGTGAGAATAGTACCCAATGCCCGACCTACCTGATGCAGGTTTTCTAGGGTTTTCCCTGCATCTCTTTAGGTGAAACACCGGGTAGGATCCTTAAACCATAGCCCGGGGGCCCTAGTCAACCCTTGCTAGGCTACCTTGCTCTACCTTCCGCATCCCCCCTTTTTTCAATTCCCTTCCTATGCTATTAAAGGGGAGTTGCCTGTTTCAGGATCATGTAGCCTGTTAACCAAAAAAAAAAAATATATAGGAGTGTTGAGGCAGATTCTCTGAAGAATATCTTTTGTGAAACGTGAGAGTGAGAGAGAGAGAGGAGTAGGAGGGAGGGAGGGAAGGATGGAAGGGAGGGAGGGAGACAATGAGAGCACTCTGTAAAAGTGACATTTTTTCCCCCTTTATTTCTCTCTTTTTACCCCCTCTTCTCCCTCTATTCTCCTCGTCCCGAGATTAAAGTCGTCCTTGTAGTATCGCAGGAGGGCGAAACAGTCGTATTATAAAAGGAGGATAGATGGACGGACGCAGCTACTATCGCCCAGGTCCCATGGTCCATTGCAAGGCTCCTGAGGGAGGAATAAGGGAGAGGATAACCCTGTCTGTCTGTTGTTGTTTCACCGACTTGCGGTCCTGCACCGCCATTACTTTTCATGGGGGGAGTTTCCCTGGGCGCAATGCAATGTGTCCCGAAATTCAGCAGTCACCAAATGTTGCTGTTGTTATCATCTGCACCGGACTCGACTAAATTATAACATATTCCCCTCAACCCCAATCTCCCGAAAAAGGAATTATTTGACCTACAAAAGCTGTGTGTGATATCTGTAAGAGTTTGTATATATATTTATATTATATTATTCCGGTACATGACGTTATAAAAATTTTAATTAAGGAAAATAACGGCATTATATGGATTGTTAAAAAAATTACCGCCCCTCCGCCCCCGTCCGAAGAGACTGTATGTGTGTGTGTGTGTGTTACCCCCTAATTCTGTTGAGTCCTGTTCGCCAAGGACACCTGTCGGGGAAAAAAAAAAATTGGTCGAAATAAAATAGTATGCGGAAGTGTGTTTTACAACCCCCCCTGCCCCCCCACACTTCCAACACCAACTTAGAGGGGGGGGGCGGTGATGATGATGATGATCTTTAACTTAAATAACATAAAAAAAAATTTTTTTTTGTCAGAATTAAACTCAGTGGCTCACATTACAGCAGTTTAAAGCCCAATCTCAAAAAAAAAATTTCTCTCGTTATTTTTTTTACGTGTGAAACCCCTTCCTCCACCCCCCCACCCTCCCCCGGTAAGAAGGCTCCCCCTTTGGATTGTGTATGGAGCTGAAATTAATACACTAGCAGAATCGGAGGAGAAACTATCAAATTAATTGATCCCCTAATTAGATAAAAAATATTATTGGCCGTTTTTGCTTATTTAAAATTTTCCGACCCCCTTTCCTACCTCCCCCCTCCACCACTCTAGGGATGTTAGCCGAGTCTTACCCCGGCTGATCTATACCACAGTTTTAGTCTATCAAAACTTACCCCCCCCCCCAAAAAAAACCGATATGTCGCGGGAAATATGGAGGGGGGGCGGAAATGGGAAGGGGGTGGGGGACGAGAGGTGGGCGGAAACCCAAACATACACTTTGGGAAAATTGAACGGTTTGAAAGAAAAATTATCCTTCTTGTACTCAAGTTTTCTTAAATTTTCTGCTCAGTATCTTTTTTTTAAAAAAAATTTCCTCTTTTTCTGTAAGAACCTTGTAGAAAATATTAGAAATCTTATTTTAAAAAAAAGGGATGAATGAAATCGGTAAAGTCGTTCTCAAGTTATGACGAGTCCAAGGGGAGGGGAAGGCGGCGGGGAAATAGGGGATTCATTTAAAGATTACGCCTCACCAAAAATATTATTTTTGTTATAGAAATACTTAAAAATAAAAAGAATGCCTTAATTAGAAAAAGAAGTAAAAAGGGGTGGTGAGGGGGAAGGGGAGAGGAGGAGGAGGGAAAAACCGTTCTCTTGTGGTCATGGTCCATTTTTCTTTCCTTAAGAACCTTGTAGAAAATATTAGAAACCCTATTTAAACTAAAAAAATAGGGATGAATGAAATCGGTAAAGTAGTTCTCAAATTATGGCGTGACCAAAGATGGGAAATAGGGATTGTTATAGAAATACTTAAAAATAAAAGGAATGCCTTAATTAGAAAAATAAGTAAAAAGGGGTAGTAAGGGCGAGGAGAGGGAGGAAAAAAACCGGTTCCCTTGCGGTGAAGATTCATTTTTCTTTCCGTAAGAACCTTGTAGAAAAATATTAGAAACCTTATTTAAGAAAAAAAATAGGGATGAATGAAATCGGTAAAGTCGTTCTCAAGTTATGGCGTGACCAAAGGGGGAGGGAATAGGGGATTCATTTAAAGAATACGCCTTACCAAAAATATTATTTTTGATATAGAAATACTTAAAAATAAAAGGAATGCCTTAATTAGAAAAAGAAGTAAAAAGGGAGGTGAGGGCGAGGAGAAAAAAACCGGTTCCCTTGCGTTCAAAGTCCATTTTTCTTTCCGTAAGAACCTTGTAGAAAATATTAGAAACCTTATTTAAGAAAAAAAATAGGGATGAATGAAATCGGTAAAGTCGTGAGCAAGGGGGGAAATAGGAGATTCATTTAAAGATTACGCCTCACCTAAAATTATTATTTTGGTTATAGAAATACTTAAAAATAAAAGGGGTCTCTTAATTAGAAAAGGAAGTAAAAAGGGTAGTAAATATGGGAGGTAAAGGGGGACGAGGAGGAAAAATCCGTTCTCTTAAGGTCAAGGGCCATTTTTCTTTCCGTAAGAACCTTGTAGAAAAATATTAGAAACCTTATTTAAGAAAATAGGGATGAATGAAATCGGTAAAGTCGTTCTCAAGTTATGGCGTGTCCAAAAGGAGGAGAAAATAAGGGATTCATTTAAAGAATACGCCGTACCAAAATTATTATTTTTGTTATAGAAATACTTGAAAATAAAAGGGGTGTCTTAATTAGAAAAAGAAGTAAAAAGGGGCGGTAAAGGGGGAGGGGAGGAAAAATCCGTTCTCTTGCGGTCAAGGGCCATTTTTCTTTCCGTAAGAACCTTGTAGAAAATATTAGAAACCTTATTTAAACTAAAAAAATAGGGATGAATGAAATCGGTAAAGTCGTTCTCAAGTTATGGCGTGACCAAAGATGGGAAATAGGGATTGTTATAGAAATACTAAAAAATAAAAGGAATGCCTTAATTAGAGAAAGAAGTAAAAAGGGGTGGTGAAAGGGAGGGGAGAGGAGGAGGAGGAGGAGGAGGGAAAAAGCGTTCTCTTGCGGTCATGGTCCATTTTTCTTTCCTTAAGAACCTTGTAGAGAATATTAAAAACCCTATTTAAACTAAAAAAATAGGGATGAATGAAATCGGTAAAGTAGTTGTCAAGTTATGGCGTGACCAAAGATGGGAAATAGGGATT
Source organism: Eucriotettix oculatus (assembly GCA_034510155.1). Classification (NCBI taxonomy): domain Eukaryota; kingdom Metazoa; phylum Arthropoda; class Insecta; order Orthoptera; family Tetrigidae; genus Eucriotettix; species Eucriotettix oculatus. The sequence continues at coordinate 123,648,567 of CM067378.1, forward strand.
GTTACAGAAATACTGAAAAATAAAAGGAATGCCTTAATTAGAGAAAGAAGTAAAAAGGGGTGCCGCGGGTTAGAGGAGAGGAGGAAAAAAATCCGTTCCCTCGCGGTCAAGGTCCATTGTGCTACAAGCTTTGGCCCTTCCTCAGCTTCTTCAGCTGCTGCTGCTGTATTTTATCTCTAAATCCTTTGCCTTTACTCAGAAACGGGGGCGGGGGGAGGGAAAAAAAGGCCGCGCCACGTAAAGAATATCTTTTTGACGGGGGGGAAGAAGATAAGGCGCCGAGGTTTTATAGAGAGAGGAAGCGGAATGAAGATAAGAATCATGTTCTCTTTATATTAATGAGGCTCCGGCGCTCAACTTTAAATAAAGATTGAACGAGAGAAGAAAAGCAGGACGCGGGTGATAATGGACGCTTAAAGCGTGAGACTTGATACAGCACCGACCATTTTAATGTACGTAAATACTGGAAGGGACCGAACATGAAAAAATAAAAGTCAATATTCATCTTCATTTTGAAGTTCCTTGACAACGCGGTGAGTAAATATCATTATTCAGCTTCTTTTCTTCCCCCCTCCCCCTTGGGGATATTCCACGGCAGAGAAAAATATAGATGAGAAGCGGATCAGAGAATAATGTCTGAGAAATCTAAAACCAAAGAGGGGTCTGAAAGAGACGCACAGACACGTCTAGCAAGAAGGGAGAGTAAAGGACGGGGGTGGGAGAGAGAAACAGAATAAGGAGGCAGAGTAATAGGGAGAATAAAAGGGAAAAAAAAATTAAGGGAAGCAGAGTAACATTAAGGTATTCCATTGTCCGTCTTAAGAAAGAAAGAGAGAAAAAAATATAGGAAGAGAAGTGAATCAGATTGAAAGGATGTCACAGAAACCAAAAAAAAAACAATGAGGTTAAGTTTATTATTTCCCCTCTGTGAAAGAGAAGCACAGATAAGTCTAGCAAGAAGGGAGAGTAAAGGACGGGGGGGAGAGAGAAACAGAATAAGGAGGCAGAGTAATAGGGAGAATAAAAGGGAAAAAAAAATTAAGGGAAGCAGAGTAACATTGGGGTATTCCATTGTCCGTCTTAAGAAAGAAAGAGAGAAAAAAATATAGAAAGAGAAGTGAATCAGATTGAAAGGATGTCACAGAAACCAAAAAAAACAATGAGGTTAAGTTTATTTCCCCTGTGAAAGAGAATCACAGATAAGTCTAGCAAGAAGGGAGAGTAAAGGACGGGGGGAGAGAGAAACAGAATAAGGAGGCAGAGTAATAGGGAGAATAAAAGGAAAAAAAAATTAAGGGAAGCAGAGTAACATTGGGGTATTCCATTGTCCGTCTTAAGAAAGGAAGTGAGAAAAAATGTAGGAAGAGAAGTGAATCAGATTGAAAGGATGTCAGAGAAACCAAAAAATAAAAGAGGTTAAGTTTTTTTCCCCTCTGTGAAAGAGAAGCACAGATACGTCTAGCAAGAAGGCAGAGTAAAAGGAGGGGAAAAAAACCAGAGTAAGGAGGCAGAGTAATAGAAAAAAAAATAGAAGGTACTCGGGAGACAGCGGAGTGAAAAAAAAGGAAAATTATTAGAGCAATTACTGCAACGTTTCGAACAGTGAGGAAAAGCCTGTTCGTCATCAGGGGGAAAAGGGGGAATCAGAAGAGTAATAGGAGAGAGTCTGTAGACTTACCCATAATAATTACCATGATAAACAATTAATCTTCCCTCTGCTATGGATTAAATATTATTACTAATTATATCAAAGCACCGCGATCGCGATGTCACCGCCTTCTACCCCCGGGACACTATATATTTTTAAATTCCTCCGAGGAACTCAATTTTTCTATTTCTTAAGCGACTTTAAAAATAACAGAGAAAAAAAAACAAACAGGAACACACAAAAAATTACCATTTGAAACTATTAGTAATTATTAATCAGACAAAAGATGGCAATCAACGTGGTCCTGGAGAAAAAGTTAGTGAAGGGAAAACCGAGGTGATGGAGTCTAGTATTGGGGAGGAAAAAAAACTGGAAAACCAAAGGACGTTAGATATTTTGAAGGAAATCATCATAATAATAACTAGAGTAGGATAGGAGAGGCAAAGAAAGGAATTTACTTACGGGGTAATATAAGAGTGTGAATTTTAGGAAATCGTTAATAAAAATGTTTGGCATGGAGCGAAACGTTGACTGCAGAAGTTATATAAGAGAAAGAATTTTTTTTTAGAAATGCGGTGCTGTAGGGAGAATGAGATGGATGCAAAGGGTGAGTAACCTCGAAATTCTTAACAGAATAGGGGAAGAGCAAAGAATTTAGACGAGAATGAAGGGATAAATTAATAAGCCACGTTTTGAGTCATAAGGATGTTGGAAAAGTAGTGCGTCGGGGGGGGGGGGAGGGGAGTTAAGAACAGAAGAGGGAGGCCAAGGATGGACTACGCTGAGCAGATTAGTGGAAGATGTGGTTGTTATGAAAAGGCTTTTTCTCGGGGTAGGCAAGTCTTTACGACTGAATACCGCCACAACAGGACAATTAATGGAGCCAATGTTGTTAATTTGTCAGGGTTTTCTGTGTCTCCTTTCTCGTGAAGTGATTCGCCGTCGCCTTCTAATAAGAACTTTTGTTGAACTCCTCCTACAAGATTACTTCTGGTGCAAAGCCAAAACGAGTCGTGAACTCTAGTCTTAGGGGCTGCCAACCTTACGACTCCCCGTAGTATAATGAGAATGGCTTCCCTCCCTCCTCCCTCTATCCCTAGCCCCCCTAATTGCCTGCGTGTTGGAACTCTGCCGCCCCCGCCGCAGCTGAGTGCGGGTCTGTGTAGTGCGGGGGCGGAGGCGGAGGCGGCTATGAATAACATCGCCTGTCGACATCGTCACTTTGACAATGTCCTCAGTGTCTCACTCCTTACCTTACCAATTATCTAACTAACGTGACGTGGATTTAAGGGAAAGAAATTGCGGGTTTTCACTATGTTTCATTATTGTAACCCTAAAAAAAATAATTAATTATTCCCGTCCCAATTCGGCAAAAAAAGAAAAGGTTTTCCTTTCTGGTCGTCAACATTCAGTTGCATAGACTTCATGGTAAAAGTGATTAATTATTCTTTCTTTCAAATAGAAAAATCAATTCTTTTAAAAAAAATAAATCTAAATGAAATTTTAATATTTTATTTTTACTCAATGAGAGAGAGAGAGAGAGAGATACAGAGAGGTAGAGAGAGAGAAAGAGATAAGGAGAGAGATAGAGATAGGGAGAGATAGTGATAGAGAGAGAGATTGATATATGTAAATATAGAGAGAGAGAGATAAGGAGAAAGATAGGGAGAGATAGTGATAGAGATAGAGAGAGATTGATATATATAGAGAGAGAGATAAGGAGAGAGATAGTGATAGAGATAGAGAGAGAGATTGATATATATATATATAGAGAGAGAGAAAGAGATAAGGAGAGAGATAGAGATAGGGAGAGATAGTGATAAAGAGAGAGATTGAGATAGAGAGAGAGATTGATATATATATATATAGAGAGAGAGAGAGAGATAGAGATAGGGAGAGATAGTGATAGAGAGAGAGATTGAGATATATATATATATATAGAGGGAGAGATAAGGAGAGAGATAGAGATACAAAGAGGTAGAGATAGAAATACAAAGAGATAGTGAGTCGATTGAGATACAGAGAGGTATAGATATAGAGTGAGAGATAAGGAGAGAGATAGAGATAGAGAGATTGAGATACAGAGAGGTATAGATATATAGAGAGAGATAAGGAGAGAGATATAGATAAAAAGAGGTAGAGATAGAGAGAGAGATAGAGATACAAAGAGATAGAGAGAGATTGAGATACAGAGAGGTATAAATATATATAGAGAGATAAGGAGAGAGATAGAGAGAGAGATAAGGAGAGAGATAGAGATACAAAGAGATAGAGAGAGAGAGATTGAGATACAGAGAGGTATAGATAGAGAGAGAGATAGATTAGGAGGGAGATAGAGAGAGATAGGGAGAGTTATATATATATATATATATATATATATATAGAGAGAGAGAGAGAGAGAGAGAGAGAGAGAAATATAGAGGAGAAATCGTCAGCGAGGGTTTAATGATTGACAGTACAATGGCTTCAGTTAGAGCAGTTAACAATTTTAGGAGTGTTTTTTTTATTTTGGGGGTGGTTTTGATGTGTATTATTGGTACAACTCTAAATGGTGTCTGTGCTTTTTACTAATAGAGGAAGGAACCGACGGGAGAAATTTTTTTTTACTGTAGTGAGTGTAATTACCTCATTACTCAAGTCTAGTAGAATGTAGTCCTTAATGAGGATTTGTGCAAAGGACCGTCGAAGGAGGATTTTAAGGGTCGTCAACGCTTCCTGGAGTGTTTCAGCCTCTCCTCCTTTATCCTTAACTGGAAGTCATGTGGAGGAGAGTGTGAGAACGTGTGTAACACTTGTGAATGATGCATCATGGAACGCGGCCATCTTTCCCCCTCCCCCTCCTCACCCCTCTGTGGTCGTATATCAGTGGTCCAGGAAAGCCTTGTTTACTTCTCCGGGAATATATATTCTTCTCCTCTTGGCTCCATTACTGCCGCCTCTCTCTCTCTCTCTCTCTCTCTCTCTCTCTCCACCTTTCCCTTTACCCTCCAGATTTATAGACGCACAAATTATTTCATAGATTACTATATTAAAAAATTCTCCAGCGTCAACCGAATTAAAAGGAAGATAAACGACCGATAAATTTACCTCATCCTACAGATGTTACTATATTTTTTAAAAAAACTTTTTAAAAGTGTCAATGCAACAAAACTTTATTATTTGTTAATAAACCATCCTCCCTGAGAGAGAGAGAGAGAGAGAGAGAGAGAGAGAGAGAGAGAAGATAAACTGGATCATTTGGGTGAAATAGTGACGATATTGAGGAAGAAAGAAGAAGAAGGCTAATGAACGAGACGCTACCCTCTGGTTTGGGGGGAAATCATCCCCGTGAGAAAACTTTATCCAGCAGTTACACCTACGTTCCTTATTAACTTTTGATATTCATAAATCTTGAAGGAAAATGTCGAATTAAAAACAAATTTTCCTTTTTATAATGTTTAAAAATAATGAGGGTGATCCTTAAAAAAAACACAGAGAAATATTATTACCGCCCCCTAAATTATGGTAATTTTATTATTACGTTAATTGTAGTGGTTTTTTTCCTAATGGCGGCATTTGATTGGTGCTTGATCGGAGAGTCGGAGGTCCAAATTAGCGCCCCCCTCATTTTGGTAATTTTATTACGTTAATAATTGTAGTATTTTAGCCAATGGCGGCATTTGATTGGTGCTTGATGGATCGGACAGTCGGAGGCGGCGGTGGCGTAGTTCCAAATTACCGCCCCCTTTAATTAAGTAATATTATTATTACGTTAATTGTAGTGTTTTTTTCCTAAAAATGGAGGCATTTGATTGGTGCTTGATTGATCGGACAGTCGGAGGCGGCGTAGTTCCAAAATTACCGCCCCCCTTATTACAGTAATTTTATTATTACGTTAATTGTAGTATTTTAGCTAAAAATGGCGGCATTTGATTGGTGCTTGATTGATCGGACAGTAGGAGGCGGCGTAGTTCCAAAAATTAACGCCCCCCTTATTTTTGGTAATTTTATTATTACGTTAATTGTAGTATTTTAGCTAAAAATGGCGGTATTTGATTGGTGCTTGATCGATCGGACAGTCGGAGGTGGCGTAGTTCCCAAAATTACCGCCCCCCTTATTACAGTAATTTTATTAGTACGTTAATTGTAGTATTTTAGTTAAAAATGGCGGAATTTGATTGGTGCTTGATTGATCGGACAGTCGGAGGCGGCGTAGTTCCCAAAATTACCGCCCCCCTAATTATGATAATTTTATTATTACGTTAATTGTAGTATTTTAGTTAAAAATGGCGGTATTTGATTGGTGCTTGATTGATCGGACAGTTGGAGGCGGCGTAGTTCCCAAAATTACCGCCCCCTTATTACAGTAATTTTATTATTACGTTAATTGTAGTATTTTAGCTAAAAATGGCGGTATTTGATTGGTGCTTGATCGATCGGACAGTCGGAGGCGGCGTAGTTCCCAAAATTACCGCCCCCCTTATTACAGTAATTTTATTATTACGTTAATTGTAGTGTTTTAGCCAATGGTAGCATTTGATTGGTGCTTGATTGATCGGACAGTCGGAGGCGGCGTAGTTCCCAAAATTACCGCCCCCCTTATTACAGTAATTTTATTAGTACGTTAATTGTAGTATTTTAGCTAAAAATGGCGGTATTTGATAGGTGCTTGATCGATCGGACAGTCGGAGGCGGCGTAGTTCCCTAATTAGCGCCCCCCTTATTTTGGTAATTTTATAAGTACGTTAATTGTAGTATTTTAGCTAAAAATGGCGGTATTTGATTGGTGCTTGATCGATCGGACAGTAGGAGGCGGCGTAATTCCAAAAATTAACGCCCTCCTTATTACAGTAATTTTATTATTACGTTAATTGTAGTATTTTAGCTAAAAATGGCGGTATTTGATTGGTGCTTGATCGATCGGACAGTCGGAGGCGGCGTAGTTCCCAAAGTTAGCGCCCCCCTTATTTTTGGTAATTTTATTATTACGTTAATTGTAGTGTTTTTTTCCTAATGGCGGCATTTGATTGGTGCTTGATCGATCGGACGGTTCCCAAAATTTACAGTAATTTTATTATTTAGTTAATTGTAGTATTTTAGCTAAAAATGGCGGTATTTGATTGGTGCTTGATTGATCGGACAGTCGGAGGCGGCGTAGTTCCCAAAGTTAGCGCCCCCCTCATTTTGGTAATTTTATTATTACTTTAATTGTAGTATTTTAGCTAAAAATGGCGGCATTTGATTGGTGCTTGATTGATCGGACAGTAGGAGGCGGCGTAGTTCCCAAAGTTAGCGCCCCCCTTATTTTTGGTAATTTTATTATTACTTTAATTGTAGTGTTTTTTTTCCTAATGGCGGCATTTGATTGGTGCTTGCTTGATCGGACAGTCGGAGGCGGCGTAATTCCAAAATTAGCGCCCCCCTCATTTTGGTAATTTTATTATTACGTTAATAATTGTAGTATTTTAGCTAAAAATGGCGGCATTTGATTGGTGCTTGTTTGATCGGACAGTTGGAACCGGCGTAGTTCCCAAAATTAGCGCCCCCCCTTATTTTTGGTATTTAAATCTTTAAAAAAAAAGGGCTCCAAAATTTACAGAAATTCGAAGTAACTTTTAGGAAGGAAAAATAAATTTGTTACTGTGTAATGTAAATGATTCAAATTTTAAATTCAGATAATAAATTATTTGATTGTTAAATTTTTGCCGCCTCTATAAAGCGCCACGTGGAGGCCGCATCTCTGCCACCCCCCGGCCGCCGCCCCCGGCCACACTGTTCTCTGGTTTCTCACAGGGGCTTAATTATTTCGTTTATCCTTACCCTGATACTTTCAGGAGTTTTTTTATATATATAATTGTCCTTAAATTTCTCCCCTGAGGTTGGTAACAACATTTTCCGAAACGTTCATTCTGTGACATTAAAGACTATTTGATGTTTTTTTTAAATGTAATTTAACAACAACAGGCACACGTTTTGTTTACCATCCTTAATATTGTCCCGGGTCCTGATTATATTTAATTAAATTCCGACTGGTTTATAAGGAAGTACGTCACTGCGGCGCTGGGAAAAAAAATAAAATAAAAAATTTATCTTGTCCGAGGTTTTTTTTTTTTTGGATTCGTCACTTGAGTTGGCAAGGAAAATAGTCTGCAGTCTCCCTTTATTTTAGCATCATATATACCGTCAGTCCTCGAGACGCAATTAATCTGCTCCATTTCGAGTGTGAAGTTCGGCGTGTAATTCAATTTCTAATTAAAGGATTTACAACCGGTACAAATAGACAGACGTACATCTGGAAGCGAGAAACTCATTTAAGTTGGTAGGTTCCAAGACAGCCAAGTGGGAGATTTCCATTAAAAAGTTCCGCCCTCCAGCAATTCGAATTGCCGCAGCCAGGCAGCCAGGGCGTCGTAGGGCTCATCAATCGGGGTCGGGAGTGAGTCGCCGCGCGGCCAGGTAACAACTAATCCACTACGACGCCATTTTGTAAAACAACTTACATTACGAAATTCATTTACAAAGTGAATTAAATAGCAATTTCATAGACAATTTGAAAATGTTTATCTAAGAACGACGCCATTTTGTACCAACTTCCGCTACGAAATTCGTTACAAGATTAAAGAAATTTCATAGATAATTTGAAAATGTTTATTTAAGAACGACGCCATTTTGGAACAACTTCCGCTACGAAAATCATTACTAGATGAAGGAAATTTCATAGATAATTTAAAAATGATTATTTAAGAACGACGCCATTTTGAAAACAACTTCGGCTACGAAATTCATTTAAAAAGTGAAGGAAAAATTAAATAGCAATTTCATAGACAATTTGAAAATGTTTCTTTAACAACGACGCCATTTTGTACCAACTTCAGCTACGAAATTCGTTACAAGATGAAGGAAATTTCATAGATAATTTGAAAATGTTTATCTAAGAACGACGCCATTTTGTACCAACTTCAGCTACGAAAATCAGTACAAGATAAAAGAAATTTTAATTACAATTTCACAGCTAATTTGAAAATGTTTATTTAAGAACGACGCCATTTTGTACAAACTTCGGCTACGAAATTCATTTACAAAGTGAAGGAAAAATTAAATAGCAATTTCATAGACAATTTGAAAATGTTTATTTAAGAACGACGCCATTTTGTACCAACTTCCGCTACGAAATTCATTTACAAGGTGATGGAAAAATTTAATTACAATTTCACACCTAATTTGAAAATGTTTATTTAAGAACGACGCCATTTTGTACCAACTTCGGCTACGAAATTCATTTACTAAGTGAAGGAAAAAGTAAAAGGCAATATCATAGACAATTTGAAAATGTTTATTTAACAACGACGCCATTTTGTACCAACTTCCGCTACGAAAATCATTACAAGATAAAAGAAAATTGAATTACAATTTCACAGCTAATTTGAAAATGTTTATTTAACAACGACGCCATTTTGTGAAACAACTTCGATTACTACATTTATTTAGTAATTATTGCCCTATAGTTAGGATTTTAATTTAGCATAAAGCTGAATGAAGTAAGTTAAGTAATTACATACAAGGGTTTTACAATAATTGTAGATGTAAATTAAAATCTCTTAATTATCGCCCTATAGTTAAGATTTTAATTTATCCTAAAGCTTAAGTAAGTTAATTAGTTACATACAATGATTTTCCAATAATTGTAGTTGTTAAATAAAATCTCCTAATTATTGCCCTATAGTTTGCATTTTAATTCAGGTTAAAGTTAAAGTAAATGAAATAATTATATACAACGTTTTTACAATAATTATAGTTTTAAATTAAAATCTCCTAATTATTGCCCTATAGTTAGGATTTGAATTTAGCTTGAAGTTAAAGTATATCAAATTATTACATACAAGGGTTTTACAATAACTGTAGTTGTTAAATAAAATTTCGTAATTATTGCCCTATAGTTAGGATTTGAATTTAGCTTGAAGTTAAAGTATATCAAATTATTAAATACAAGGGTTTTACAATAATTATAGCTGGAAATTAAAATCTCCTATAGTTAGGATTTCAGTTTACCTTAAAGCTGAAGTAAGTTAACTAATTACATAAAAGGGTTTTCCATTAATTGTAGATGTAAATTAAAATCTCCTATAGTTAGTTTTTTTAGTTTAGCTTAAAGCTGAATGAAGTAAGTTAAGTAATTACATACAAGGGTTTTACAATAATTGTAGTTGTACATTAAAATCTCCTAATTATTGCCCTGTAGTTAGGATTTGAATTTAGCTTGAAGCTAAAGTAAGCTAATTAGCTACATACTATGATTTTCCAATAATTGTAGTTGTTAAATAAAATTTCGTAATTATTTACCCTATAGTCTGGATTTTAATTAAGGTTAAAGTAATTAAAATAATTACATACAAGGGTTTTACAATAATTGTAGCTGTAAATTAAAACTTGTATTGTTTAGCTTAAAAATGAAATAAGTTAAGTAATTACATGCAAGGGTTTTACAATAATTGTAGCTGTTAATTAAAATCTCTTAATTATTGCCCTATAGTTAGTATTTCAATTGAGCTTGAAGCTGAAATAAGTTAAGTAATTACATACAAGGATTTTACAATAATTGTAGTTGTTAATTAAAATCTCCTAATTATTGCCCTATAGTTAGTATTTCAATTGAGTTTGAATCTGAATGAAGTAAGTTAAGTAATTACATACAAGGGTTTTACAATAATTGTAGTTGTACGTTAAAATCTCCTAATTATTGCCCTATAATTAGGATTTTAATTGAGCTTAAACTTAACGTAAGTCTAATAATTACATACCAGGGGTTTTACAATAATTATAGTTGTAAATTAAAATCTCCTACTTATTGTCCTATACAACTGTTTTGCTGTTCTCTTTTTGTTTTACTCTTTTACATTAGTCTTATTTTTTTTTAATGGAACCAGAGAACTCGGGTCAGAAAGACTGATAATTACAACAAAATTTTGAATTGATCATGAAATACCAATCCTGTGATTGGGAGGAGGAGGAGGGGGAAAAAGGGAGAATTCATATGGAATGCAGCTGAAAAACGAATACCGAGAGGAATTTTATTTTTATTTTTTTTTGAGTGTGGGAGGAGGTGAATGTCGATGATACAGGAGAGAGAGAGAGAGAGAGAGAGAGAGAGAGAGAGAGAAAGGTGACAGAGTTACGACCAATTAGAGCACGAGACATCTCTATCGCTGTTGGAATTTGCACGTCCGTGTGTGCACTCGGGCGAAACCGCGCAGGTTGATGATGAATCGTCGCGATGCATCATCATCATCACTGTCCCTCCCGGCTCATTTGTTTCTTACGGTGGCTAGGCACACCACAGACAGACACGCACACACGCTGCCAACATCACAATATCTAAATCACAGGTGAAGTGTGGACGTGAAATACACACACACATGGACCCAAGGCGGGTGAAAAGGAGGATCCGTCAATGGGCCAACAAATTTCATAGCAATCTTTCCATTGAGTTGTACATTTCATCAATTTATTATTATTATTTATTATTCCTTACTTACTTGGCTGCTATTTGCGCCCCGAGGCTGTGACTGCAGCAGCAGCAGCAGCTATATATACAAAGAAAAAAGCACAAAAATAAAACACACAAATACAATCACACGAAAAGTTTACACACTAAGGAAGAAATTTTGAAGTGTAGTAGTTTTTTTTTATATCTGAAAAAAAGAAAAAACAAAGGAGCCACACACACACAGAAAAAATCACTTCACTGCACTTCACTACTATTATCACTTCACTCATCCTAAGAACTACTCACTTAAGTTTTCCTTAGCCTATTCCTAAACTGCTTTACGCTGCCCCCAGGGGGGGGGGAGGAAAGTCGTGAGTATTTCTGTGCAGGAGGCAAAGGAAGGATTTACAATCGCCTATTGAGACCTATTTTACAAATGAAAATTTTTTCCCTACGTCTGTACGTTGTTGTTGCCCCCCACCCTTTTTCTTTAATTTTGAACGAGTGGTCAATTTTTTTTAGAAATATAATTTGGCGCCGCTGTAGTAGTGAGATGATGGTTTTTGTTATTTCTCTTTTCCAGGCTCCTCTGTGTGTGTGTGTGTGTGGTTCTCACCCCCCTTATAAGGCTTTATATATTGCCTCTCGCATGTTTTCCTTCTATTACTGAGACCTTCTAAATTCTCGTGAGGAGGATTCATGGCGAATCACCTGACCCCCACTACCCCCTAAAAAAACAATTTTTTATCAGCCCGTTTTTGTATACCTTTAAGTTTGGTTCTCTTGGACAACAATTTGCCCTTTGTAGGCAAACAATGTTCTATTTCCTGCTGTTATTATTACTTTGATTTCTTCCTCTATTCCATTATTTTTGTCATTATTTATTATTTTTCCTATCACTATTGTGACGGTCCTGGTCTATATCCCATGTACTTGGTTTTCTTTTGCTATTATTAATAATTATGGTTAAACTGTTCAGATTTTATCTTTTAATTCGTGGAAGAACGGTTCCATTTTTTTATCTTTTTCATATTGTTATAAGCAATAATTGTCGTCCTCATATTCCTTAATCTATTAGATATATTACCTGTGATATATAATTATGTCCATTGACAGACCAAAAATAATTTGTAGCTGACTATGGGTCAACCCTGTTAAAAAACCCGAATTCGATATCAAATTCATAACGGGAGGAGGAGGAAGAGGAGAGATCACCTGTTTAAATTACAAGCAAGGAACCCCCAAAAAAAACACAGACGTTGGGAAAATACTCATTCCTAAAATAGGACTGGAATTAATATTGACTGGAACAATCTTCCTGCAGGAGTGTTTTTTTTTTTGGGAAAGGGGTGAGGAACTTCCTCTAACATAAACGAAAAATTTTACGACTTGATCTAAGTTTAGTTGCAGTGCAGTGACGTCATCAGTGCTGCTGCCAATGTTATACTACTACAGTGAAATATATTTCCAGTGCTTTTTTTTCGTATTTTTTTCTTTTTGTTTTTTCAGGCAAAAACAATATTATTCCTTTCTTTTTTTAAAAAAAATCATCTTCTAATAATATGACTCCATTATACTTATTTATTTATATTGAATATAATTATAGTTTCAACTATAGGGTTAAATATGGTCCTTTACGACGACCAGATTATTAATTATTGTGTTAAGTTGTATGTGTGTGTGTATCTGCCTGCACACAGGGGAAGCGGCTACAGCAGTTGGAGATTTAATAAATACAACATACAAGTAAGGTTGTTGACTCCTGCCCCTTGTCTTTGCTAGTCTCAGAGACATTTTCGTTTAATCTGGATTTTTTTTTTACTTTCTCCGTTTCCCTCAACTTAATTTCTTCCCACCCTCATGTAATTGTTAATTTTTTTTCCACCCTCCCACCTCCTTCCCCCCTTGTCAAGGTTTCAATTTTTACTTTAATTATGTTTACAGTTGTTTATCATATTTATCTTATAAATTTAAAGAATTCTGAACTGGAATTCTTAGAATTTAATTCTGACCGCAGAGTTGGATTATCTACACTGCTCAAGGGTCTTTGCCTGCCTGCGCGGATATAAAACGGTGCAGGGAACTACTCAGTTGTAATACGTCAACTCTTCAGCGATGATAACAGGGAATAAAGAACGAACGTAGTCTCCTCCTCCCTCTCCCTTGCACGAATTTTAAACTTTTAACGAAAAACGTCAAGTCACAAAAGGAAACGGATTAACAAGAGCCGCTTGTGACTGAGAGAGAGAGAGAGAAAAGGGGGAGAGGAGGGGTGGATAAAAAAAAATATGAAAGAAGAAGCAACGTTAAGTCCGAAAAATTAGGGGGGAGGGGGAGAGGGAGGAGATTAAAATTAATACCGTGACAGGGGAAACGCCGGAGGTAATTTCAGGTCAACCATTTTGGGGAGCAACGAAAATAATATTTAATTTTTATTCTTCTCGTTAAAAAGATCCCAGGGCATTTTCTCCAAGGCGGGGGTGGGTGGGGGGGGGTAGAGGAAAGGGGAAGGGGGGTTGTTTTCGCTTGTCTTCCCGTAGTGGAAACGTCTCGTCAACCCCCTCCCTTCACCTCCTCCTCCTTTCCCTTCTACCGAAGCAAAAATAATATTAATTTTAATGGCTAATATGTCTACCGGACTAGTAGAGGGGGGAAAAACCCCAAAGGTGACGGAGCGTAGTTTGGGGGAGTTACAAGGGTGGTGTTAGATTGGGAAGGGGGATATTTTGACGGAAGTTAAGGAATTCTGCAAGGATAGCAAGGAAGAGGAATTTGCTAACGGGTAATATAAGGATTAATAGGGAGGGGGAATCGAGGTAATTGAGTGTAATATAGGGGAAACAGTGGAATGACAAAGGCTGTTAGATTGGGAAAGGGATATTTTGACGGATGTTAAGGAATTCTGCTACTAACTAGAGTAGGATAGCACAGGATAGCAAGGAAGAGTAATTTTGCTAACGGGTAATATAAGGATTAATAGGGAGGGGGAATCGAGGTAATTGAGTGTAATATAGGGGAAACAGTGGAATGACAAAGGCTGTTAGATTGGGAAAGGGATATTTTGACGGATGTTAAGGAATTCTGCTACTAACTAGAGTAGGATAGCACAGGATAGCAAGAAAGAGAAATTTACTTACGGGTAATATAAGGATTAATAGGGAGGGGGAATCGAGGTAATTGAGTGTAATATAGGGGAAACAGTGGAATGACAAAGGCTGTTAGATTGGGAAAGGGATATTTTGACGGAAGTTAAGGAATTCTGCAAGGATAGCACAGGATAGCAAGGAAGAGTAATTTTGCTAACGGGTAATATAAGGATTAATAGGGAGGGGGAATCGAGGTAATTGAGTGTAATATAGGGGAAACAGTGGAATGACAAAGGCTGTTAGATTGGGAAAAGGATATTTTGACGGAAGTTAAGGAATTCTGCAAGGATAGCACAGGAGGGCAAGGAACAGGAATTTAATAAGTGTGAATATTAGGAATTCGTTGCTAAAAAAAATTAAAAGTTTCCTATTGAGCGTTACGTTATATGAAGGGGGGTGAAAAATATGTGGACGATAGGAGTTTGGCGGGAAAAGGAAAAAAGAATTGAGGACTTTGAAAAATGTGGTGCGCTATAGGAGAATGAGATGAAGTGGATAGTGGATTAGAATCAATAACGAGGAATTTCTAAGCAGAATAGGGGGGAGGGGGATGGGGGAAGGGAAAGGCGAACAATGATGGAGGTCGTTGATTAAGAGAAAGGGATAGATTAATAGTGTCACATGTTTTTAAGAGGGATGTGAGAGTGAGTGTGTGTGTGTGTGTGTGTAGGAGAGGGTAAGAACAGAAGAGGGAGGCGAAGGATGGAACACGTTAAGCAGATTAGGGAATGGTGTTGGATGTGATAGTTACGCGGTAGTGAAAAGGCTTGCGCGAGGTACTCATTATACAGTTCTGAAGTGTATTAAACTCTCCAAATTCCTCCATCTTGTGTTGGCCCATATATATTTTCCTTTTAGGACCTTCCCTTTCCAAAAAAAAAAATCTGTCGTTTGTTGTCTTGGATCATGTCCATTTTTCGGCTCCATATAAGGGAAGAGGGTCTTTTTAAGGCTTTATTTTTTGGTCTTAATGCTTAGTTGGGGTGAGATTTCAGCCCATGATTATTTTTAATTCAGCTACTAAATTTCTTGCTGATACATCATCATCATCATCATCATTATTATTATTTTGTATTGTCAGGCTTCCCAGATACTTAACTTTACTTACCCCCCTTTTTCATTAATTTCCAAGTATCTGTCCTTTTTGTGTGTGTGTGTGTGTGTGGGTCGGTCCCCTTATTTCCATGTATATTTGAGTTTTTGGTTTTTTTTTCTTCTTTCTCTATCCCCTTCTATTAACAGTTAAATCCAATTTTTTTACCTCGGCCACAATAATTTCCTAATTCGTGATCTATCTCGAGAAATTTTGCAACAACAATAACAACAAAAAAAGAAAAAACCGCCCCGTAATTAATCCAGGAGTCACGCACGACGTCTCGATCTCTTCTGGTAATATCGATTTTACGACGATAATCGATTATTTGCTGCTGCAACTTTCCAACCCACGAGGTCGGACCCAATTAAAAGTTTTTGAGATGTCTCTTAATAAAATTTTCCTTGATAATCCAATTTGAAACGACTGTTTGGAAAAGAGAGAGAGAGAGAGAGAGAGAGAGAGAGAGAGAAGACGAACTTTAAAGTTGCGAGTTTTGTAGCCAAGTCTTTTCTTCTTCCCCCTTTTCCGGGTTTTCCCCTTCTTCCCCAAGGTTTATCGTCGTCCTGCGCCTCTCTCTCTCTCTCTCTCTCTCTCTCTCTCTCTCTCTCTCTCTCTCTCTCTTTTCCAAGCAAGTTGTTCATTAATGGAAAAAGGCAAACGTTTCTAACAGTTTAAATGTGTAGATTCATGCAAATATCGAATGTGAATTCCCTCGGATGGGATCCCTCTATAGGTAAAAATTATCTACAACGTGTATAAATTTCTTCTAGGGGGTTTTTCCAACCGGGGTCAAAGGATTTTAAACAGTGACGTTTCTTGCCATCATCGTCATCATCATCTTCAGTCACAGAAGTGTCAAATTCATTCGGCAAGTGTAAGCATTTATATATATAGTCTGAAGGCAAGACCGCCTGTGATTGGCTACATGTCTCCCATTGGTCCACTTGCCTGTTCGTGCTCTAGTCTCCCGTGGCTGTGGTCACGCGGCCCCTACGTAGTAACCTGTGTGTATGACTGCGGCGGCGACGACGACGTTCGCGAGGGCACAAAAAAAAGTCTCATCATAACTTGAATTAAAGGTTCTGTTATATTTAATCATTGATATCTGGGGAATCACAGGGGAACCAAGGTAACTAAATATCAAAGATTTAGATTAATTGTTGTTTCCATTAATCCTCCTCGGATTGAGGAATTAATAGGATGATACGTCATAAAATAAAAAATTAAAAAATGAACAAAATAAATTACATAATTAAAGACAAATAATCTTAGAAAATAAATTAATAAAAGAAAATGTATATATAGTAAAAAGTCAATATTAAAACAACGCAGGGACACACACACACACACACACGATGATGTCACACACACAGACAACGTAGCCTGTGCGTGTGGCTGCGTGTGGCGGCGGCGACGACGACGTTCGCGAGGCCTCAAAAAAGTATCATAACTTGAGTTAAAGGCCCTGTTTTTATTTAATCATTGATATCTGGGGAATCACAGGGGAACCAAGGCAGCTAAATATCAAAGGAAAGGTAACAGTTGTTACAATACTATTTATTTTTTTTTGTTGTTGGTTGTTTGTACTGGTAGTAGTAGCTTTATAATTATTATGTTCCATGACCGCCGTGACAGGATTACTCCTTTTTCAGTAATATTTTACTTAAGGATCTGCTGATTTAAGATGTGAAGATAGAGAGAGGAATCACCCTGTCGTCATAGTTTATTTTCCCCTCTGATCCCTCAGTTCGTGTTTTGCGTGTAATTAGTTAAGTTAACCAACCCTAAGCTGATGGAATAAATCAAACAATAATTTATTCTGGAGGTGGAGGCGGAGGCGGATGTGGAGGCGGCGGTGGAGGCGGAGGCGGTGGCTAATCTGAGTAGTAACAGATGTCAGGCCCTGAGGATTAACACGATCCTGTCCCGCTGCTGTTGTTGTTGCTCCTGTTGTGGACAACGTGACGTCACTGTTTGTCGTCACAATGGCGGACACTCACTCGCTGTTTGACGTGACGAGGATCAGCAGATTTTTTACCCGACTATATTTTTAAAAATCCAACCGTTAAATGAGCAGATACTTAAGTAAAAATATTACTCAAAAGGAGTAATCCTGTCACGGCGGTCGTGGAACATAATAATAATAATAATAATAATAAAGTTACTGCCAGTACAACAACAACAACAAAAAATATATAGTATTGTAACAAATCTTTCCTTTGATATTTAGCTACCTGGGTTCCCGGTGATTCCCGGGATATCGACGCTTAAATATAACAGAACCCTTTAATTCAAGTTTATGATACCCTTTTGAGGCCTCGCGAACGTCGTCGTCGCCGCCGCCGCACGCACAGGCTACGTTGTGTGTGTGGCAACGTGTGTCCGTGTTGTTTTAATATTGACTTTTGTCGATATATATACATTTTCTTTTATTAATTTATTTTTTAAGATTATCTGTCTTTAATTATTATGTACTTTATTTTGTTTATTTTTTAATGTTATGACGTATCCTCCTATTTCCTCAATCAAGGAGGATTAATGGAACCAACAATAAATCTAAATCTTAATCTTTGATATTTAGCTGCCTGTGGTTCCCCAGATATCAATGCTTAAATATAACTGAACATTTACTCAAGTTATGATACTTTTTTAAGGTCTCGCGAACGTCGTCGTCGCCGCCGCCGCCGCGCGCAGCCACACGCACAGGCTACGTAGTGCGTGTTCCTCAGTGTGTGTGTGTGTGTCCCCGGTGTTGTGTTTATATTGACTTATATACATTTTCTTTTATTAATTTATTTTTTAAGATTATTTGTCTTTAATTATTATGTACTTTATTTTGTTCATTTTTTTAATTTTTAATGTTATGACGTATCATCCTCCTATTAATTCCTCAATCGAGGAGGATTAATGGAGAAACAACAATTAATCTAAATCTTTGATATTTAGCTGCCTTGGTTCCCCGGTGATTCCCCAGATATCAATAACAGAACCTTTAATTCAAGTTATGATACTTTTTTGTGCCCTCGCGAACGTCGTCGTCGCCGCCGCCGCACGCACAGGCTACTTGTGTGAGTGTGTCTGACATCATCGCGTGTGTGTGTCCCTCCCTGTGTTGTGTTTATATTGACTTTTATCTATATATACATTTTCTTTTATTAATTTATTTTTTAAGATTATTTGTCTTTAATTATTATGTACTTTATTTTTTTAATTTTTAATGTTATGACGTATCCTCCTCCTATTAATTCCTCAATTCGAGGATGATTAATGGAAAAACAACAATAAATCTAAATCTTTGATATTTAGCTACCTGTGATTCCCCAGATATCGACGCTTAAATATAACAGAACCCTTTAATTCAAGTTATGATACTGTTTTTTGAGGCCTCGCAAACGTCGTCGTCGCCGCCGCACGCACGCACGCACGCATACACAGGGTAAGATTAATAGGCCAAGTTTTTTTAAAAATTAAGGATCTTGTATAAAATAGGCATTAGAGGGAAGGGAAGAGTAGAGGGAGAGGGGGAAAAAGAGGAATAATTTTAGAGATTTATTTTTATTTTAACATGAATGTATTTTAGAAATGTTTTTTTTTTCAATTTAGTAAAGTAAAACATTTTTCTGAAAGCCCCAATACTTTCCCTTATTATTATTATTATTATCCTCCTTTTGTAATTATTCAAACCGGCATGAAAGTATTTTTTCCCCGTGTCCTTTTCACAGGGGTAAGGGTTTTTTTCTCTCCCCTCTCCTCCCCTCCCCCTCATGGGTTGACTGTAAGGATCTCTGTAAAGGGACTCACCCACTTATCGGTTGTTCCCGCAGCCAATTAACCTGTCCATGGGAAATGGGCAATGAGCCACGAGAACTGGTCCAAGC
Source organism: Eucriotettix oculatus (assembly GCA_034510155.1). Taxonomy (NCBI): domain Eukaryota; kingdom Metazoa; phylum Arthropoda; class Insecta; order Orthoptera; family Tetrigidae; genus Eucriotettix; species Eucriotettix oculatus. The sequence goes on from CM067378.1 coordinate 123,667,798, forward strand.
AATTTCCGCCATCAGAGGGACGGACACACACACACACACACACACACACACCCTGAACCCTCCTCCACGTGGACAGAGTCTAGCCAAAGGGAGGGAAAGGAGGAAAACCCCTGGGGGGAAAAAAGCCAGTTAAAAGACGTGGAAATAGTTAATTGGTACAAAAATTAAATAAAAATCTTTTAATGAACGATTCATAATTTTTTTTAACCTCGAGAAAATATACAAGAAAAGGGAAAAATATTTTTAATGAGAAACCATTTTTTCTAATCTCAATTTTAGAAAACATCTAAAGTGAATAATAATTACAATAATACTAATAAGACTTCACCCAGGGAAATTAAGAAAGGATAATAATAATAATAATAATAATAATGAAAATTAAAAATAAATTAAAGGAAAATAAAAATAATATTTTACTTGATTTAGGAAGAGGAAAAAATTAGCTCAATTCATTATTATTATAATAATGACATCAACAGAAAATTCAGATTTAACCATTATACATATATATATATATATATATATATGTAAAGCTGTAATCCATTATTGATTAATTGAATTAAACGAGAAAATATACAACAAAAAAGGAAAAATATTTTTTATGAGAAACCATTTTTTCTAATCTCAATTTGAGAAAACATCTAAAGTGAATAATAATAAAAATAATATTAATAAGACTTCGCCCAGGGAAATTAAGAAAGGATAATAATAATAATAATGAAAATTAAAAATAAATTAAAGGAAAATAAAAATATAAATTTTTTACTAGATTTAGAAAGAGGAAAAAATTAGCTCAATTCTTTAAAATGACATCAATAGAAAATTCAGCTATAAACCATAATACATATATATGTAAAGCTGTAATCCACTATTGATTAATTGAATAGAACGAGAAAATATACAACAAAAAGTAAAAATATTTTTTATGAGAAACCATTTTTTCTAATCTCAATTTGAGAAAAGATCTAAAGTGAATAATAATAAAAATAATATTAATAAGACTTCGCCCAGGGAAATTAAGAAAGGATAATAATAATAATAATGAAAATTAAAAATAAATTAAAGGAAAATAAAAATATAATTTTTTTTACTAGATTTAGAAAGAGGAAAAAAATTAGCTCAATTCTTTAAAATGACATCAATAGAAAATTCAGCTATAAACCATAATACATATATATATGTAAAGCTGTAAACCACTATTGATTAATTGAATAGAACGAGAAAATATACAAGAAAAAATAAAAATATTTTTTTAAAATAAACTAATTTTTTCTAATCTTAATTTGAGAAAACATCTGAAGTGAATAATAATAATAATATGACTTTGTCCAGGGAAATTAAGAAAGGATAATAAGAATAATGAAAATTAAAAATAAATTAAAGGAAAATAAAAATATAAATTTTTACTAGATTTATAAAGAGGAAAAAATTAGCTCAATTCTTTAAAATGATATCAAAAAAAATAATAATAACAATAATATTAATAAGACTTCGGCCAGGAAGATGTGGAAACGTCGCTGTTTACTGAGAAGACTACGCGGTTGGAAAGCCGAGAAACGTTTCTACATATTGAATTAACTAATTGAATAGACTGTTTGTATAGAGACAGTGAACCACCGTCGTCGTCACTCCCTGGGATGTCTCCCTAACACACACACACAACATCAATACACCAATAACAACAACAACACGTTCACTTCAAAGATAATATAACTTCAATAGTTTTTTTCTTTACTGTTTATATTCATTGTAATTTTCACCATTTGTGACCTTCAGTATTATTAATTTCTCTTTGTGGTCAACAATTTAACATCAAACGTATATTATTAACCTTACACTTATTTTAAATTAATTTAAATCACGCGCAAAAAAATTAATAAATGGAAATGACATATTTGCGAACCCAAAGATATTTCTGTTTTCACAACCAGGGGGAGAGATATTGATTGCTAACAAAGACATATATAAACAACATAGACTGGACAAGGCGCCGCCATATTTGAAGCAAATTGAAGGCTCAGGCGCCATTCTTTGGAGGGTCAAGATGGCGTGTCCTGTCGTCTGCTGGCATTGAATTGAGGTGGACTAACGAATACGTGCAGGAAGCGTATCTCGTAAATCAAGATTTAAAAACTATATATACATATGTATTAAAGTTACAAATGAGCGGAAACCAGCTAGAAAGTGTTTCATTTCATATAATATATATAACACCACTTAAAAATGGTAAATTATTTCTGTAATGTCACACAAGGAAAGTGCCGACATTAAAGTAAACACGGATAGGCCATTAACATCATCTCAATGTTAAATCCAAGAATTCTAACATAATACCAGAGAGTCGCTAACAAAGCAGAGAGATGCTAACATAATACCAGAGGAGATCCTAACAAACAGGAGAGATAGCAACATAATACCAGAAGACGCTAACCAAAGCGAAAGAGATGCAACAAAAAATACCAAGAGATACAAACAAACACCAGAGAGATGCTAACTAAAACCAGAGAACCCTAAAAAAACCTGCACCAAGAAGGACGGAAAGATGTGATGGTTTGGAATGAAGATACTGTTCGAACCTGAGGAAACTAAGAAATTGATTAGACAATAATATTGAACAAGACCATCTGGTTCTCCATATCTGAAACAAAATCAGTTGATTAAATTATTGATGTTTTGACTATTTTGAAATCTGTTTACCTTATTGCCCTTTAAACAGTATTAACTTAGTAAACATTTGCCTAACCAGTCTTCCTCTTTCAGCCATAGCTTTAGATTTGCATAAATGATGCAACCTGCAATTAAAGTAATGTTTTAATAACATTTTTATTAAAACTGAATAATGGGATTCCTCTCCAAATTCAGTTGAAACCATAAGGTGTTCAAACTCTGAAAATAAAATCTGCCTAACCAGTCTTCCTCTTTCAGCCATAGCTTTAGATTTGCATAAATGATGCAACCTGCAATTAAAGTAATGTTTTAATAACATTTTTATTAAAACTGAATAATGGGATTCCTCTCCAAATTCAGTTGAAACCATAAGGTGTTCAAACTCTGAAAATAAAATCTGACTATGTCCCAACATTCTGAAAACCTCTACATACAATCTTAATAGAAAATTTTTATTCCCAATATGAATTTCATTATTTCTCAACACTCTTTCTGCCAATTTAAATAACTTTACCACATCTTTATAAGGATTGTATAGGCTATCTTTAAAATCTTTGATTGCTATTAACCCTGTTTTTCTTTCAGTGCGAGGAGCAAGTAGAGCTTCCAAACAACCTACACATTTCAGCTTTCTACTCACTTGCCTAACAACACTTCCAGAAATGTATTCTACCACATTTTCAGAATACAATGTTAAGCCTTCATAATGGGGGACATAATCATGATCAAAATTTTCAGTTGACTGAGGCTTAAACACATTTCTTAAAATTGGTACAATTAATGTATCAACATCCCCACCAGTACTATTAGCATTTTTTGAGGGCTCTATGTGTGTAATTAAACACTTTCTATATGATGACCTAAATTGATAAGCATTCGGATTGTTTCTATTTCCCCCACTCCCACGTATACAAGAAAAAAATAACTCCAAATGATCTTGACTCATTCTTCTAGTTAGTATAAATTTTAAAACAGGGGAATCATTCCATACATACATCTCTGCAAGTTGCCTTAAACCCATGAGATCTAAAATAATCCCACATACACCCATTTTCCTCCCTGACAAGTAAAGTAAATTTCCATCATGTAGCCTTAAACCCATAAAATATTCAACAGACTTCTGTATAATGCTGCAAACAGTTAATTTATTTCCCCTAAACACTGGTGTCTTTCTGCCCTTATTCATTGTATTGCAGGAATTTAATAAGTCAAATGCTATATCGACTGTTTTTATAAACTTGACAGTGCCCTCACAATCCTTAAAGTCTTCTAACCCTAAATCTCTACAAAAAATCATACCATCTGCTACGGAATTACTAAGTGTTTGCGCAGCCAAAGCTACCTTCATTTTTTGAGACTCATACTGAATATGCAACCGTCTCATTTTGTTAGCCACATGTAAACCTTCCCTTTCTTGTAAATTTACCAGACTATTAAAATATTCCCACTTAATTAACTGTCCCTCACCATCTACCAAAATTTTTTTTTCACTTAAAGTATTCCTAAACAACTTTAAGATATGGGCTGCATCGAAGAAACAAAAAACTATTCTGTCTTTATTTGCCGGATGGGGAAACCAGCACTGGGAATTTCTTCCACCCACTTTAACACCCAATTTTTCCATAACAGACCTATTACTAGCAGCACCATCACACACTACAGCAACTATGTTAACCCCAGTTTCCTCTAGCTTACATAGATACTGCTCCAATATATTTAGTTTAGTATTTGCTGATATCCCATTCAGCAAACAATACCCAACAGGAATTTTCCAACTCCTGTTGAGAGCAGTAACCATGAAAACTAATGCCTCTCTTGCAACCTGACTCATCATTATTCTCACATCCTTGCCCCAAATCAACATAACCCCAAACCCTAGTACCATCCCATACTAAATCTTTTTTTATAGCCATCTCATCAAACATAAGTGTAGCAAGAATAGGACCAGAACTATTCTGTACCTCATTTGCTAATTTCTTAAAACTTTCCTCAGTAAAGCCAGGGCTGCCATTTACAGAAGTTGCCCATCTACGAAGTGTTCGTGGATGAGGCAATTTCACAAACTTTCTTAAGTAATCGTACGCCTGAGCAGAATAAAAATTAAGAGTAAGTGCAAACTGTTTAATATCTGCAGGATATTCTGAAACAGAGCCCTTGGCATTTAATGAAACAAGTTTTTTTAAAATTTCACTATTTCTATCACAACCCAGCAACTCAGTTGCAGAGTCCTGAAGTTTCTTATACAAACCTGCTATCAATTTTTCATATGTTACAACTTGTTTACGCTTCCTTGACATACCTTGTTTTACATGTTTAACTTGCTTCCTCAATTTCTCATTTCTTTCTTGTAATGAATCACAAATCTGCTTTAGTTTTTTTGGGCTAGGCAAACAATACGAGTGGTCCTTATACACACTGTGGTTCCCTGTTTCAACTATATATATTTTAAAAAACTATTATTGAGCCACAGTTTGGATTAAAAATATTTTGATTACTAATAAAAGTGACTATCTCTATTACAAAAAATGATACACTGTTTTACCTCCTTGATTTGATGACGGGTTAACCTCAAGCGAAACTGATTCTTGGATGATTGGCCGTTTTGTTCGAACTTTATTGGATTTGATTTTTGGTTTTTGTAAATGGTCCGGGAATGAAAATATTGTTGGAATGGCTTTAGGCAGAAGTAGCCTTCTCCCTCCTGACACATACATAAATCTGTCCTCAAAATGAACAGAGCATAGGTAACTAAAACGAGAAGGGTACCACTTGTCACGTTTCATATTGATTACCCATCGTTTTGTAAGCTGCTTGTTTTTCAAAGGGAATCTGAAAATATTTGGACTAACTTAATTACAGTATGGAGAACTACTGTCATAAAACGAGAGCTGGCTTGCATTCCAGAGCACCACGAAGATTAGAAATTTGGTAAATATCGAAGTTACAAACACGTGCTGTCAAAAGTGAAAATATGATGATATTTACTTAAAATACGATATTCCAGGTGTTTTTGAACTGCGATTAGTACAATTGTACGCTGAACACACATGTGGCATGATTTCGGATGAAAAACAATATATTTTAATCACAAAAATACACGATTATTCAACCTCAGTCATATGAACACAGTACATAAGTCAACGTTCTTGACCCTCGAGATTGTCATTGTCCCTGTTGCTAGTTGCTGCCACCCAGGGCGCTGTAACAGCCTCGTAGCCTCTCTATGATGTTTATATATCTCTTTGATTGCTAACATAATACCAGTGAGTACTAACAAAGCAGAGAGATGCTAACATAATACCAGAGAGAACTAACAAAGCAGAGAGATGCTAACATATACCAGAGAGAACTAACAAACCCTGAGAGATGCTAACATAATACCAGAGAGAACTAACAAAGCAGAGAGATGCTAACATAATACCAGAGAGAACTAACAAAGCAGAGAGATGCTAACATATACCAGAGAGACGCTAACAAAGCAGAGAGATGCTAACATAATACCAGAGAGAACTAACAAACCAGAGAGATGCTAACATAATACCAGAGAGACGCTAACAAAGCAGAGAGATGCTAACATAATACCAGAGAGATCTAACAAACCAGAGAGATGCTAACATAATACCAGAGAGTCGCTAACAAAGCAGAGAGATGCTAACATAATACCAGAGAGAACTAACAAAGCAGAGAGATGCTAACATAATACCAGAGAGACGCTAACAAAGCAGAGAGATGCTAACATAATACCAGAGAGAACTAACAAAGCAGAGAGATGCTAACATAATACCAGAGAGACGCTAACAAAGCAGAGAGATGCTAACATAATACCAGAGACGTTGCTTACGCGCCAATTATTACTATATTTGAAAAGAAAAGAAATGCGCGGTAACGTGTGTGTGTGTGTACGTATGTATGTCGCGTTACACCAGGATGACGTTGTAATTGAGGGCATTTTCTTTTTTTTTTCTATCCCTTTTATGATGGATATTCACCTGCTGACTGACATGACGTCATGCTTCTCATTTTTGACTCACTAATCAGTTAACTATTAAAAAAGTGGCTATTTGTTTACATTCCTATTTTCTCCGTGTTTTATATTTTTTTTCAAGTTCCACCTCTGATATTATTTTGAGTGTTAATCCTTCCGAAAACGCTATTAGGGGGGGTTTTATTTCCTGCATAATCTCCCTTATCTCCATTAGCTTCCTTTCATCTTGGTCTAGTGTGTGTTTTCAGGTGTTCCAATGAGACATGGCGGATGGTTGTGATTGGTCCTCTCCTCCTCCTCCTCCTCCTCCATGGTTGGCGCAGCTCCAAGTCGCAGTGCAGAGCTCGGACCAGACGCCTCGGCGCCGCGACGCTCCTGCCCCCTGATAGTGTCTCTCCTCTCCTCTACAAACAACTGATCTCCGTATTATACAGTAACCAATCAACCTCTTCCATACACACACAGACGTTAAATTTAATCTTGACTTATGCTTTCCCACGAATCTTTTATACATTTCTCTCCTTGCCTTCCCCCTATCTCCCTCTCTCTTTCTCCATCCCTTTCAACAACTCCTCCTTCTCCTTTCTTTATGGCCTAGAAACGGACTAGTGATTCCATAAAAAGATGCTCCATCGTGTCTAGTCTATTCCTCTTCCCCCATCCTCCTCCACCACCGTCGCTACTCTGTGAATGTTAAAGGACCTCCAGATCACTGCTCATACAGAACTGGTAAATTTCTCCCAAGAGAATTATTTTGTGAACCATATAAAAAGGAAGGACCTGTTTCATCAACCATTGTAACATTACTCCAAACTTCCTCAATGATGACGTCAGGGCGAAAAAATCTTCAAGGAACTCTCTATTTTTTTTGGATTTGTTGGCAACATTTAATTGGATCACGAGGTTCAACTTATGTTGTTGTTGTTGTTGTTGTGGTGGTGGTATTCAGTCCTGCAAACCTATCTTGAGCAAGCCTTTTCACTTCCTTATAACAAGCACAACCCAAACATCCTCCATATTCTCTTTCGCGTATTCCATCCTTCGCTTCCCTCTACTGTTATTACCCCAACCACACACGTCCCTATTCCATCCTTCGCCGCCTCCCTCTTCTGTTATTATTACCCCCCCTCCCCCCCCACACACACATACACACGTTTCTATTCCATCCTTCGCCGCCTCCCTCTTCTGTTAATATCCCACACACCCACGTCCCTACGACTGGAAAAATATCTATCTTCCTTACTTTCTGATGAAGCATGGGGGCCTCTGGTGCCATAGTGGTTAAGTGAGGTGTCTCTCTACCATCTATGAACCTCTCAGGTATATAAGTCACCTTCTCTCTCTATCTATTTCTCTCTCTCTGTCAACCCTATTAATTGTTTTAATTAACATGACAATGTCATTTCCTGACTCATATATATATATATATATATATATATATCTTAATTGCACATTTCTAAAAAAAACTTGTTGCTTTCTCGTAACGATTTTATAAAACTCTTCAAATATAGTTTTTTTTTGGACTATAAATTTACAGTAAATAAAAAGTCATCGTACAATTTTATTTCTATTTAATTAATATAAATGTGACGTTTCGTCTTTTTGTTTTCAGCGCTATACCTGCTTGTAGTATTGCCTGATGATGATGTCTCTAAAGGGAGACTAAACGTCCCATTTATATTAATTAAATAGCAATTAAATTATTGAAGAAAAAAAAATGTCGAGAGCTTCCGATCGATAAATAAACTGATTTATTTGTCTCTTAATTATTTTGCAATGTTAAAAGTTCGAGTTTCGCGAATCACCCTTTCCTGTCCTTTCTCCTCTTCTCCTCTCCTCTCCTCTCCTCTCCTCTCCTCTCCTATATTCTCCTATATTCTCCTCTCCTCTCAGTGTGTTGTGTTGTAATTCACATAAAATAAACACACGTCGAGTGAATCTCTACATCGAGGGCAAATTAACAGCTGCAGTCAGTTAATGAATTGTAATTTTATGCAATATCGATACTGAAATTTTGTTTGTCATCGATACGTCTCTATTTGAAAGGGTTGATGGAAGGGGAGGGAGGGAGGGAGGGTGAAATATTACCCCCCCCATATATAAACTTCATATAATTAATGTAACGTAACTGAATATTCGGGGGGATGATGGAGGGTGGACGAAACGTTATCCTAATATATATATATATATTTATGTATTTGAATTCCAATTTTCCAGTTCAATTAACGTAAATTCCATTAGTCAATGTGTTTGTGTATGTGTGTGCGTGTTCTCTCCCCCTCTTTTCCCCCAACCCTCCCCCCCCCAATCATCTCACCTTCCTGCTCCCGTCTCTCCCTCCCCCCTAAATTAAATGTTTGGTACTCTTAAATAAAGCCAAAAACAACCAATTTATCTTCTTCGGTAAGGTGGATTTATTATTTTTTTTAAAAAAAGAAGAAGACGGATTCTAAATTCTCCTTGCCCTTATTTTTTTTGGACATATTATTGCTAATATTGCGTCTATACGAAATAAATTGCTTATATATATATATATTTTTTAAAAAAAAAATAGGGGACCCATACATGGACCTTCCGTTAATGTCTCACACGAAGCTTGTTTTTTACAACATGTAACAATAACTTGATTGTGAAAAAAGAGAGGAGGGGGGGAAGAAAAAAACACACACACCCCACCCCCCCCTCTGAAGGAGGTGAAAATACGCGCCGGAAACGTCGTTTGATTAAAAATAAAACTGTCGGAAGAAAAAATAAAAAAATAAAATAAAAAAAATCACCCCCCTCCCCCCTTCACCCCGCCTCGGTGTAAAATCATTTAATTTTAATATCGGACGTAAACCAATATAATTTCTAATTTTAAAAATTGTTTAATGAAAACGTGTGCTTAAAATAGTGGAAAATGGGAAAATACTACAGAGGAACGGAAGACGACAGTAAGTGGAACAGAATATACAATAAGTATAAAATGATTAATTAATGTCAAAAACAATAATAAAAGAAGTCTTGAGGCACAACAACATGCGGGGGTAAAAAAAACCATACCTATTTCAGGTTTACAGGTGAATTATATATATATATATATAATTAATTTTGTATTAATTATTTAAATATTGTACGCACTGTATCGATTATTGTACAATCTGATAATCATCAAGATGGCAGTCCGCAGCCGCCTCGGTAGGCCAAGGCCCTCAACAGGGCTGTTGAGCCATCGGAAGAAGAAGATGTTAATCATCAAGGAAAAAAAATAAAGATATTTTATAGGAATGGAAAAGAGGGATAAACATTGCTGACATACAAAGAGAACAATATTTATTTATTTAAAAAATTGAAAAGTCCTTAAATTTAGTGAGTGCGACCATTAATTTTTTTTTAATTTTACTTTTGACAACGGGGGGCTACATGAGGGTGATCCTGAAACAGACAACCGCCCCCTGTAATAGCGTAGAGAAAGGGAATTGAAAAGGGACGGGGGGAATGCGGAAGGTAAAAGCGAGAAGAGTAGTGAAGGGGTTCGAAGGATCCGACCAGGTGTTTCACCTAAAGACGTGCAGGGGGAAAACCCTAGAGAAAAAAAAACAGCTATTTGGTCCTATTCTTCCGAATGATTGGAGGAAGGTGAGTTTTGGTCTGGCTGAGGGTCGCAGCATTCCCTTCTCCGTGTCTCCGCGGGTCGGTTTCGGAAGGAGGAGGAGGAGGCAGCAAGCAGCTGGCCGACTGGTCCAATCCAATGTGTGGAAAATCAGCTGCTGACAGTTCTTACCCGAAGGATTTAGATTTATTGTTGTTGTTTCCATTACTCCACGTTTTATTTTTTATTTTTTGGGGGGTGGGGGTGGGGGGAGGAAGAAAATAGGATACATTAAAAATTAACGAAACAAAATAAAGAGAACAAACCACTTTGAGTTTATCGCCTTATTATTTAACAATCCTGAGCAACGTTCTTCGTGAAACGACGCTCGGGTCAAATGTGGTAAAGCTCGGCTTCAGCTTCGTCAAAGAAGACACACACAGCAATACACATACATACATACATTCGAAGTTGTTAGTTCATGTTACTTCTACTTTAATAAATTGTACACTTCTCTCCTTTTTTTCATCCTTTGTGAAACGCAACAGACTGATAAGTGGTTATTGCACGGTCCTTATTAATTATATTATTTTTTTGTTGCGGTTGTTCCGTTAACGGCATTTCGCATCACCAGCCATTGACGTGACGTCATAATTTAAAGCCGATGATCTTCCCTTTTCGGGGAACCTTTAATTAGGGGGGATGTTCCAGTATCTATCTCATCCACGTCATTAACTCGGCAACGCCGCAACTTCACACAGCAACAACGCCTTCCCTTTATTCATCCACGAAAACCCGGCGTCGTTTGCGATAAACTCAAAAGTCTCGTCCTTATTGACGGAGGGAACCAATTGTCAATTCCTTTCAATTAAAATTATCCTCTCTCTCAGTATTCCTCCAAAAATATTTAAAAGCAAAAATTGTGGGAAAAGTAACTCATCCAACAAGAAACTGGAATACCAAGCAAGTATTGTATGTTGTATTTATTAAATCTCCAACTGTTGTAGCCGCTTCCCCTGCCCCTGGTGCCAGGTACACACACACATACAACTTTTAAACAACAATTAATAATAATAATCTGGTCGTCGTAAAGGACCCATATTTAACCCCTATAGTTGAAATGTATAATTATATATTCAATATAAATAAATAAGTGTAATGGAATCATATTATTAGAAGATGAATTATTAAAATTAAAAGAAAAAAAAAGAATAATAGTATTGTTTTCCCTGAAAAAAAAACCCTGGAACTATAATTCACTGTAGTATATTTTTATAGAGTTTAACTTCATTACCAGATTTGATGTTTAAGGCGCACGCGGACTGAAAATTAGGCTCAAAATCTGAAGAAGAAAAAAATAATCGATTTTACAATATATATATTATTTTTATTTTTTTTTTCATTTGAAAAAAACTTTTCTAATTGGGGAAACTGCTCCAGGAGCAAATTGAAATAAGTTGCAGAAACGTGGCATTGGAATGTTTTCCAGTAGGAATTCTAGATCAAGGAGTTGCTGCAAAACCTTTTTTTCTTCAAAAATTTGCAAATAATTAGTTTACAACCAAGGGTATATATATATATATATTTTTTAAATATTAAAGTTTGTAAAGCGGAACACTAATTTGTTTTCAAACGAATGGCGAACTTTATGAATACGCGCGGGACCAAAAATCAGGGCAGAGGTTCAGCTCCAGGGTCATGTGGACAAGCACCGGCCCATTGTTTGTCTCACTCTCACTCATTCATTATCATTCTCACTCTTTCTCACTCTCACTCTTTCTCACACTCATTCTCATTATCACTTACTTCTTCTCACTCTCTCACTCTTTCTCACTCATTCATTATCATTCTCACTCTCTCACTCATTCATTATCATTCTCACTCTCTCACACTCTCACTCTTTCTCACACTCATTCTCATTATCACTTACTCCTTCTCACTCATTCTCACTCTTTCTCACTCTCATTCATTATCATTCTCCCTCTCAGTCACTCAGTCACTGTCTCACTCTCTCTCTCTCTCTCAACCAGAGAAGTATTCACAGTACAGAGATATTTATATTGATAATAATTTTACTTGACCTGTTTTTCTAGATTCAATAACAGGTCTGTTTAACAATATTTTTCTTTTGTTGGTACATTTTTTTTACATAGATATAAATATGTATGAATACAATAATAAATTATATGCGTATATTTAAATTTGTTTTAGCATGTGTAAGATCATCCATCATCTGTTTTTTTTTTTTTGGTTAACAGGCTACATGAGGGTGATCCTGAAACAGGCAACTCCCCTTTAATAGCATAGGAAGGGAATTGAAAAAGGGGGGATGCGGAAGGTAGAGCAAGGTAGCCAAGGGTTAACTAGGGCCCCCGGGCTATGGTTTAAGGATCCTACCCTCGCGGTGTTTCACCTAAAGAGATGCAGGGAAAACCCTAGAAAACCTGCATCAGGTAGGTCGGGCATTGCTGGCTACTATTCTCACGCCCTTCCGAATGACGGGAGACGAGTTTGCTGTGGGGACGCAGCATTCCCTTCTCCGTGTCTCCACCAATTTCAGGAGGCAATTGGCCGACTGATCCAATGGGATCAGCGGACAACTCTTGCCATATGCCCAAGGTCTTTGACCCCAGTACATATACCTCCTAAAATAGGTGAAGGTGTCTCGGCATATGAGAACTTTGATAAAAAATACCCAGAGAGAGTGCGAGGCATCCCCGACATGATCAGGTAAGCCCCGCAGTCACTCTGGGCTGAAGCGTCTACGAGAAACTCTCGCAGCGCCTGTCCATCTTCTAATCATCTGTTACACTAGTTTTATTATTATATTATTTTCGTGGTTGAGAGACTGAAGGAGAGAATTCTTAATTTCTTTGTCTCCTCCTCATCCTTTCAACATTTATACATTTTGTTTGTGAAACATCTCCGGGTGTTTTCCGGTTACGACCCACACCACGTGTTTCCGGATCTCCTCCATGATTACGCGTTGGTCGAGTAGTTTTAGGTTCAAATTTTTTTTTACTAATTTTATACTCTAATTATTTATGACTGTATTTGTATTAGCAGAGTTATGTAATTTGTTTAAGATAATTACTTGAATAATCTTCCTATTACTATAATTTATATTCTATTTTATGTTGTGATGTCTATATTTTGGTCCTTATACTCACTCATCCGGGTTCCTGGATTTGAATGTCCCCCTAGTCCTATGATGATGATGAGTATATTATTAAGTCTTATGATGTAATATTTAAGTTTCTATATTTTTAGTCCTGTATTTTAGTCAGTTCTAAAGCGGATATCAATCAGGTTTGTCAAATTTTTTCTAGAGCCGCGGTGGATGAGTGAGTGACTGGTGGGTTTCTTATTATTTCCCATAGACTTTCTTTTGGAAATAATAAGAAACCCACCAGTCACTCACTCACCGCGGCTCTAGAAAATTTGACAAACCTGATATCCGCTTTAGAACTGACTAAATACAGTACAGAGATATTATTAGCAGCCTTCCTTCCTTCGTCCACGGGTTACAAACAACAACTACAAAGAGCTTCGTCGTGGTGAAGCAAAGAGTAAAACTATTCTTTTCAAAATGGCGGCGCTGCTGCTGCTGCTGCTGCTGTTTTACTATTCTGTGGTGCTACAGGATTTGCTTTAATCGTCCCTCTTCTAGTATTAAATATCGAGGTTCCTGCTAAAGTGTTGAATGGAGTCCAAGTGAAAACTCCATTTGTGTGTCCCTTAGTGTGTGTAACCCTTTGTGAGTGCGTGTGTAGCGTTTATACTCACTTTAGTCCACATACATTTCCTTTTATTAATTTATTTTTTTGGATTATTTGTAATTAATTATGTATCTTATTTTGTTCGTTATTAGTATCCTCCTATTTCCCCACAACGAGGAGGACTAATGGAGGATACAACAACAAAAATTGTAAATATATTTGAATTGTCCGAGTGTTGAAACGTTTCATTTTAAGTAGCGTTGCAGCGCCATTAAAACTATTGGTGAATGGGGTTCAAGTTCCTTTCCGTGTTGTCATCGCTCTGTCTCTCTCTCTCTCTCTCTCTCTCTCTCTCTCTCTCTCTATCTCAATATCTCTCTTTCTCTCCATATCTCTCTCTCGCGCACTCACTCACTCACTCATCTCTCATCACTCTATCTCTCTCCATATCTCTCTCAACTCTTCCTCTATCTCTCTCTCTCTCATCTCTCCATATCTCTCTCTCTCTCTCATCTCTCATCTCACTCATCTCTCTCACCCACTCTCTCACTCAATCTCACCTCTCTCTCTCTCTCCTATATATTATTATATATCATCTCTTCCCTATCTATCTATCTCTCTCTCTCTCCATATCTCTCTCTCAATCTCTTTCCCTCTATCTATCTCTCTCTCTCCATATCTCTCTCAATCTCTTTCTCTCTCTCTCTCTGCATATCTCTCTCTCGCACTCACTCATTCTCTCACCCACTCTCTCACTCAATCTCACCCTCTATCCATCTCTCTCTCTCCATATATATATATATATATATCAATCTCTTTCCCTCTATCTATTTATCTCTCTCTCTCTCCATATATCTCTCTCAATCTCTTTCCCGCTATTTATCTATCTCTCACTCACTCTCACCTTGTCTCTGTCTCAGTCACTCTCACTTTCTCTCTGTCTCTATCTCTCTCTCTTTCCCTCTATATATCTATCTCGCCATATCTCTCTCACTCTCACTCCCTCACTCTATCACTCACCTTCACTCTCTCTCACTCACTCTCACCTTCTCTCTCTCTCTCTGTCGCCCACATAAAAGCAGGAAGTGGAGGGAAAATGACAGACCAAATTACTCACTCCCCTGACCAACCATAGTAAAGGGTTGCCGCTGCACTCTTTTAATTTCCCTCCCCCTCCTCCTACAGTAGTGTTGCTGCGCCCAGTAATTAAGGATTAATCAGCGTGAAAGGTTCCGCCTCCTTCCCACACACGCCAAAATAACACTCGAAAGAGTAGGCGTTATCAAAAAAGGTTCTCTGAGCAACTGGTGAGGGGAGGAGGAAGTGAAGAAGCGATGCAACTGTTGCTGTTACTGTTGTTGTTGTAGCTAATTTTTATCAACAAGAAGCACCGACAGAGAGAGAGAGAGAGA
Organism: Eucriotettix oculatus; assembly: GCA_034510155.1. Taxonomy (NCBI): domain Eukaryota; kingdom Metazoa; phylum Arthropoda; class Insecta; order Orthoptera; family Tetrigidae; genus Eucriotettix; species Eucriotettix oculatus. The sequence continues at coordinate 123,683,152 of CM067378.1, forward strand.
GTGACGTAGGCACTAGGATGCAGCAGTCTGTAACTTATATATATATAGAACAGGGCGATGAAGAAAGTTGAAACGGAACGTGGAGAAGGAATCACACTGCTGCAAGGAGAAGAAATAAAAAAGCCCCTACGCTTTGCCGAAGATATTAGGGGAAGAAGAAGACTTGGAAACCATAATAAATAGCATGAACGTGGGACCTGGACGAAGAGTTAAAACATGAGGATTAATAGAGAAATTGTAGTATAATATTATTTAAAGTAAAATTAAAAGACAGAAATACAATTCTTTTTTAAAAAAATAATAAAAATTGGATTCTGTTCAGCGCACAATTTATAAAGTATTATTTTCATATTTTTATTAATCCTGTAAATGGAAACCGTCAGTCAATTGTGATAAAACTCAGCTTCATGGCAGTTTCAGGCCAATTTTGAACCACAATAAACCAACTACCAACAAATAATTGTGAAATAACTCAAGTTGGAAGTACAAAATGTTTAGGACAATAAATTAAAGTGGAAGGATCATTACATTAATATTCTCCTGCGGAAACTATGGCTCAGTAACCTTTGCTCTTAGAGGAGAATTATGACAAGTTGTAGTGATACCAACATAATAATAATAAGAAAAAAATTAGTTTATTTTCGCATATTTCCACTCTATAATGACGTCATATGGTGTAATGCATCAGGGGGAAAGATAAAATATTTACACTTCAAAGAAAAGGCTGTTAGAATATCATGTCAGGTCTCACCGTAGGGGACTTTTCAAGAAAACTGCCAGCAATCACTCATGTAACCTCTTCACACTAAACTCAGATATACATACATGACTTTGATACCACAAAGAAAAACAATTTACACAAGGAAGGAATGGGGGAAGGAAGGAAGGAAGGAAGGAAGGAAGGAAGGGAGGAAGGAAGGAAGGAAGGAAGGAAGGAAGGAAGGAAGGAAGGGAGGAAGGAAGGAAGGAAGGAAATGAGGAAGGAAGGAAGGAAGGAAGGAAGGAAGGAAGGAAGGAAGGAAGGAAGGAAGGAAGGAAGGAAGGAAGGAAGGAAGGAAGGAAGGGAGGAAGGAAGGAAGGAAGGAAGGAAGGAAGGAAGGAAGGAAGGAAGGAAGGGAGGAAGGAAGGAAGGAAGGAAATGAGGAAGGAAGGAAGGAAGGAAGGAAGGAAGGAAGGAAGGAAGGAAGGAAGGAAGGAAGGAAGGAAGGAAGGAAGGAAGGAAGGAAGGAAGGAAGGAAGGAAGGGAAGTCTCTAACCGTAATACAAAAGGGTGTACATTAGCATATTTAATAAACTTCCCACCTCCATTAAACAAGTTTAAATATGAACTAAACTGACTAACTTCTTACTAAAGCCACTCCTTCTACTCTGTTGAAGAATTTATGGAGCTGGATGTATTATCATAGGGGTAGATATTTATAATTATGAAAGAACATTATTAGAACACTAATTTTTTTAGTATAGGATGTAAAAATATTTATCAATTTTATATATATATATATATATATAAGGTACAAATTGTATGTCTTCTGTATAGAACTTAAGAAAATTCTTATTATAAGTTAAAAATTAATGAATAGTTACAGTATATTTTAATATTAATAAAGCAACCTCCTAACTATGTGTATAAAATCTCTGACTCGTTCCACAACATCCTTGAAGCTTGTGCTTCTCTATAGTAGGATCTCTGGAATATGATTTTATACTTATAATTAATGAATAGTTACAGTATATTTTTAATATTAATAAAGCAACCTCCTAACTATGTGTGTAAAATCTCTGGACTCGTTCCACATCATCTTTGAAGCTTGTGCTTCTCTATAGTAGGATCTATGGAATATGATTGTATACATATACTTATAATTAATGAATAGTTACAGTGTATTTTAATATTAATAAAGCAACCTCCTAACTATGTGTGTAAAATCTCTGGACTCGTTCCACATCATCTTTGAAGCTTGTGCTTCTCTATAGTAGGATCTATGGAATATGATTGTATACTTATACGTGAGTAACGTTGATAAATCATCAGTCTTCTACGTTGAGTGAGAAGCTGCTGTACCGTGAATCCCGTTTCCAAATATGTGAGGTGTCCGTCAGTGAAGACTCTACCGCCATATTTTTTTCTCCCCCTAGGGTAATCAGGTGTTAAAGTATGAGAACAAAGAGGAGGTGTTTGTTGTTTATCGACAAGAGTCAGCTGCTGCCGCCTGACCACAGGGATAATGTGATTTATGGACTAGAGTAGATGGGGAGGGGAAGGGAAGGGAGAGAGGGGAAGGGAGACTCATAACCTCAGGGGCCTGTGCACAGGTGGCAAATGGTCCTATGGTTGCCTCATAAATAAGGGAGATGTGGAGGGGGGAGAGGGGAGGGTGTGTGACGTCTCTCCTCCTCATCCCCTCCCTGAGGACCAACAGGTACAGCGGCTGGCGGGAAGCAACAGCGCTTCAGGGATACAAACATCAACACTGCGCAAGTTCCCGTCAACGGAAAATAATTTACCCGCGTTTGAAAAAAACGATCGGAGGCTATCCTGTTTCCATTAACTATCATATATTACAAGTGGAACCTTCATTTCTATCTCTCTGTCTCTTCTCTCTCTATATCTATCTATTTCTCTCTCTCTCTCTGTCTATTTATTTCTCTCTATGTCTATCTATTTCTCTCTATGTCTATCTATTTCTCTCTCTCCCCCTCTGTCTCCTTCTATCTCTCTCTATCTATTTCTCTCTGTATATCTATTTCTCTCTCTCTGTCTATCTATTTCTCTCTATGTCTCTCTATCTATTTCTCTCCCCCCTCTGTCTCCTTCTCTCTATCTCTCTCTATCTATTTCTATTTCTCTCTATCCCTCTCTATCTATTTCTCTATCTATTGCCTCCTGAAATTGGTGGAGACACGGAGAAGGGAATGCTGCGTCCCCACAGCAGCAAACTCGTCTCCCGTCATTCACAGGGGAAGGGCGTGAGAATAGTACAGCCAATGCACCCCGACCTACCTGATGCAGGTTTTCTAGGGGTTTATCCCCTGCTGCATCTGTCTTTAGGTGAATTACTGGGTAGGATCCTTAAACCATAGCCCGGGGGCCGTAGTTAACCCTTGCTAGGGCTACCTTGCTCTACCTTCTGCATCCCCCCTTTTTTCAATTCCCTTCCTATGCTATTAAAGGGGAGTTGCCTGTTTCAGGATCACCCTCATGTAGCCTGTTAACCCCCCCCCCAAAAAAAATTTATCTATTTCTCTCTCTCCTCCCTCTGTCTCCTCTCAATCTATCTATTTTTCTCTCTCTATCTAACTTTATCTCTCTCTGTCTCTTTCTCTCTATCTATTTCTCTCTCTCTATCCATCTCTCTCTCTCCACATCTCTCTCTCTCTCTTTCTGTCTATTTGTCTGGTGTCTGTCTGCATCTCTCTCTCTGTATCTGTCTCTCTCTCTCTTCTCTCTCACCCGTATATCTCTCTATCCCTCTCTACCGCTATATCTCCCTCTCTATCTGTCCTTCTATATCTCTATATCTCTCATCTCTCTATCGCTATCCCCTCCATCTCTCTCTTCCTTTCACTTCTATATCTCTGTCTATCGTAATTCTTCCGAAATAGAAAAACAATCTGATAGGAATTGATTGTATTGTATACTATTATTTTTTAGGGTGAATATGGCAGTTTAAAAGTTCCTTTCCCCCCTTTTAACAGCATTGCAAGGGAATTGAATAGGGGAGGTGATGTGGAAGGTAGGCCAAGGAAGGATTCCCTTCCCTCCCAGGGCTGAACTTTAAGGATCCCAAAACCCTCGCGGTGTTTCACCTAAACCCTAGATATAAACCTGCATCAGGATTACGTCATTGTGTCACAAATTCTCACTCACGCCCTTCCTCGCCTCGTGAATGACGCAGCATTCCCTTCTCTAGTGAACAACTCTTACCCTATGCCCGAGGTCTTAGACCCCTATACATACACCTCCTAAAACAGGTGGAAGGTGACGCGGGGCACTTGTGACAACTTTACAAAAAAAAAGGAAACAGAGGCATATCTACCGTTGTAATATATATTTCTTTTTTAACAAAAAACAACACAGACCGTCAAAGGACTATTTATTATCCTTTCATCATCAACATTAAACGGTCAAACAACCCAATGCATTAATATTAATACAAATCAATTTCTTTACAATTAAAGTCCAGTAATATCGCGTTACTTATATTGGACATATATATTTTTTTAGGGATAAATTAAGTGAGCACTGGAGTTAAAGATGACGTCATCGTGGAGGATATAAAGAGAGAGACGTATTTAATGAATTTTCAAATCCTCATAAAGTCCGTTGGATGTCCGTAAAAGAGAGAAGGGAAATAATATTACAAAGGGTTTATTAAAATGAAACGTTGTAAAAGCCCTTAAGTTGATTATTCTAAATTCGATAATTAAGGCTCTCTGTCTGTCTCTCTCTCTCTCTCTCTCTCTCTCTCTCTCTCTCTCTCTTTCTTTCTTTTTCACTTAATCTCTCTCTTTTTCAACCAAAAAGCCCTCGGGCGCATCAGTTAAGTTGTCCGCCATCTTGTGTAGCTGAGGAGAGAACAAGGACTTGTCTTGAGGACAATCATCACTCATGAGGATTGTTGCAGTAAAAAAGGAAACCGTTACATATGAAGAAAAAAAAAACCTGCTCCATCGGACCATTTCTTATGGACATGACGAGAAGCACAATTCTCTCTCTCTCTCTCTCTCTTCCTCCCTCCGTCTCTTTCTTCCTCTCTCCCTCTCTCTCCCTCTGTCCCTACCCTTTCAATTATCCGAAATTCAGTCACGATGCTTACAACACATATCGCATTTTATCGTTTCCTGAGAAACATCTACGGCCCAAGCTGTTTTAATGCAATAAGGATAATAAAATACGAGCTGCAAAACCTTTAAAAAAATCTTTAACATTCCTCCAAAATATGTAGTTTAACGTGTGTGTGTGTGTGTTGCAATCGCCACTTTATTTCATCACCGTGTGAAGGAATTCCCCCCCCCCATATAAGGGTGGAGTTTAAGTAAACACCAAGGGGTTGCACAGAGAGGCGAAGAAATATCGAACGTGACCTAAAAATCACTGTTTGGCGACTTAAAAAAAATGGTCTGGTACCTGAGTCGAGTTTCTTGACGACCCCCCCGTGGGAATTTTGGGAAGGAGGACGCCCGTCCCCTTTTCCAAGAAATTAGGGGAGAGAAACCGCGGGGGCGGGCGGGCGAAGACGGGAATTTAAATTGCAGGCTCAGTTGTCAGGTGATCCGCCATGCATCTCGTGGTGAGGCTCAACTTGCAAGAGTTTGTCCAGCAGTCGGGCGTGGAGAGTTGAAGAACAAGGAGGATGAGGAACTTTGGAGGGTGATTGACCCAGGGCACGGCAGGGCAGTCGGGAATAACAATTATTGGGTGATAGAGTTTGGCGATGAACATCAGAAATTAGGAAGGAAGTCGCTTGAGTGAGGGCAAAGTGAGAAGGAAACCCCCGTTTACGGCCCCAGAATTCCTAGAAAGTAGACCAGGAACAAAAAGTCACCCGACGAACGCGGAAGCAGCCTGAATTACGACAAATCGGGGAAGGAGGAAGCAGCCGTTTCACAAAGGTCAAAACAGGGTTGCGTGTTTGTGTGCCACTGTGTCAAATCTTTCATTATTGCTACCGCCAAAAAAAAATCCCCCACAAAATGACCCTTAGGAAATTTATCATATAAGCTGAGCTACCTGTGGTAATTTTTTTTTAAATTCAACCCTAAATTTTGCAATTGTTATTTTCTTTCGTTTTCTCCAAATAAATTTCATTTATTTTTTTTTGTAATTAATCTAAACCAATTATTTATTTTTGATTTAAATTAAAATCCAACCGCCCGCCCGCCCACGGTACAGTAGACTTAAATGGAAGGATGGAGGAGAAAAGAGAGGCACAATATAAGATGCATAGATGATGATGTTTTTTTTTCCACTTTAATGACCTACAAAAACCCTTGAAAATCAAAGCCATGGTGGATGGAAGCTCAAGATAGAAACAGTTGGAAGGATATTATGATTAAGGAAGCTCAGACACTCTCACACAAAAAAAGGGTGTTCCCTTAACGCCGATCGACAAGAAGAAGATTCGAACAGATACGAGAAATTAATTTTGAGATCATATATATATATATATATTTTCAAGAAATTTAATGGCTTTTTTTAAATGGTTATACGCGATTTTTTTTCTTTCGGAGTAATAGTGATAAGAATGAAACTAAGGGAAATAAAGAAAACCCCTTTTTGCGAAGTATTTTTTTTTATTTTTTGTTGTAAAAATAAAAACGAAAAATTCTTTAATCCAGGGGAAATTTATGAAAGATATTTCGAATGAAACTCAAAAATTAAACGCATATTAATAAAATACCTGTCACTTAATTCGGGAACAAAGTTAGTTGTTTTTAGTTCGCCCCCATTTGACTGCTCAGAAGAAGACGACGACGACGTAATGGTTTAGGAACCAACCAAGATGGCGCTTGATTGCGTTGCGCCTCGACCTATACTTGTTGAGCTATTAGGTTCTGTTCCACATCCTTCGCCCTAACCTGCTCCGCGTGTTCCATCCTTGGCTCATATTCTCACTCGTCTGTCCTACTTCCGTTTAATACAAGGACCACCATGTCTATTCCCTTCTAAGTCTCTTCTCCTTAGACCTTCAAGTTTATGACTGTGTTTGTTAGGTCAGCAACTGTTCTCTATGGAAACTCCATACAGTACGCTTAATATTATAAATAAATTTTGATAAATAAAATAAAATAAAATAATAAAATAAAATAAAATAAATAAAATAAAATAAAATAAAATAAAATAAAATAAAATAAAATAAAATAAAATAAAATAAAATAAAATAAAATAAAATAAAATAAAATAAAATAAAATAAAATAAAATAAATAAAATAAAATAAATAAAATAAAATAAATAAAATAAAATAAATAAAATAAAATAAAATAAATAAAATAAATAAAATAAAATAAAATAAAATAAAATAAAATAAAATAAAATAAAATAAAATAAAATAAAATAAAATAAAATAAAATAAAATAAAATAAAATAAAATAAAATAAAATAAAATTAAATTAAATTAAATTAAATTAAATAAAATAAAATAAAATAAAATTAAATAAAATTAAATAAAATTAAATAAAATTAAATAAAATTAAATAAAATTAAATAAAATTAAATAAAATTAAATAAAATTAAATAAAATTAAATAAAATTAAATAAAATTAAATAAAATTAAATAAAATTAAATAAAATTAAATAAAATTAAATAAAATTTAATAAAATTAAATAAAATTAAATAAAATTAAATTAAATTAAATTAAATAAAATTAAATAAAATTAAATAAAATAAAATAAAATAAAATAAAAATAAATTAAAATAAATTAAATAAAATTAAATAAAAATAAAATTAAATTAAATTAAAAATAAAATAAAATAAAATAAAATAAACAACGAAAAAAAATTTTTACACACGCGTCACACTACACTTGCACAGAAAATTATTTTTTTTATAGGGGAGTGACGAAGAAGGCGAGACTCGTCCAACAAGGTCAACAACTTTCCCATGAATAAAATGGTGGGGTTGTTCATCTAAATTGAGGTGTGGAAGTGGCGAAGTGACGAACGGTTGGTTTGGCCCACTTTATTTTTTAATTTTTTTTTTGTTGAGTTGGTAATTTGTCTGCAGACTGTTCATCGGCGGTTAACCGTTGCAGCTTCATCGTTAAGGGTTGTTTTTAATGAGTATTACCTCGCGTATATCCTCCTGATGATTCTAGCCTCGCCATTTTTCCTGCCATAGCAACAACGACAACAACAACAACCGTTGTTGTCAACAGAAACCGAAAAAAATCATACCTGTAATACACGAAACTGGAAACGGTTTCGTTCACATTGAGCCTTTTAATTTATTTATTAATCCCCCTGATGAAAAGATCATTAAATACAATTTCCCTTCCTAATAGTTTTCAACACCACCACCAAAAAAAAATCCATTTTAATTAAACTCACGTCATAAATAATACAGTATTAATCATAAATTGTCTGAAGAAAAAAAAATGTCTGACGTCAGGTCAGGAAAAAGTTTTTTACAAGTAACTAATAAATAAGTCTTTTTTTTTAAAAAAAAGTTTAACTTGAATTAAAACTTTTATTGAATGAATTTCCTCTCGGGTTTTTTCCAACCGGCGTCATTAGATTTTAAACGGTGACGTTTCGATGGCTTTGCTCTGCCATCATCATCATCATCATCATCAGACTGACGAATAATTTTCAAACACCACCAAAAAAAAATTCCCGTTTAATTAAACTCACGTCATAAATAATACAAATGTAATTAGTTTAATTAAACTCACGTCATAAATAATACAAATGTAATTAGTTTAATTAAACTCACGTCATAAATAATACAAATGTAATTAGTTTAATTAAACTCACGTCATAAATAATACAAATGTAATTAGTTTAATTAAACTCACGTCATAAATAATACAAATGTAATTAGTTTAATTAAACTCACGTCATAAATAATACAAATGTAATTAGTTAAAATTTTTAACAACCCCATACAGTATTAATCATAAATTGTCTGAGAAAAAAAAATGTCTGACGTCAGGTCAGGAAAAAGAGTTTTACAAGTAACAAGTAAGTTTCACTTGAATTAAAACTTTTATTGAATGAATTTCCTCTCGGGTTTTTTTCCAACCGGCGTCATTAGATTTTAAACGGTGACGTTTCGATGGCTTTGCTCTATGGCCTTGTATCTAACTGCTTTTTGTTGTTGGAGTTATGAAGCTGCGTATAGGACACGTTTTGTGGCATTAAAAGGGAAGAGAAAAGTGACGGTAAATGATGGGAATTGCGATAAGCATATTATGGACGATGTGTGTAGATATGTAGAGAGAGAAAGGCGGGGATTGGTTGGACCAGTCCTAGTAGAACTGAAACTCTTAGATTCGTTCTATTTAATTAATCCCTTGCTTCCTTCCTTCCTTCCGTGGCTCTGCAGCGCGTCGAGGGAGGGGAGGGAGGGGCCTTGGCCTACCGAGTCGGCTGCGGACTGCCACCTTGCTGCAGGACACGTTCCTAGCGAGTGAGAGACACACACACACACACACACACGTGGTCAGCAGAGTGTCCATCTTAACCCTCCTCGCGAGCGAGACACTGTGACGACACCAAACATCCAAGCGCGCGCCCCCTTGCCGGGATTCGAACCCGGGGAGACTGACCACTGCGCCACAGGAGGGTGCCATTTTATTAGTAATAAATTTTAGTAAATTTCTTTCGAGGGATTTAGAAGCAGCACAAGGACAAACGTCTACTACATATTTAATATGACAGGGTGTAGTGGTGTGTGTGTGTCCCCCATTTAACCCATTCAGCCCCCAGGATGACGTGACGTGACGTCATAAAATGGGGTTTCGACGTGAACAGAGGATTGCTTGATATTATTTTTTGTGACATTGGGAGAGTCAGGGGACTTTTTTTTATTAATATTTAAGTGTGAAAATGCATTTATATTCAGTTGAAAGAACAATGACGCAGCATCAATGAAATATCTCTCTCTCCCTTCTCTCTCACACGATCTCCATCTCTGTCTCTATCTCTCTTTCTCTCGATCTCTGTATCTTTTCTCTCTCACTCTATCTATCTCTCTCTTCTCTTTCTCCCTTCATCTCTCTCTTTCTCTCCCCCCCCTCTCTCTCTCTCTCACGACCTCTCTCTATCTTTGTCTCGTCACTATATCTCTTTTTCTTCTGTTTTTCTCTCTCTCACTCTTTCTGTCTCTCTTCCTCTCCCCCTCCTCCTCCTCCCTCTCTTTCTCACGATCTCTATCTCTATCTTTGTTAATCTACCTCTCAATCTCTCATATTCTCTCTCTTCCATCTCTCCCCTCTCCGTATTTCTTCCTGTCAATACGAGGTATTTAGATGAGAGTTGATTGGGTTAATGCTTTCTTATGGGACATTACGTAGTTAGAAATAATAAAAAAAATAGCCATATAGAGTCAAGAATACTTACTTTACCACCAAGCCTATATATATATATATATATATATATTTCTGAAATATTAAAGTTTGTAAAGCGGAACACTAAATTTGTTTCAAACAAAAATGGCGAGTTTCATGAAATCAGGCATAGGTTCAGCTCTAAGGTCCTGAGGACAAGCATCTCTGCCCTTGTTCTCTACACCAGAGATATTATTAGCAGCCTTCCTTCCTTCCTCCAGAGGTTAAAAACAGTAACTACAAAGAGCTTCGTCGTGGTGAAGCAGAGAATAAAAACTATTCTTTTCAAAATGGCGCTGGCGCTGCTGCTGCTGTTGTTGTTTTACTCTGCTGTGCTACAGGATTTTCTTAATCGTCCCTCTTCTAGTATTTAAATCAAGGAGGTTCCTGCTGTTGAATGAGCTGCTGCTGCCAACCTTGTAAAATAACACACCACTACATATCTTTAAAATTTCTATTCAGTTTTTTCTGCTCTATTGTTTGTGTTCCTGTATGGCGCTGCTGCTGCTGCTGGAGCAAGGACAGTTTCCTTCCTGGTCCAAGTAGTGGTTCAAAACTCCTCCATTATAGCGTGTTCCTCAGTGTGTGTGTGTGTGTCCCTTGTGTTGTGTTTATATTTCTACTTTCTATTCTCGATCTAATTACTTTTCCATAGTCGGTTTTCTTTATTCATTAATGAAGATAAAATTACGAAGGGAAAGGAAAGTGAAAACAAGGAGAAAAATTATTAAGAAAACATGACGCAGCGCCAATGAAAAATCTCTCTCTCTCTCCTCTCCCCCCCCTCTCTCTCTCTCTGTATTCCTCCTTTCAATGTTTTTACTTGCTCATCTCTCTCTCTCTCTCGCTTTCTCTCTCTCCCTCTCTCCCTCCCTCCCGCCGTATTCCTTCTCTCAATTGTCTATATACATTTTCTTTTATTAATTTATTTTGAGATTATTTGTCTTTAATTATTATGTACTTTATTTTTTTTAATTTTTAATGTTATGACGTATCCTCCTCCGATTTCCTCAATCGAGGATTAAATGGAAACAACAATTAATCTAAAAATCTAAAATCTAGAAACAATTTAGTGAGTGAGTGAGTGGTGAATCCTTGAGGCAATTAAAGGACCTTTTTTTTTTCTTTTATGGGATTGCAATAGTTGGGTTGTAATGGAAGGATCACCTTATGAAAGGCTGACCTGACCTCTCGTCGTCCTCCTCCTCCTTCCTTCCCTCTCCATGGAACCTCCTTGAGAATACATTACCACATCATGTGAATGGCTCGCAATTCCGTGCTTAGTGGAATCCAATACAAGGCTTTGGCAAGGGATCCTACTCTTATAGCAAGGGGGGATTTTAAGGAAACCTATCCCGACTCCTTACAAACTGCGGGGGATTTTTTTTTTCTATTTTCTCCTTCACACCCACGTGTACAGGAAAACTCAATTTAACAGTAAAGACGGTAGATGAACTGCATTGAAGAAATGGACAACAACAACAACATGAATTAACCGATATAGAAAAAAAATGTAATTGGGGGGAAAAAAAATTACAAGCAAAATAAACGCGATATGATTGAAATGATTGCATTAATTTTTGCCTTGTGGTCCTCAGTTCTATGGCTGGTCAAATAATTTATTTTGCGCAAGCCTTTTACTTTTCCGCATAACTACCACCACAATTCCTACCAAAAAAATAAGCAGCGTATTCCATCCTTTGCCTCCCTCTTCTGTTCACTTTCCCTCTAATTATAAATTTTACAAGACCCTCGCGTCTCTCTACTCGTGGTCCTATTAATCCTATCCCTTCGAAGTCATCCATATTTGTTCTCTTTTCCCCCCTATTCTGTTTAGAACTTCCTGGTTAGTTACCCTATCCACCCACCTCTTCTCATCTTATTTTCCTATAGCAGCAGCACCATGTTTCAAAGGATTCTATTCTTCTCCTATCCGCAACTCCTCCTATCGTCCCCATATAACGCCGCCATGCAGCTCCATACCAATATTTTTTAGCAACGATTTCCTAATTTTAACACTTATATTAGCCGTAAGTAAATTCCTCTTCCTCCCTTGCTATCCTACTCTAGTAGCAGAATTTCTTCACAAAATATCCCTTTCCCCCAATCTAACAGCCTTTGTTTTCCCATATTTCACTCCATCAGCTTGGTTTTCCCTCTCATTGCATTCTTCCGCCATTTATTATGGTTTTTCCATTCTTCTTCTGGCTCTTCTAACAAGACAATATCTTCAGGAAATGTTAGGGTGGGGGGGTTTTATTTATTATCATCCTTGCACTTTAATTCCCCTTCCATATTAATATTAGTTTTTCTCTCTTTATTAATCCTCCACATATTGAACTCTTCCTTCCTCCAGGACCACGTTCATTGACATTTATCATGGTTTCCAAGTCTTCTTATTCTTCTGACTCTCCCCTAATGCTACAATATCGTCATCGGCTGAAAAGCGTAGGGGTTTTTGATTCCTCCTCCTTGCATTATATTTCCGTTTCATATTCGCGCCATTAAATTTCTCCGTCGCCTTTTCCTGTATTAAACAGCATGGGGACGACAGACTGCTGCATCCTTGTCTCACTCCTTTCTCCATTTCTACTTTCTATTCATGATCTACAGTTCTAATTACTTTTCAATACTCGGTTTTCTTTATTCATTAATGAAGATAAAATTACGAAGGGAAAGGAAAGTGAAAATAGGGAGAAAAGTTATTAAGAAAACATGACGCAGCGCCAATGAAATTTCTCTCTCTCTCTCTCTCTCTCTCTCTCTCTCTCTCTCTCTCCGCATTCCTCCTTTCAATGTTTTTACTTGCTCATCTCTCTCTCTCTCTCTCGCTTTCTCTCTCTCTCCCCCTCCCACCCACCGTATTCCTTCTCTCAATTTTTATACTTGCTCGAATCGTCTCTCTCTCTCTCCTCCCCTCTCTACGTATTTCTTCTCTTAATATTTATATTTTCTCGGCTCGTCTTTCTCTCTCTCTCTCTCGCTCCCCTCCCTCCATATTCTTTCTCTATATTTTATACTTGCTCATCTCTCTCTCTCTCTCTCTCTCTCTCCCTCTCTCCCTCTCTCCGTATTCCTTTTCTCAATTTTTATACTTGTTCGACTCGTCCCTCTCGCTCTCCTCCCCTTCCTACGTATTCCTTCTCTTAATTTTTATATTTTCTCGGCTCGTCTCTCTCTCCCCTACCTCCGTATTCCTCCTCTCAATTTTTTACTTCCCCGTCTCCCTCCGTATTCCTCCTCTCAATTTTTATACTTGCTCGACTCGTCTCTCTCTCTCTCTCTCTCTCACACACACACACACACACAGTCTCTGTCCCTCTCCTCATTCCTCCTCTCAATTTTTTTACTTGCCCGTCTCTCTCTCTTTCACCCCCTTCTCCGCATGCCTAATCTCAATTTTTATACTTGATCGACTCGTCTCTCTGTCTCTCTCCCTCTTTCTCTCCCTCCGTATTCCACCCCTCAATTTTTTTACTTTTTATACTCGTCTCTCTCTCCGTCTTTCTCTCCCTCCGTATTCCTCCTCTCAATTTTTTTACTTGTTGGACTCGTCTCTCTCTCTCTCTCCTCCCTCCTTATTCCTTCTATCAACTTTTATACTTGCTCGACTTCTATCTTCTCTCTCTCTCTCTCTCCCTCCTCCCTCCGTATTCCTTCCCTCAATTTTTATACTTGCTCGACTCGTCTCTCTCTCTCTCACACTCACAGTCTCTGTCCCTCTCCTCATTCATCCTCTCAATTTTTTTTACTTGCCCGTCTCTCTCTCACCCCCTTCTCCGCATGCCTAATCTCAATTTTTATACTTGATCGACTCGTCTCTGTCTCTCCTCTCTCTCTCTCTCTCTCTCTCTCTCTCTGTCTCACTCTCTCTCTCCTCCCTCCGTGTTTCTCCTCTCAATTTTTATACTTGCTCAACTCGTCTCTCTCTCTCTCTCTCTCTCTGTTCAGCCCTTCAGACAGAATTTCCCTCTCCCCCCACTCTTCTCACATCGTCTCGTATTTATTTTCCCTGCGTGTGACGCGACGACGAATTTCTATACGTCACTGTCACATCCTCCCATGTCCATGTCCCTCCAAACACTCTCCACTCTCCACTCTCCACTGAGAGCCGAGACTCACTACACACACTACGCAGAAACCTACTCAAAAAAAAAAGGTATTAGGGTCTCCGTTTACCAAAAATCTGCCTGCCTGCCGCACCTCCTACAATATTCATTGTTTTCCTTTTTTTTAAATTAATGATTTTCAGTTTTTTGGGCAGACAAGACCCTTAAATTACCTCACCCCATAAACTACTCAGGGACGATTACAACAATCATTTTTAAAGTGTAATTTTTTTCTATTATTTGTTGTTTTTTTTGGGTGGTGGGAGTGTAAACGGGAGTTTAAAATCTCTTTAGAAGCATATTTTCGTTTGTGAAAAAAAAAATGGAAGTTCTTTCACTGAAACACTAATAACGTTTTACTAAATTATATACATATATATTTATATTTATTTATTTATGCATTTGTTAACAAATTAGCTTGAAAAGTTGCAATGATAATATATTATAGATAATTTAATCCGCTTGCACAACTCTGAATTAAAATTTATCATCACACACACACACACACACATGCCTTTTGTTGTCGAATTTAATTCATGGATAAAATTAGTTTTTAATTCGATAACAGGTTTAATAGCCTTTAAAATAACATTAATTTACTATCTACCGTCCTTTTCACTCACACAGTCACATGTGTATATATATCAGCTTATTATTATTATTATTATTTACTGTACCTGCATAATTTTCCCCCATTTTTTTTTCTCTCCAGCGCTCTGTGTGTTTTTCAAGTGGCGTAAAATTGAAATAAATACTTTTAAAATTAGTTTATAATTGTTATTGCGTTTCTATTTGTTACAGTAGAATGTATTGTTGTTGTTTATTTTTTAAAAAGAATTCTTAAAAATTGTGTTGCAAAATCCTCCATATTAAATAAATAAATAGAAGAAGAAAAAAATTTTTTTTCCTCTTTATTATTTCCCCAAATTTTCTTTGGAATATTAAAATTACAATAGGTTTTCTTCATTTACAACAGTAACAAATTTTTACATGAAATGGGTCTTTAGTTATTCATACAGTCTACCAAAAAATTTTTTTCTCTTTATTATTTCCCCAAATTTTCTTTGGAATATTAAAATTACAATAGGTTTTCTTCATTTACAACTGTAACAAAATTTTTACATGAATTCGTTTTTAGTTATTTTCCTTTTTACCCAAACGAAAAAAATCTTTTCTCTCCAGTACAATTTTATGAATGTTTTAGTTTTTATCGTCCATTTTTCTCTTTATATTCCCAAATTTCTTTGATTTAAATACAATGTTTTCTTCATTAACAGAAATTTTCATTCGTTTTTTTTATAGCCAAAAAAAAAATCTTTTTGCCCGGTGGTGATTGTTGATGATTGTTGTTGTTGTTGTTGTTGTCGTCGTCCATTTTTCTTTTAATGACGTCGAAATACGGTCTTTACTGTTAAAATGATTTTTCTGTCATTGAACACACATTTATTCGTTTTTATAAAACTTTAGAATTAAAGATTTTTTTTCTCCCTGTTCGTTCTCATTCGGTAATTTTTTTTCTGTTAAGTTTAAATGTATTCCTTAATTTCCTTCATGATATTTCCTTTTCCCTCCAGTCTGGAACGGCCTTTGTTATTCCAACTGTTTTTCTCCATCATTCACCTTGGTTGGGTTTCCCCCCCCCCCCCCTCCTCTATTAAATTGCATGAACGTGTGTCCTGGAAGAAGAAAAAAAAGAGTTTAATAAGAGGGTTAATAGAGTGGAAAACCAACCGAGGTGAATGGAGAAAACAGTTGGAATAACAAAGGCCGTTCCAGACTGGAGGGAAAAGGAAATATCATGAAGGAAGTTAAGGAATTCCACTACTATAGTAGGATAGCAGCACACGATAGCGAGGAAGGAAGAGGAATTTACTTACCGCTAATATAGGTGTCAAAATTAGGGAAATTATTTTTATAATAATGTTGGCACGGAGCGTGGAGTTGTGGGAAAGAAAAAGAATAGGAGCCTTTGAAAACGTGGTGCTGCTGCTGTAGGAGAATGAGAATAGGGAGGATAGAATCACCAACGAGGAAGTTGTAAACAGAATAGAGGGGGGGAGGGGAAAGCGAACAATATGGAAAACGTTGACCAACCACAGGGGATAGATTAATAAATAGGCCACGTTCCGTCATTCATAGGGAAGGGCGTGAGAATAGTAGCCCATTGACCCCCCCCCCCCCGACCTACCTGATGCAGGTTTTCTAGGGTTTTCCTCCTGCATCATCTCTTTAGGTGAAACACCGGGTAGGATCCTTAAATCATAGCCCGGGGGCCGTAGTTAACCCTTGCTAGGGCTACCTTGCTCTACCTTCCACATCCTCCCAACTATTCAATTCCCTTCCTATGCTATTAAAGGGGAGAGTTGCCTGTTTCAGGATCATGTAGCCTGTTAACCCAAAAAATAAAAAGAGACAAGAGTCTTGTAAATTTAGCATCGGAGGGAAGTGTGTGTGTGTGTGTAGAGGTGGGGGCGATATAAGAACAGAAGAGGGAGGGCAAGGATGGAATATAGAAAGTAGATTAGGGAGGATGTGGCAGCTTTGAGGAAAGGAAAAAGCTTGCACTAGATTGGTTAGCAATGGAGAGTTGCGTCAGACTAGTCTTAGGACTGAATACCACAACAACATATATATATATATATATATATATATATATATATTGTAGAAGATCCGGCGTTCTTCCGTATTAGAGGATTTAAATGCTTTTTGTGTAAAAATACCAAAAAAGTGGATTTTAATATCTTTAATCCATTTCAGAACACGAGAAAAATTCTCACTACAGCAGGGCGTGGTCTTTCCTTCTCCTTCATCCACTACCCCATGACGACTCACTTAAGTCTCGCCAGACTCCATTGTTGGCCCGAGTTGCGACAATTGCAACTCGCAAGCTGGCCCTGCATTGTTGCGTGTAACTTCTCATGTTACAATATACATATATATATATATATATATATATATATATATATATATATATATATATATGTGTGTGTGTGTGTGTGTGTCACTCATCATCTGATTTTAAAATAATTAAATTTTAAGGCACACCAAATTTTTCATTCCATTGATTTAACGTTTCGCCCACAATTTTTAGAAACTTTTCAGGTAAAGGCATATATATATTTATATATATATATAGTAACCGCCTGATCCATATTAAGAACTATTTCTTTATTTCCTCACAGATTTTTATATCTTTAACCATTGTTACTTGAATAAATCTTATTATTAATAAAATCTAAGTCTAATAATACGCCTTTAATAACAATGACTTGGGAACTCTTTTAACTTTTGATTTAAACAAAAACTTTAAAACGTGACGTAGACAGTAATTTTTTGGACCCGCCCACCCCCCCACCTCCCGCCCCCCCCTTACGCTTCCGTGGTCCTGGATCACATTTCTATATATTTATTTTCGCCACATTTACTATTATCCAGAGACTTTTCCTGTACTCATCCATTGTCTCGACAATGGGATGGAAAACAGGCCGTGAATCTCCGACGCGATTGTTACACGTGTCTCATCGATCTGCGGCGTTGCCAAACCCACTAGAACACTTTCTAAAATAAAATTACCTAAATAAGACAATCTAAAGACAGGTTTCGTTTACACGGGGGAAAATCACCTTTTTCCGTTCCTTTCCGCATCCTTTTACCGTGGTAAGAAAAAAACATGGAGCGTTTTAACTTTACCCCCAGATTATAGAGAGCAGCACTGTCGGAAGTGTGGCAACAGTTCCATCCCTTTCTCCTTGGCATTCTTAAAGAGCTCGTTAGTTTGAAAGATTTCAGAGACTTGGTTCGACGTGTTTTAATATAATAATATATCTAAAGGTGGATATTAACACGTGGCCTAATAATTAGATGGGAAATTTAAAGGAATAAAACAGCGAGAATGAAGGGCTTATAGATAACCTCTACAGAAGGCAGACAAGAAGAGAAAAAACAGAAATTAAGAGACGAGTAAGAGACAAGGATGCAGCAGCCTCTTCTCCATGTTTTTTTTAACAACTTATATATTTAGAACATGCGACGAAGAAAGTTAAAACGGTAATATTGAAAAAGGAACCATACTTGCAAGGAGAAGAAATTGAACCCCCGCCCCTAAGCTTTGGCGACTACGATGTTGGTAGGATTTAGAAATGAGGGGAGGGTGGGGTGGGGTTAGAAGAAGACTTGGAAAACCAATAATAAAGGGGATGAACGTATTATTACGTAAGTAAGTTTTATTAAAATTAAATTTTCTACCCCCCTTGAAACAGTGTAATAATTACCGACAAAAATAATGAATTATATTGTAATGAGTATAATTGAGATTTTTTTGGGGGGATGGGTGGGGGGTGGAGCACAACTCACGTGCCTTGAATTTTCCGCAGTGTCTGAAAAACATGTCTTTCATCTTTCTTTCGGACCGCCTTAAATCTGTTCCGTGCCCTATAATTGATCCTACTCGTGTTCTGTTCGCTGCGGTGTCAGTTTTCCTCCTTGAGCGCGTTTCTTTAACTACGTTTAAAAAAAATTTTTTTACCCCTCCGCCCCCCCGCCGTGCCTTTCCTCTGACTTCCATCCCTCTATACCTTGTATATGATGGGTCGGGGGGAGGGGGGATATTAATTAATGAATTTTTAATAATTGGGTTTAAATATATATACATTTATTAGTTGTAAACACAATAATTTTTAATATGGGTAGTGCGTGTATATATATATATATTATGTACAAAAGTAATTAATTAAAAATGGGATTGTATTAAAGATCTGAGGGTATTAATGGGTTTGGGTGTTGACCACCAGGTGTAGCAGAACCTGAGTTGAGTCTCGCTGTAATTTCCGTGTTGTGGAACTTGAAGCGGCAGAAAAAGTCGTGCTGACGGAATTGAGGAAACTCCGCTTTTTCCTCTTTCTTCCTTCCCTGCTTCCTGGACTCATCAAAACATGATCCACGTCACCAATCTCCTCTCTCCTCCACTCTCCTTCAATCTCATCTCTCCACCTCCTTGTATCACCAGCAAACTCTTTCTCCACCCACTCTCCTTCAATATCCTCTCTCCACCTCCTTGTTTCAACACAAATCTCATTCTCCACCACTCTCCTTCAATATCCTCCCTCCACCTCCTTGTATAACCAGAAATCTCTTTATCCACCACTCTCCTTCAATATCCTCTCTCCACCTCCTTTTTCACCAGCAATCTCCTCTCTCACCCTGTCCACTCACTCCTTGTATCACCTGCCAAAAATCTGTTCCCACCACTCTCCTTCAATATCCTCTCGCCATCCCCTGCAAAAACCTGTCCCTAAAATTGTCTCCGCCAGCCTCTTTAAACCCTTGTCCCCACTTATCCGCCATCTATGACTAAGGTGTCAGGGATGGATATTCTCCAATCATCTCCCTTGTTTCATTTGAGGGGGAACACACACACACACACACCCAAATTCCCAGGCAGATTAGGACATTCATTCCTAAACCGGCGACGACGACGAGGAGTTGTCAGAGCTGCTTTATGATGATCCAAGGTGTCAGTCCCTTTGTTATTATTATTCCGAGCCACGCCAAGACGGCGCCCGGAAAAACCAACCCCCTTCTTCCTTCCTTCCTGGCCAGCGACTTGCTCAGGCCCGGAATATTTGTTATTTAACTTTCCGTAAATAATAATAATAAAAAAATTGGACGTGGGTTCTACTACTGCGCTACAACCTAATCAAGGTCTATAGGGTAGAGAAGACGTGGGGTCCAGTGTTCGGTGAGAATTTTTCTGTAGCTTTGGCCTGAGTTTTCCCATTTTTTTATTTCCCCTCCCTTCCCCCCTCCCTCCCTGCGTGTATCTGATAATCCCTCCTCCCCCCTCCCTACCTACAGCCTGTTACATTGCCCTTTGTACGTAATTACAACTGTCAGATGCAGAAAGGTTTGCTCAGTTAAACTCACAAAATAAATTTTTTAATTGTTTCGTTTCTTTCGCCGAAGTAAAGAGGAAGAAGAAGAAGGAGGGGGAAAAAATATATTTTTTTGATACATTTTCTCCTCAGATGTTGGTAGTAAAAATAAAATATATTGCAACCATCTGTTAAGTGACCATCAGGTTACATTAATCCCAGCAGATTATATAAGAACAATTGTCTATTTTTTAACTGATTCAATGCGATTGCCTGAGAATCACAATTCAAGGAGGACAAGAAATAAAAGGGCCGTGCTGTTTAACTAATATATGGAAAAGGCGGTGAAGGAGGTTAAAACTAAATACGTTCATTTCGCTCATTTCATAAATTCCATTCATTTAATTCATTTCGTTCATTTCGTTCATTTCATTCATTTCTTTCATTTCGATCATTTCGCTCATTTAATAAATTTCATTCATTTCGCTCATTTCATAAATTTCATTCATTTCGCTCATTTAATAAATTTCATTCATTTCATTCATTTCATTCATTTCATTCATTTCATTCATTTCATTCATTTCATTCATTTCATTCATTTCATTCATTTCATTCATTTCATTCATTTCATTCATTTCATAAATTTAATTCATTTCGCTCATTTCATAAATTTCATTCATTTCGCTCATTTCATAAATTTCATTCATTTCGTTCATTTAATTCATTTCATTCATTTCATTCATTTCATTCATTTCATTCATTTCGCTCATTTCATAAATTTCATTCATTTCGCTCATTTCATAAATTTCATTCATTTCGTTCATTTCGCTCATTTCATAAATTTCATTCATTTCGTTCATTTCGTTCATCTCGCTCATTTCATAAATTTCATTCATTTCATTCATTTCATTCATTTCGCTCATTTCATAAATTTCATTCATTTCGTTCATTTAAGTCATTTCATTCATTTCATTCATTTCATTCATTTCATTCATTTCATTCATTTCATTCATTTCATTCATTTCATTCATTTCATTCATTTCATTCATTTCATTCATTTCATTCATTTCATTCATTTCATTCATTTCATTCATTTCATTCATTTCATTCATTTCATTCATTTCATTCATTTCATTTACTTCATTTGTTTCATTCATTCATGTTTGTTATGGGAATACTTGAATATGACTGCTGCAGGTTTGCTGCTGACATAAATGGTTGTCACCAATTACAGCATATTATTTGCAGACGGTAAATACGGCGATTCCTTCCTTCCGTCCGTCTTGGAGCAATTAGAGTGACGTCACGTCTCTTAATTACTGGCTGGTGAGGTTGGTAGCTAGCTAGCTAGCTATGGCCAGGTTGGTTCCCCTGCTGCGGTGCAGCTTCGTTAGCGTAAACCACAAACTAATTACTCGAGTAGTTGGCCCTGTGGGCGACGCGCCCTTGTGGGCCTCGCTCAATCACACTTTTAATACCCCAAACAAACTAGGAATATTATTATTCATATTATCCAATATTGTCTGCTTATTATTTCAGAGCGTAATGAAGAGGTAAATGAGATGGAAACTGCAGTCCAAACTTCACCACTTCCTTTTCTACTTATTACACACAGCAATACACCAAAAATACCACCTCTAATTCATTGTTGTTGGTTTATTTTTTTGCCATTGCTCCACGGGGTTGAGGAAATAAGTTATGTAATCTGTTATACTTATTTATTGTTGTGGTATTCAGTCCTAAGACTCATCTTATGCCACACTTGATGTTGCGCACGTTTTGTTTTCCATATCCCGCTTAGGCGTATTGCTTCCTTGGCCTCCCTCTTCTGTTCACTCGGTAATTTTGCATGCTATTAATCCTTCCCACATCCTCCCTAATTTTACTTAGCGCAATTCCATCCTCAGCCTAACCTCTCTTATCTGCTCTTACCCCATACACGCTTCCCTCTAATGATATTCTTCCCAGGGGGTGGGAGGGTTGTTTTCGCATGTAGTGGAAACGTCTCTTCAACCCCCCCTCCTTTCCCTCCTACCGAAACAAATAATTATTAATTTAAATCGCTAATATGCCAAATATGTCTACCGGACTAATACAGGGGGAAACCCAAGGTGACGGAGCGTAGTTTGGGGGAAAACAGTAGAGTTACAAGGGCGGTGTTAAATTGGGAAGAGGATATTTTGACGGAAGCTAAAGATAAAGATGATTTCTGGTACCAAAAATCGCTTATAAGAGTCACAAATATTAAAATATTGTCCTCCGAGTCGACGAGGAACCTGTTCATTTAAGGGACACGGGGGGGACTCAAATTTTGGCCAAAATCTATAAAAAAAATTGATTTAATAATTACATAAATAATTGACCTTTAAATAAATCCTGAAATATCTGTCAAAATCTGTAAAAAAAATGTTATTTAATGATTTCATAATCAATTGATTTTTAAAAAATCCTGAAATTTCGGTCAAATTCTATAAAAAATTTGATTTAATAATTTCATAATTAATTGATCTTTAAAAAATACTGCATTTGGGTCAAAATTTTATAAAAAAATGTTATTTAATAATTTCATAAATAATTGATTTTAATAAATCCTGAATTTGGGTCAAATTCTATAAAAAGTTGATTTAATAATTTCATAATTAATTGATCTTTAAATAAATCCTGAAATTTCGGTCAAAATCTGTAAAACAATGTTATTTAATAATTTCATAATTAATTGATCTTTAAAAAATCCTGAAATTTCGGTCAAAATCTATAAAAATGGATTTAATAATTTCATAATTAATTGATCTTTAAAAAATACTGCATTTGGGTCAAATTTTATAAAAAAATTGATTTAATAATTTCATAAATAATTGACCTTTAAATAAATCCTGAAATATCTGTCAAAATCTGTAAAAAAAATGTTATTTAATGATTTCATAATTAATTGATTTTTAAATAAATCCTGAAATTTCTGTCAATATCTATAAAAAAATTGATTTAATAATTTCATAAATAATTTATCTTTAAAAGAATCCTGAAATTTCTGTCAATATCTATAAAAAAATGTTATTTAAAAATTTCATAATTAATTGATGTTTAAAAATCCTGCATTTGGGTCAAATTTTATAAAAAAATTGATTTAATAAT
Organism: Eucriotettix oculatus; assembly: GCA_034510155.1. Classification (NCBI taxonomy): domain Eukaryota; kingdom Metazoa; phylum Arthropoda; class Insecta; order Orthoptera; family Tetrigidae; genus Eucriotettix; species Eucriotettix oculatus. The sequence goes on from CM067378.1 coordinate 123,706,312, forward strand.
TTCATAAATAATTCATCTTTAAATAAATCCTGAAATTTCGGTCAAAATCTGTAAAAAATGTTATTTAATAATTTCATAATTAATTTACCTTTAAAAAATCTTGAAATTTCGGTCAAATTCTATAACAAAAATAGATTTAATAATTTCATAATTAATTGATCTTTTAAAAATACTGTATTTGGGTCAAATTTTATAAAAAAATTGATTTAATAATTTCATAAATAATTGACCTTTAAATAAAATCCTGAAATTTCGGTCAAAATCTGTAAAAAAATGTTATTTAATAATTTCATAATAAAATTGATCTTTAAAAAATACTGCATTTGGGTCAAATTTTATAAAAAAATTGATTTAATAATTTCATAAATAATTCACCTTTACATAAATCCTGAAATTGGATCAAATTTTATAAAAAATTGATTTAATAATTTCATAAACAATTCACCTTTAAATAAATCCTGAAATTTCGGTCAAAATCTGTAAAAAAATGTTATTTAATAATTTCATAATAAAATTGATCTTTAAAAAATACTGCATTTGGGTCAAATTTTATAAAAAAATTGATTTAATAATTTCATAAATAATTCACCTTTACATAAATCCTGAAATTGGATCAAATTTTATAAAAAATTGATTTAATAATTTCATAAATAATTTACCTTTAAATAAATCCTGAAATTTCGGTCAAAATCTGTAAAAAATGTTATTTAATAATTTCATAAATAATTGATTTTAAAAAATCCTGCATTTGGGTCAAATTTTATAAAAAAATTGATTTAATAATTTCATAAATAATTCAACTTTATATAAATCCTGAAATTGGATCAAATGCTATAAAAAATTGATTTAATAATTTCATAAATAATTCACCTTTAAATAAATCCTGAAATTGGATCAAATTTTATAAAAAAATTGATTTAATAATTTCATAAATAATTTACCTTTAAATAAATCCTGAAATTTCGGTCAAAATCTGTAAAAAAATGTTATTTAATAATTTTATAATAAAATTGATCTTTAAAAAATACTGCATATGGGTCAAATTTTATAAGAAAAATGGTTTAATAATTTCATAAATAATTGATCTTTAAATAAATCCTGAAATTGGATCAAATTTTATAAAAAATTGATTTAATAATTTCATAATTAATTGATCTTTAAAAAATCCTGAAATTTGGGTCAAATTTTATAAAAAAAATTGGATTTAATAATTTCATAATTAATTGATATTTTTTAAAAAAATCCTCCGAGTCGACGAGTCCTTTCCCCTATTAATTATTTCATTTAACATGACAATATAATTTCCTGACTCATATATATATATATATATATATAGCTCGTTTAGTTTAGTGCAGTGTAGTGCAGTGATCAGTGTTCAGAAATCTCTTAAAAATTTTACTACAGTGCAATATATATTTCCAGTGTTTTTTTTTCTTTTTCTTTTCGGGCGGAACCAATATTATTCCTTTTTTGAAAATTTCACGTTCCAATATTTATTTACTTATATTGAATAAAATTTTACACGTCCTCACGACCAGATTACTAATTATTGTTTAAGTTGTATGTTTCTACTCCATTTGCAGATTTAATAAATACAGGACGAACAACATTATTTCATCAGTAGAAATTCAGAGTTGTTCTTCCTTCAAGGCCCAGTTGAATTATCCCCCAAAGCTATGAGGACTCGAGGGTGAAGAAAGGGAGGGGGTGAAAAAACCCCTCCTCCTCCTCCTCCTTCCCCCGTGGACCGGACCGTGGTTACGATTATTTTTTTAAAATTTTCCAGCACCACGCACGTCTATAAACACTTCCATAATTGTTTGGACGAATAAACAGACAGATGGACAGGACCGGATAAAGAATCTGCAACAACACAACAACAACAACGCCGCCGCCGGTCATTTGCATAATATTACACCGTAATTGTTGGTGGTGTGAAACAAAAATTTTTGCCCCCCCGGGGGATGGACGAGGGAGGGAGGGAGGGAGGGGAGTTTAATTAGCATTTATATTTAACAGGCGTTTATGATGTTGTTGCATGAAAAGGTTTCGAAGGTTGTTCCTGGGGTAAATAACAAAAAAAAAACACTTTCCGTGGCACGGCACGTGACGTAGACAGTGATTCAAGGAAACCGACTACTTATGGGAAAGGAACACCGTACAACGTCCATCGAATAGAAAAAGGGATGGTTTCTAGGGGAAAAATGCTGTTGATTATTGTTAATGTCAGGAGATTATAAGAAGTAATGAGCGTAGCTGTAACTGTAACTGGTCCTTATAGTAATGTTGTGGAGGACGTAGCCCTGCATGTGGTGAAGTGCATCGACAACCGTAATGCAGTGCATGCATGCATGTGCATGTGTGCATGGTGCATGGTGCGTGGTTCAACAAAGCCATTCAAACTACCCTCAGGGACGAGAAATCCACAGCAACATCAAAGGAAAACCCGCCAGACAGAATGTCCTCGGAATATATTTGGATAAATTTATGGTTCATCTCTCTCTCTCTCTCCCTCTCTCCCCTCTCTCCTCTCTCTCATTCTCTCATTCTCTCCTCTCTCTCTCTCTAATTATGTCAATCACACATTGTCTCTCACACACATTCTCTCTCTCTCTCATTCTATCTCTCCCACAATCCCCCTAACACATTCTCTCTCTCATTCTGTCTCTCACACATTCTCTCTCTCTCTCTCGTATTCTCATTCTGAGTCACACACATTCTCTCTCTCATATTCTCATTCTCTCACACACAATCTCTCTCATTCTCTCACTCATTCTCTCTCTCACACATTCTCTCTCTCTCATATTCTCATTCTCAGACACACACATTCCCTCTCTCATTCTCTCTCACACACATTCTCTCTCTCTCTCTTATTCTCTCTCACACACACATTCTCTCTCTCATTCTCTCTCACACGCATTCTCTCTCTCTCTCATTCTCTCAGTCATTCTCTCTCACACACATTCTCTCTCTCATTCTGTCTCTCACTCGTTCTCTCTCATATTGTCATTCTGTCTCTCACTCATTCTCTCTCATATTCTCATTCTCAGACACACACATTTCCTCTCTCATTCTCTCTCACACACATTCTCTCTCTCATTCTCTCTGACACACATTTTTTCTCTCTCTCTCTCATTCTCTCTCTCACACATTCTCTCTCTCATTCTCTCTCTCACACATTCTCTCTCTCTCTCTCATTCTCAGTCACACACATTCTCTCTCTCATTCTGTCTCTCACACATTCTCTCTCTCTCGTATTCTCATTCTCAGTCACACACATTCTCTCTCTCTCTCTCGTATTCTCATTCTCACACACACAATCTCTCTCACTCTCTCACTCATTCTCTCTCTCACACATTCTCTCTCTCATTCTCCCTCACACACATTCTCTCTCTCTCTAATTCTCTCTCACACACATTCCCTCTCTCATTCTCTCTCACACACATTTTCTCTCTCACACATTCTCTCAGTCATTCTCTCTCACACACATTCTCTTCTCATTCTCTCTCACACATTCTCTCTCTCTCACATTCTCTCTCTCATTCTCTCTCACACATTCTCTCTCATTCTCTCTCTCATTCTCTCTCACTCACATTTTCTCTCTCACATTTCTCTCAGTCATTCTCTCTCACACACATTCTCTATCTCATGTGTCTCTCACACATTCTCTCTCATATTCTCATTCTCAGACACACACATTTCCTCTCTCATTCTCTCTCACACACATTCCCTCTCTCATTCTCTCTCTCATTCTCTCTCACACACATTTTCTCTCTCACACATTCTCTCAGTCATTCTCTCTCACACACATTCTCTATCTCATGTGTCTCTCACACATTCTCTCTCATATTCTCATTCTCAGACACACACATTTCGTCTCTCATTCTCTCTCTCTCTCTCTCTCTCATTTTCTCTGACATACATTTTCTCTCTCTCTGTCTCTCATTCCGTCTCACACACGTTTTCTCTCTCTCTCTCTCATTCTGTCTCTCTCACACATTCTCTCTCTCATTCTCTCTCACACGCACATTCTCTCTCTAATTCTCTCACACACACATTCTCTCTCTCTCTCACAAACACTGTCACTCTCTCTCTCTCTCTCTCTCTCTCTCTTGACCACGTTCCAGAGAGAAGAATACTTGTCTAGTGGGATCCAGCACATATGTCTCGTGAGTCACGAGGATGTCCTTCCTTCCTTCGCGTGACGGATTTTCATAAATAATCTCTGGGTGAATGTTTCCCCCGCGTACCACTTACATAAATCATCCTGACTAAAAAAAAACAACAAAAACAAATTCGCTGTAATCTGCAACGAAAAGGTAAATAAAAAAATCCTCTCCGTCGACGTGTGGCACCTGCGGTGAGGAAGAGTGAAGGAGAGGGGAGGAATAAGGTAAGTAGAATGCATTGATGAAGCAACAACTAAAGATAGATAAATTAATAGACAAGGTTATTTTGAAAAAAAAATACAAGTTACTAATAACTACAGTAGGACAAACACGGGGAAAGAAACACGAATTTACTTGCTGTTAATAATGCCCCGACCTACCCGATACAGGATTTATAGGGGGGTGGTTTTTCCCCTGCACGGTCTTCAGGTGAAGAAACAAAAATTGGCAGGGTAGGATCCTTAAACTATCCCCTGAGGCGGGGGGGACCCTAGAGTCAACCCTCGCCAGGTTACCTTCCACATCCCCAATTCCCTCCCTATACTCTCTCACCCCCATGTAGCCTGTTAGCCACCCCCCCCCAAAGGAAAAAACTCTTACCCTGGTATGTCGAACGTCTTCGACCCCCGTACATGCACCTCTCAAACTGCCCCCAAGGTCGTGTCTCAGCCTGCAGGAGTCTTAAATTAGCTACCTTGGCCATGGACCATGGGGGAGGG